>CM042184.1:19506885-19535227 GCA_023539305.1 Ilex asprella
AGAGATTAATAAGTCACGTTCGAACGTCATTTGACGTTCAAACGTTACTAGTGTAATTTCTTGGTTTACGTTCGAACGTCCTTTGTCTTTCGAACGTTGGTTGTTTCCAGTATTTTTGTATTTCAATCAAAGTTCATCAGACACCAAAGTGCTGGGACTTATGGCTGTTCGAACGTCGATTCATGTTCAAATTTCAACAAGTCAATTGACTGTTTTACGTTCGAACGTCATTCTAATTTTTGTTGAAACTTCCAGTGAAGTTTTTGGCCTATTTAGAGGTTGATTTGGAATATTTTTGTGAAATACTCTTTTGCAGCCCTGGAAGTCTAATATCTACTGTCAAAATTTCAGATCAAATGGAAATCATAATAAAGAGTTATGATCCAAATACTAGCGTAGTGTCAAAAATTCTTCTTTACCCAAACTATTTCTCAACGAACATTTTTATTACTACTCTTATAATCTATATAGTTCATGCATATATAATTACATATATAAGAGCTACTAAATAGGTACTTTACTATATTAATATAAACATGTGGGAGCTTACAATCCACCCCCTTAAAGCAAGTTTTGTTCTCGAAACTTACCTCAAGTAAAGAACAAATGAGGGTACTTCTCTCACATCTCCAATTCTGGTTCTCAGGTAGCTTCCTCCATGCCATGATGTTGCCACATGACTTTCACTAATTGAATGACTTTATTGCGAATCACCTTCTCCTTGGTATTAAGAATCTTCACTAGTTGTTCTTTATATGTTGCTCCATCTTGAACTTCAATATCTTCTAAATCCACGACATGTGTTGTATCCAATTGACACTTCCTCAACATTAACACATGAAAGACGTCATGTACCCCTGATAATTGAGCTGGTAACCGATGTTGATACGCCACTTTGCCCACTATTTTGATCACTTCAAATGGTCCAATGTACCTTGTAGCTAATTTTTCTTTCTTGACAAATCTAAACACTCCATTCTTGGGTGACACCTTAAGGAACACATAGTCCCCCTCTTTAAATTCCAATGGTCTTCTTCTTCTATCCGCATAGCTTTTCTGTCGACATTGGGCTGTGCGTAATCTTTTCCGGATGAGTTGTATTTTCTCCGTAGTCTCCTGAATAATTTTCGGCCCAAACAAGCTACTCTTTGTAACGCCCCAAATACTACCTTGGACGACATTACATTCTAAAACCATTTATATCATGAGAGCACTAAAATAATCCATCAATAAATAAGTCTTCATAAAGTCATCCATAGCATTTACAACATTATCCCAAAAGAATAGAACCAACTAGGCCTTTACATTCCAAAAATCAACTAATGTAACACGGCGGAAATAACAAAAAGAAAACTAGACTTCACAAGGTTCAAAATGAATATCATAGTTTAGAACAAAAGAAATGCCGCTCTAGGCGTTCACCTCGGGATCCACGCTCCCGTCTATCAGAGTCTCCCAGTATGCGGGCTCATCGGCTTTGAACTCCTTTTCTTGTACAAAAATCTGAAAATATTGTTTGTAAGGGGTGAACACTAAGCTCTGTAGAAAAATCCTCCAAAACTCAAACAAGGTTTTGAAAGCATGTAAAACAAGTCGGTCTCATTTTACAAATAGCACATATAACCCTTTTGAAGTAAACTCATTACATTTTAATAGATCTCTAGTGTACGAACAACAATAAAGTTAAACTAAAAGGTAAAACCAATTATTAATAATGAGTCGTACCATTTCCAAAAGTAAACCAATACCTCACACATGATTTAATATTGTCCTCTTTTGGTATGAGCATCCTTACAAGAAATCTCTCATTCTCAAGGTAGAGTTTCGCAAGCATTCTTACAAGGAACCTCCCGAGAAGATCACACATTGTCCCCTTTTGGCATGAACATCCTTACAAGGAACATCCCGAGAAGATCTCATATTCTCCTCTTTTGGCATGAGCATCCTTACAAGAAACCTCTCATCCTCAAGGTTATGTTTCTCAAGTATCCTTACAAAGAACCTCCTGAGAGGGAATGAGCATCCTTATGAGAAAATTTTCACTTATGTTCGTCCAAACAACCATACAAGAAATACGATACCAACTATTTTCTCAAATACCCAATAAGTCTACAAACCCCCAATTTGTAAGCAAATTCCAGGTAAAATCCCCAATTCTCACAAGTAATATTTTCAAATGGACCAAATTTAAGAAAAGGTACAAGAGATCATCCACAATTTCATTTCAACACTCAACGCCAAACCAATTTACACAATTTATAAGCATGTCTCAAAATCCCCAAATTTGGCGCACGACATTTTCAATAACCAATTAATAAAATTGCAAAAGATCAACAATAATATCATTTTATTATTCAATATGAAACACTAAGATTTTGAAATCAAGAATAAAAGAAAGATTTAGAGAAAAGTTCATCTCTCTTGAAAACTAGGGTTTTGAGTCAAGAAAACGGATTTAATGGTTAACCAACCATAATATTGTTTAAAACATGATAATATTCACAAGGATATCAAGAATAAATGATTTTATATCATATATATAAGCTTTAGAGTGAAAAGTGTACATATATATAAGCCCTAGCCTCAATGTAAGAGAATAGGAAGAAAACCCCTACTTTGAATCAAAGATTTCAAGTTCAAACCAAAGGCCCAAGCCCTAGAGACCTCTTTTCTCCTCTTTCTTCTTTTCTTTTTCTTCTCCTAGGGTTCTAAAGTGTTTAGGGTGGGAGTGGAATGTAAGAATGGGGTAAAATGTAGTGAAAATGGGTGTTTTAAATGGCCAAAATCTCTACTTTAACAGTGTAGAATTTGGGTTTCTTTTGGGCCTACTGGTAGGCCCTTCAGGTAGGCTCTTCCGATAGGGTTTAGCTACTGGTGTCGGGCCTACCGGTGGGCCCTTCCGTTAGGGTTTGCTCAGTTTTGCCTATATTTTTTGTTTTTCATTTTCAATCCATTCCAAAACCAACCTAAACCTATACAATATATATTTTTGCATCAAACTTAGTTGGTATAATTTCTATTACGAACTATTTCATATATTCACGAGTTAAAACTAAGTTTTAACTATTATTTATAATATTAATATTTTCCACGGTTCTAACCCATGTGATTCATTTCTACACCTTTGCCTATATTAACTTACCAAACAATTTTTCATTATATTACTTTAAACTTATGGGGGTTTACACTCTCTCCAGCTTCTAACCAACAAGTCGGGGATCTACATGGCCTTATATACAAGGCCTCGTAAGGAGCCATTCCAATGCTTGCCTGATAGTTGTTGTTATATGCAAATTCCACCAACGACAAATGCTAACTCTAACTTTCCTTGAAATCCAACATGCAAGCCCGTAACATATCTTCCAAAATTTGTATCACCCTCTCAGATTGGCCATCTGCTTGGGAATGAAATGCAGTGCTAAAGTGTAACTCTATCCCCATAGCTTGTTGTAAACTTTGCCAGAACTACGCTAGAAAGCGAGAATCACGATCTGACACAATGGAGAGCGAAACCCTATGCAATCTAACAATCTTGCGGATATAAATCTTGCTCAAGGTCTCTAATGTATTAGTGGTCTTCATACTCAAGAAGTGAGCGGATTTGGTGAGCCTATCAACAATGACCTATATTGCATTATGCCCTCGTGACGTCCGTGGAAAGCCAGACACAAAGTCTATGGTGATGTGATCCCACTTCTACTTTGGGATAGGTAAGGACTATAGTAATCCTTCGAATTTTTTATGCTCGATCTTCACCTGCTGGCAAACTGTGCACTTTGAAATGTACTTAGCCACATCTTGCTTCATTCCTCTCCACAAATACTGGCACTTTATATCCCTTTTCATCTTGGTACTACCCGGATGTATGGAGAACTTTGAACGATGACACTTGCCCAACATTTCTTTCCTCACTTGGTTGTTCTCGGGTACACATAGTCTTCCCCGAAATCGTAACTCATCATACTTTATCGACCACTTTTCAACACTCTCATTCCTCTCTAACCTACCTCGGATAGCTTCCAACTTTGTGTCTAATCGTTCACCTCCACGATTTGTTGTTGAAGCATCGATTGGGCACCAAGATTAAATAGGCATGGTCAATCCTCCTGTCTACCCACCAGTAGATTGAATTTATCCAAGGCATCCATCATCTTCCACTTATTCACTGCAAGGAGATTGATTTCACCCCGAGACTTCCTACTTGGTGCATCTGCCATTACGTTCGCCTTCCTCGGATGATAGTTGAGTGTAAAATTGTAATCTTCTAAATATTAAATCCACCTTCTTTGCCGAAGATTTATGTCTTTCTGGGTGAATATGTACTTGAGGCTCTTATGATCTGAATACACTTGGAACTTCTCTCCATACAAGTAACACTTCCACAACTTAAGAGCAAAGACCACATCGGCCAGCTTCAAGTCATGAGTGGGATAGTTACGCTCATAAGTCTTGAGTTGCTTCGAGCCATAAGCAATTACCTTACCTCATTGCATTAGCACACAACCCAAGCCTCGTAACGAAGTATCGGTATACACATTGTATCCTTCCCCACTGCTTAGAATAATGAGGATATGAGCCGTTGTCAACTTCTCATTCAAGGTGTGAAAGACTAGTTCACACGCTGGAGTCCACAAGAACTTTTCTCCTTTCTTCGTAAGACTTGTCATCGGCATTACTAGCTTGGAGAATCCCTCCACAAACCTCCGATAATAGCCTGCTAAACCTAGAAAACTATACACTTCAGTCATATTCTTCGGTGGTTCCCTTTGCGAGGTCAATAGCTACACTCTGTCCCGACACAACATGGCCAAGAAATTTTACCTCCTTCATCCAAAACTCATTTTTGCTCATCTTAGCATATAACTTATGCTTTCTCAATATTTGAAGCACAATCGCGAGATGGCGTTTATGTTCCTCGTGTGTCTGTGAATAGATTAGTATGTCATCAATGAACATAATGACAAACTAATCTACATACAATTGAAATATCCTGTGCATCATATCCATAAAGGCCATTGGAGCATTAGTCAGTCCGAACGGCATCATCGTATACTCGAAATGTCCATACCAGGTACAAAAAGTTGCCTTAGAAATATCCTTTTCCTTGATCTACAATTGATGATACCCTGTGCGAAGATCAATCCTGGAGTAATACTTAGAACCCCTAAACTGGTCGAACAAGTCATCAATCCTTGGTAATGGATATTTGTTCTTCACTGTAACTTGATTCAACCTTTGATAATCCGTACACAATCGAAGGGTGATACAATGCTTGCCTGAGGGTTCTTTGATATGGAGAACATCAGGTCCTTGGGTTGTACTCCCAGTCCAGCTATGAAGGCGGTGATGAAAAACTTTTCGTCTGGGACATCCACTTTCAGCGACTCCAAATTGAACCTTTGGACATAAGATCTGAGATTTTCGTGGGATCCTTGTTTCATGTTTAACAAATGGTAACTTGGCTTTCTATAGATCTGAGCTCCTATGAAGTGAGAGACAAATGATATAGATAACTCTTTGAAGGAGGAGATCGTTGCTGGGGGGAGCCTATTAAACCACGCTAAGGTAGAGCCCTTTAACGTGATGCCGAAAACTCTACAATGCACAGGATCTTGGTATCCATGCAACTCCATCTAGTTTTTGTAAGTATTGAGGTGATCTACAGGGTCTTTTGTTCCTTTAAAAGCCTTAATTTGTGGCATTTTAAACTTCAGAGGGAGGAAAAAGTGTAGTACCCCGATCGTGAATGGGGAGTCAGCTTGTTGCACCAGAACAACCATCGTAACTGGAGCTTTACCCCTCACCGCCTCCTTCATGTGGTTGCCTCTTGCTGGATGTCCTTGAATTCTCTCCTTTCTTGCTGATAAGGGAAGAAATCATTGCTCTCTATCCCCTCGTTTTGACTTTGTACTTCTTCATTGTGGCCATTCCTAGGGATAGATGGGGAGTTTCTCCCATGGTATGACTATTTTCTCCTCTTTCATTAACTTCTCTGAGGGGGTCGAGGTGCGGCTATTCTCTGTTCAGTAGGTTATTCTGGCCTTCATAGGCCGGTCGTGCCTCCGTGGGCGTTGCAAAAGTTTCCCAAGCTGTTCGTTCAGCTGTATCAAGCATTGATTAACTAGGAGAAGGGCCTCTAATTCGTTGTTTGTGGGGGGATTTTCTATGGGTAGATTACCCTTTGGGTTATTCTCGGGTTCTCCACCGTTGGTAGCTTCTTGTTGGTCCTGCACTCGTTGTGGATTTATTTGGCTTCTACTCATGTTGCGAGTTGAGACCATCAGTCACTAAAAGATCATCGTATTTGTAATAGGAACAATCGTTCTCACTGATGACACCAAACTGACGGTGTAGAACTCTTGTGAGTGAGCAGAAGACGTGTATGATACTAGTTAATGATGGACTGAGCTACAAGGCTTCGCGAGGATAATAGTAAGCTAGGGGATGACTCTGGTGCCAGGAAAGGGATTAAGAGATTTGCACAGTAGTATATAGTGGTTCACCAGCTTAGTAGCTCGGCTAGTCTACTTTGCAATGGAGGCTGTCACTCTTTTTTTTATTGCTTGGACATTTTTTAGCGAAAATGTAGAGGAAATTAGGGTTCTGCCCCTACAGTAGAGACATTTTTCAGTATTTAAAGAACTATTCCTTATTTTGTGGGATCTCTGCCGAGATCCTTGACTTTAATGGCGAAATTCTCCTTGATTTTAGGAGTGAACCTGGGTTAGTTGAGAGTCTTACGCCTGGACTCTTGCTTTCTAATTCTTCGGGGGTGCCACTGTCATCCAACTGTTCTCTTATTATTCATGCTGTTATCTCGTATGGGGGTGAGTTCTAGCTCTGTTCCTCCGAGTTCTACAGGTTTTACTTGACCTCCTGTTTGAGCTCAGACACCGACCTCATACTTAATCGGATTTCCTCTTGAGTATCATCAAATTGTATAATGTATTTTCTATTTTGTGAACAAGATATGTTATGTGTAGTTAATGTTGTAATGTTAAGCAATTATTATAGTTAGAAATGTTGAACGTTCAATTAAGTGAGGGCGAATGTGATGTCCTCCTTGATACCTTGGTGGAGTATAGAGATCGGGGTGAAATGCTAGGACAAGGTTATTAGTCCAAGATTTTTTTTGAGAAATTGTTGAAGCTATTGATGAGGAGGATGTAAGAGTTTGGGTTGAAACTGAAACTGAGGGAACTTGCAACACAATTTTTTTTGGGAGAGAAACAGTAACTTACCATACTTGCAATGCTAAAGACGTGGAAGTTTGCATGGGATCTAGATTTGAAACAAGTGGTCAAAGGTCTTTTCCTTGGGGTGATATATTTGATGGTATGCGTTGTCCATTTTACTTTTTTTTTTATGTTGTCTGGGATCAATTTGCAGAAAATCAGATTTGCAAGGAAGTACTGGTCAAAGCCATACTCTCTATATGACACTTTGAAGGCGATATTCGACCTACCATTTGACAATTTTAGTGACTTGTCCACGAGTGTTGACTCCTTTCTTGGCCCATTCAATATCAAGAAAGAGGTTATCGTCATTAACGATTAACCTCTGTGTCAAACTTTTTTGAACTGCTTTTATTAATGGTACTATATAAATGTTATGAATTTGACTAACTTGTTTTGGAGATGTTGCCACGAGTCAATTTTTGTTAATTTAAGTCTTGTGTGCTTGTGGTGGTTTTAACATGTACAACCCGATGTTTTGTTATATGGTAAAAAGTAGCCTGCATGAGCTTAAAATATATAGCCCCATGTTTTTGAATGCTTGTGGTGGTTGCCATATTTTTGTATGGATAAAATGAAGGCAACATCTGCCTTAATTTCTTGCATGTTTATTCATATCATCAATTTACTGTATTTTGTACAGTTGAGATCATTATAACTGTCTTGGTTTTACTTTCAAAATTTTATATATTTTATTTTTCAAAAGGGACTTGTCTTTTTTTTATTCTTTTAAAACCTTGTTGGGAATTGAGAGGGATTTCTTACGAGCTATTGCTTACCCCCTACAACACACTTACAAATTTTGCATATATGGGGATGTTGATGTGGACGAGAAGGTTGATTACAAGCCGTTGGAGAATTAAGATGTGGACTGTGATACCCCTAAAACCGGGGGTCCTTTTTAAACCATTGACCAACCGTCAACCCACGGAAATACCCGTCAATGCTGTCGAATCCGACATCAGACTAATAATACCCCTTTTTCGGGAATTATAACTCACACGTACTACCCATGATTTCTCTAATCATTTAATTCAACCGAGGTCCTATGTGCCTCAATATACCTCATTTAATGTCTTTTTATATCATTTGAACTAAAAGAATAAAAGTCCAAATGCATGACAAAACAATTTTAAAATTTTAGATTTTTGAAAAATCTTTCGGAAGGTTTTGATCGACCTTTCGGAAGGTTTTGCCTACTGGAAAAGTTCTTTCGGAAGGTTTTACCTTCTTGAAAATATTTACATTAACCTTCAAGATCTTCTGGAAGGTTTTGATGGACCTTCCGGAAGGTGTTGCCTACTGGAAAGAATTTTACCTTAACCTTCAAGATCTTCCGGAAGGTTTTGATCGACCTTCCGGAAGGTTTTGCTTACTAAAAAAGAATTTTACCTTAACCTTCAAGATCTTCTGAAAGGTTTTGCTTGTGTTTCTACAAAATCCTTCCTTTTTTATTTTCAATTCATTCCCATCAATTCCACAGCCATCCAAACCATGTTTATTAAGGTTTTTCCACCTAAAACATGATCCATACTGTTCTATTACATACAATTCCATATATTTACACATCAAAATGGAATTTTAACAAAAATTTTACACAATGAACTATAAAAGCCACAAATTGACTTTCTTCATCCTTAAGGCTTAAAATGAGAGTCTTTTACCGGCACGAACCCCGCACCTGAAATATTTTTTCATAAAGGGTGAGCCAAGCTCAATAGAGTATTCCCTAAATAGGCTACTCCCGAACCCAAATGCACATGAAATGGTCATATGCAACTAATTCACCATTCATACATTCCAAACATGAATATGCTATCAATGTTGGAAACTTACATTGCAATGCAATGGAATGAGATGAGACTCACTCTCACTACCCAATTCAAGCGCTTCATGGATCTTCGACACATGCAATTGCTAAAGTGCATTTGCCCGTCATCCATGATCCCGAGCCCTTTCCGGCTCTCCAACACATGCAATTTTCCATGTGTATAATCCCGTCATTTACGTTATACATCAAATGACATTTTTAATCCGGGGTCTTGTATGGGGTGAGTATTTATGGACTTACACCAACGACACTCAACCGACACGAGATTTATGGACTTCCACCAACGGTCCCGCGTAAAACGCGAAAATTTTCCTAAAAATTTCGTATTTGGGTCTCCTGGGGTCCGACCGCCTCGTAAAATGCAAAACACTCAATTATCTCGAAATTCGATGAAATTTGACATGGTCACTAGATTTCGTAAGACAAATTCAATGGTAAGGTCCGTTTCATCATCCGAGCTCTAAAAAAATTCAAGTTTACACCCCGAACCAAGGTGACAATTTTATCATTTTGCCCTTTATTCCTAAAATTTTAAATTTACCCGAGTTTTTACATTCTTCCCCCCTTAAAAGAATTTCATCCCCTAAATTCATGCACACATAACTACATGCACCTGAAACAAGTAACTTTATACTTAAAACCACGAACCCGTACCTCCATCCTCGAACAAGAACGGATAATTGACACGAATGATGTCCTCACGCTCCCATGTCGCCTCCTCCACTCTCCGGTGCTGCCACAGCACCTTCACTAGCCTCATAGTCTTGTCTCCCAAAACTTGCTCTCGGTTATCAATGATATGCACCGATCCCTCCTCGAAGGTCCCCTCCGCATCAACCATCAATTCACCTCAATCCACCACATGTGTCAGGTCTGGAGTATACTTCCAGAGCATAGAGACATAGAATACCGCGTGAACACCCGTCAAATTTGGTCTTAATGATAACCTTTTTTTTTTTTTTTTTTTTTTTTCGAGTACCTCGAAGGGTCGGATAAACCTCGTTGACAGCTTCCCTTGCTTCTTGAATCTGACCACTCATTTCTTAGGTGTCACCTTTAAGAAGACGTGATCTCCCACGTCAAATTTCAGAGGTCGTCGCCGTCTGTTGGCGTAGCTCTTCTATCGGCTCTGAGCCGTAAGAAGACGCTTCCTTATTAGGTCTACCTTCGCTGAAGTGTCCCTAATTAAATCTGGACCCGTAGATGGTGTCTCTCCAACCTCCGTCCAACAAACCGGAGAACGACAAGACCTCCCATATAGTGCCTCATAGGGTGCCATTTGTATGCTCTCTTGATAACTATTATTGTAGGCGAACTCCACTAAGGGTAAATGCTCTTTCCAGCTACCCTTAAGATCTAGGATGCATGCCCGCAATATGTCCTCTAAAATCTGGATGGTCCTCTCAGACTGACCATCCGTCTAGGGATGAAAAGCTGTACTCATTGTCAACTGCGTCCCCATGGCTCGTTGGAAACTCTCCCCAAAGTGAGCTGTAAATCTGGGATCCCGGTTCGATACTATAGATACAGGCACCCCATTCAGTTGGACTATCTCCCGTATATACAGCTTACAGAATTCTTCCAATGTGAAGGTCATCCGCACTGCCAAAAAGTGTGTCGACTTAGAAAGCTGGTCCACTATCACCCACACCGTGTCATGTCCCCGTGATGTCCGTGGAAAATGGGTCACAAAGTCCATCGTGACATGCTCCTACTTCCACTCCGCCACCTCCAAGGGCTGGAGCAACCCTGCTGGTCTCTGGTGCTCGGCCTTGACCTACTGACACGTGCGACATCTACTGACAAAGTCTCCAACGTGCTTCTTCATCCCAGTCCAATAATACTAGCAACGAAGATCATAGTACATCTTCGTGCCACCTGGATGAACTACAAAATGGGACAATGGAACTCCCTGAGAATCTCCTCTCTCAGATCCGTTAACTAAGGAACCACAACCCTTCCTCGATACTGAAGACTACCATTTGAATGAGTAGCCCAACCCTCATCACCTGTACCCCGTCACAGATGGACAATAGCTCCATGTCCTAACTCTGGGACTCAATCACTCTGCTCAGTAGGGAAGACATAACTACCAAACTCCCCAAAATATCCTGAGCCTGACCCATATAATGTAGCCCGAACTGCCCCACAGTCTCGAGCATAAGCCACTCCCGGGAAGCCACACTAGCCAAGACTCCCCGTGACTTTCAAATGAGTGCATCCGTCACCACATTTGCCTTACCGGGATGGTAATGCAAAGTGAAGTCATAATCTTCCAAGTACTCCATCCACCTACGTTGCCTCATGTTGAGGTCCTGTTGTGTAAAGATGTATTTCAGACTTTTGTAGTCTGAAAACACCTCAAACTTCTCGCCATACAAATAGTGGCTCCAAGCCTTCAAGACAAAGACAATGGCCGCCAATTCCATATCGTGTGTGGGGTAATTCTGCTCGTGGTTCTTTAACTTTCGAGAACCATAAGCCACCACCTTCTCAGACTGTATCAACACACAACCGAGTCTGTCTTTGGAGGCATCACATTGCACTGTATACATATGTCCCCTCTCCGGGACTATCAAAATAGGAGCTGAAGTCAACCTCCTCTTTAACTCCTAGAATGGATTCTCACAAGAATCATTCCACTCAAACTTAACCTCCTTTTGGGTCAATCTCGTCATAGGTCCAGCCAATCGAGAGAAGTCCTTAATGAATCTCTAACAGTACCCTGCCAATCCCTAGAAACTGCGTATCTCGATGACTGACTTCGGCTTCTCCCAATTCGTGACTGTCTCAACCTTCTCTGGGTCTATTGATACACCTAAAATTCATCACCGTCATTGTCCCTTGTGAACTAGGCCACGTAGTCCATCACTGTCATTGTACCTTGTTTCAATTCTAGGAATTCTCGGGCCTTTGCATGTCGACCAGCCGTTAGGAAGTACTTACCCATGAAGAGCTCCTGGAACTCTCCCCATGTCATGGTATCTATGTTCTTGGAATCCTTCACCCAATCCCACTATACTTGGACTTCTCCTTCTAGTTGGAATGCAGCTAGTCTTATCTTAGTGGCATCCGAGGTGATTTCCATTGCCCTTAAGATTTTATTGACTTGTCGGAACCAATGGTCGGCCACCATCGGATCCGCCCCTCCCTTAAAAACTGGAGGCTTGTGTGCCTTGATGTGTTGGAGGTTACTTGTACCTCCGTGACTTGCATTGGCCCTAGCCTGTGCAACGGTAGCTGCCATCATGCCCATAGTTTCGTTAAATGCTTGTTGGTCAAAAGCCGGTGGTGGTTGATTATTGTTCTGCCCACCGCCTCGGAGTCCTCTCCTTCTACTTGCCATCTACACAAATGTAAAATGGAAACAACACACAAACTTAGTATCCCGAACTAGGGATCTAGTGCAAACTTTGAGAATTTTTTCATTGTCCCCCTAGTAGAACGTGTTTTGTACTAGTGGACATTTAAATCCTTGAACCATCCCGTTCACCATTTTTCACCTCCAAGGTTATGTCTTCTAATCCTAGTGTGTTCATTTCCATACACATTTTACCATGTATATAATTCACATAACACATAGCAATTAAAACACATAACATGAAATGCACATGGAATGTAATGGTTTAGACACAATGCCCATCAAGCCCTAGGTAATTCGTATACCTATGCTCTGATACCAAGCTGTGACACACCTAAAACTGGGGGTCCTTTTTAAACTGTTGACCAACAGTTACCTGCAAAAATACCCGTGAATGCTGCCGAATCCGACATCACGCTAATAATACCCCTTTTTTCTGGAATTATAACACACGTACTACCCGTGATTTTTTCAATCATTTAATTCAACCGAGGTCCTATGTGCCTCAATATATCTCATTTAATGTCCTTTTATATCATTTGAACTAAAAGAATCAAAGTCCAAATGCATGACAAAATAATTTTAAAATTTCAGATTTTTGAAAAATCTTCCGGAAGGTTTTGATCGACCTTCCAGAAGGTTTTGCCTACTGAAAAAGTTATTTCAGAAGGTTTTCACCAACCTTCCAGAAGGTTTTACCTTCTGAAAAATATTTACATTAACCTTCAAGATCTTCATGAAGGTTTTGATCGACCTTCCGGAAGGTGTTGCCTATTGGAAAGAATTTTACCTTAACGTTCAAGATCTTCCGTAAGGTTTTGATCGACCTTCCGGAAGGTTTTTCCTGCTGGAAAAGAATTTTACCTTAACCTTCAAGATCTTCCAGAAGGTTTTGCCAGTGTTTCCACAAAATCCTTCCTTTTTCATTTCCAATTCATTCCCATTAATTCCACAACCATCTAAAACATGTTTCTTAAGGTTTTTCCACCTAAAACATGATCCATACTTGTTCAATTACATACAATTCCATATATTTACACATCAAAATAGAATTTTAACAAAAACTTTACACAATGAACTAGAAAAGCCACAATTCGACTTTTTTTTATCTTTGAGGCTCGAAATGAGAGCCATCCACCGACACGAACCCCGCACCTGAAATATTTTCCCATAAAGGGTGAGCCAAGCTCAATAGAGTATTCTAAATAGGTTACTCCCCAACCCAAATGCACGTGAAATACTCATATGCAATCAATTCACCATTCATACATTCCAAACATGAATATGCTATCAATGTTGAAAATTTGCAATGCAATGCAATGGAATGAAATGAGACTCACTCTCACTACCCAACTCAAGCCCTTCCCGGCTCTTCGACACATGCAATTGCTAAAGTGCATTTGCCCGTCATCCATGATCCCAAGCCTTTCTCGGCTCACCAACACATGCAATTTTTCATGTGTACAATCCCTTCATTTACATTATACATCAAATGACATTTTCAATCCGGGTTCTTGTATGGGGTGAGTATTTATGGACTTACACCAACAACACCCGACCGACACGAGATTTATGGACTTCCACCAACGGTTCCGCGTACACCGATACACTTTATAGACTAATACGAACGGAAGTGCGTGTCCAAATCACCGGGCCTTACACCTGAGGGATCTTATAGACCTTCTTGCTAACCCCGACCCCCACACCATGTAATTTGTGCAACTCGACCAAGTCATTGACTTAGATTCCTCGAGCCCACTCGTCATCCATCTATGTGATGTTGACTCCTTTCATGCACAACCACCCATTTAATGCAATGTTCTCATACATATGCAATGTAATGTCTCATTGCAACTCTACTACAATGTTCAGTATGCAATGTATGCCATATGAACTATTTCAAACCCAATTCATATAATCCATGACAAATTATATCAAAAGCATATAATTTTCATGTCTCACAATGTCAATAAACCAAAATGCATTTATCGACATTTTATCCAAAACTCATGTCCAAGCATGTTATCTCATATGAAGCAATAACACACTTTCAAATCAAGACATTATGTAAACACATAACATGCCCACAATTCACATAATTCAAGAAATTACATTAAGCAAATTCTACATACATATTTCAAGATAGAATATATTCTACCTAATTTCAATACCCATTTCACCAAGGCCTAATTTAAGCACACAACATGCCCATACAACACCAATTCCCATGGAATTTTTCAAAATAAATTACCACATTTCAATTCCAAGCTAGGAATTTATCGTAATCTATTTCTATTTTCATTTTCATACCCATTTCATTAAATTGTCATCTCAATAGGCAAGTGATATACACATCTATCAACCTACCAATTTCAATATAACATTTTAGGTTGTGAATACACCTAAGTAGGATAAAAATCATACCTCTTGTAGCGTGAGGAATGCCCTTGGGAAGCTCCAAGAAATCAACCCAAGCTCAAATCCTTCTCCTCAAATTTTTGATTTTCTCACCTTCGGTGAAGACCCTCGTTTTTGGTACGTAGGCGTAGCCTTTGTCGAGGAGACCAACTTTTCCTCTTGGCCCGAATGGATCCGAGCACCGTAGCTCCGTAGATCGTAGAGAGAAGGTGAGTTTTCTTTCTCTTCTCCCTCCCTCTTTCTATCAGCTGAAGACTTGCTGAAACAATGGGGGAAAATATGATTTTTCTCCTTATTTATATTTTTAGAATACTTGGCCCAAAATGAGCCACACGGCCCCTTTTAATTTCGGGTTTATTGTTGTCTCGAAACGATTAAATTTTGCTCCGGTTCAAGTTCAAAATATTTTTAACTTGTCATGACTTCATTTATTTTAAAAATCTCATAATTTTCCTTAAAATTTCGTATTTGGGTCTCCCACGGTCCGACCGCCTTGTAAAACGCAAAAACCCGACTATCTCAGATTTCGATAAAATTTGACATGGTCACTAGATTTCGCGAGATGAATTCAATAGTAAGGTTCGTTTTGTCATACAAGCTCTAGAAAAATTCTAGTTTACACCCCGAACTAAGGTGGTAATTTTTCCGTTTTTCTCTTTATTCCTAAAATTTAAATTTACCCGGGTTTTTACATGGACCTTGTCTTTGAGGAATAAAGTTGTTTAATTTTTGGTTTAGAGTTTGAGAGATTTGTATGAAATATTTTTTCTGCAAGTTTTAATTATTCCGCTACTAGATACTATTAGGTTTTGACTTTTAAGTTGTAGAAGTTACAATGTTTTATTGACTTTAGTATTTATTCTTTGTCAGATGGATGAATGGTTTATTATTTAATGGTTATTGTAGTTGCCCTCATGATTGAATGGTTTTTAGTTGGTAATACCTTCCAGGATGGATTTTAGGGCGTTATAACTGTCACGTTGATTGTAGTGATTCCAATAATTATTCGCGCCAAACCTAAATCTCTGCGAATAATCAAAGAGATATACATATCAATAATGTTTCCGAAATCACTTGTAAATCAATAAAATAACTTAAATATCATAAACATTAGTTAGGTCAAATTCTCCATTTACGGATGAAAATTGTGACGCCACAATTTTTAGGGGTCTCGATTAACCCGTTGATTACCTAGCAACCTGTGAAATAACCTGTAATACCGCTTAATCCGATAATACATCGTGATACCCCATTCACTAGGATCCATAACTTTAACAAAAATCTGGACAGAGTCTTCTCTACACGGGGAGCTCTACCCAACACACACAACCTCTGCAAATTCTATCCATTGCCCACACTGGGTCCCAACCATTATTATTCAATCAATAAAACACGAATATCAACATCCACAATATTAATTCATTCACAAAAGAATAATGTCCATAAGAGTCCCATTACATGTCTTTACCAAAATATAAGTTTTGTACTTAAATTATACAAGGCTAGATGTAAATATATAAAAAGGACTATAAAATATAACTCAAGAGCCATAGCTTGGCTCTATCATCAACTTGGGCCTAAGTGAGGGCCATCAGCGGAAGCCTTTCCAACACCTGAAATATATTCCTATAAAGGGTGAGCCACGCTCAAAAGGGTATCTCCTATGGAGATCACTTCCGAACCCAAATACATATGGAATATCACATGCAAAAATCATGTCAAGCATCCATTTGATTATATAGACATATCATAAACAAATGCTACAAATTTCATGCCATGCTATGAGAAGATAACTTGCGCATACAATGGAACCTCGAGCCCCACCGGCTCCCATTACACATGTTATGTCATAAGTATGCATTCGGGAATTCCAAGCCCCCACCATTGATGTTAGACATCCAATGACTATTTGATAAAAATTTGTGTCTTTTTGGAGTGGGTATTCATGGACTTACACCAACGATCACTCAATCGAGACAAAATTTATGGACTTGCGCCGATGATTTTGTGTTCACAAACACACTTTATGTACTCAATACCAACGGGAGTGAGTATCTGAAATTACTAGGTCTTGCACCCATGAGTGAATCTAGCCCTTCTTGCTAACCTTGACACTTCTTTCAATGCAAGCCCGTGCGACTCAGTCATACCTAAATCCAACCTTTTCGGGCCCATGTATCAACCCACCTAGAATGGTGTTTGATTAAAAACATGCTCAAACACTCACACTCATGTCATATGCCCAAGAATCTGATGTTGCCCGTGCATATGCAAATGTAATATATAATTGTATTTCATATCATCATGCTCATCATATAATAAACATGTCCATTTTCTACGAACATTCTCAAACATGTCACATATGATCTCAATCCAAATCTCATACTTAAATGCTAAGCATTTGATCAACCACTTAGTGGGAATAAATGTAAATACATAACATACCCAAATAAACCAATCCATCAAACTCAAACATCTTACTATTGAAAGGTTATGCCTCTCCTATCGGTAGTTTCACATTTTCGAATCCAAACCCAAATCAAGCAAGAAATAATTTTTAACATGTTCGCATACCCATTTCCATACCCTAGATACACTAGGTGTGAGCTGGCACATAAGATTTCATATCTAGATCCTTACCCATTTCATATCGCAACCTTAAAATTGGAAATAAACCTAGATAGGAGAGAACCCTACCTCTTGAAGCGTGAACCCTCGTTGTAGAAATCATGAGATACCATAAATCAAGCCTTCCAAGCCTTAGCCATCAATTCTCATTTTCGATATTTTGCGAAAGGTGTGATCTTTGTTATGGTTGTATAACTCTACTGGGGTATCTAATTCTATTCGCTCCCCTAGCTTTTGTCTATCAGTGTCAGTGTCGTGTCGTGTAGAACAACTTTAATTGTTGGCCCGAAGTGATCTAAAGATTGGATCTTCATAGATTTGATAAAGAAGATGAAAAGGAGACTATTTTCTTTCCTCTCCCTTCTCTCTTTTTCTCTCTCTTTCAGCTGATCTTTGGAAAAGTGGGTGAAAGACCCATTTTTTTCCATACTTTCCGTTTGCTTGCTCGTTATTGCACCACATGTCCCCTTTTAGCTGGTTCAATTTTATTTCGAATCGATTAAATCTCGCCCCATGTAAAGTTTAATATATTTTTATTCTAATATTTTAAAATTATTTCTTAGGCTCTGGGACTAAAATCTGATCGCGATAATTTTAGTCACGTGATTTCTGATCATGTCGTAAAATGCAAAAAAATCTAACTTTCTCGAAATTCAATGAAAATTGACTAAGTAACTAAAAATTTACAAGACGAATCTGATGGTGATGTCTGTTTCATCATTTGAATTCTGAAAAAAATGGAGTTTCAACTCGTATTTTAACTGCTAATTAATATTTTTCCCTTTTTAATTAAGTTTTAATATTTACGTTTTTTACATTCTTCCCCCTTAAATGAATTTCGTCCTCGTAATTGCATACCCATACAACATACAACACAAATGCATATGCAACAAGTTATAAACTATGCTATGACTATAAGAAATGTACCTCCATCCTCAAACAAGAACGGATAGGTAATGCAAATAGTGTCCTCACGCTCCCATGTCGCCTTCTCCATACCACAGTGCTGCCATAACACCTTCACCAGCCTCACAATCTTGTCACACAAAACCTGATCTCAATTTCTATGTTATACACTGGTCCCTCCTCGAAGGTCCCATATGTATCAACAACTAGCTCACCCCAATCCACCAATGAGTAGGATCTAGGGTGTACTTTTGGAGCCTAGAGACTTGTAACATCGTATGAATATATGATAGATTTGATGATAACGCCAACTGGTAAGCAATTGTATCAATCTTCTTGAGTACCTCGAAGGGCCTGATATATATTAGTGTCAACTTTCCCCACTTACTGAATTTGATCACTCCCCTATTTGGCATGACCTTCAAGAAGACGTAATCTCTAATCTCGAACTCCAAAGGTCTCCACCAACCGTTGACATAGCTCTTTTGTTAGCTCTAAGCCGTAAGAAGATGCTTTCGTATCATGTCCACCTTCTTTGAGGTGTCCCTTATCAAGTTTGAACCCGTGGAAGGTCCATTTTCAACTTCCATCCAACTGGTTGGAGAACAACACTACCTCCCATAAAGTGCTTCATAGGGTTTCATTTGGATGCTTGCTTGATAACTATTGCTATAGGCAAACTCTACTAAGGGTAAGTGATCATCTCAGCTACCCCTGAGGTCAAGGATGCATGCCCAAAACATGTCCTTTGAAATCTAGATGGCTCTTTCCGACTGACTGTCCGTCTGGGGATGAAAAACTGTACTTATCATCAATTGAATCTCCATAGCTCACTGAAAAATCTCCAATAAGTGAGCTATAAACTTGAGATCTCAATTTGATACTATAAACACGTGTACCCCATGTAACCGGACTATCTCCCGTAGATACAACATGTATAATTCTTCTAATATGAAGGTCATCTACACTACCAAAAAAGTGTGTCGACTTGGTGAGCCGATCCACTATCACCAGCATCACGTCGTACCCACACGAAGTCCTTGGTAATTGTGTCAAAAAGTTCATAGTGATGTGCTCCCACTTACTCAGTCACCTCCAAAGGCTAAAACAACCCTACTGGTTTTTGGTGCTTAGCCTTAACCCGATGACACAAGAGACATCTATTAGCAAAGTCTTCGACATGTCTCTTCGTCCCACTCCAGCAATACTGGTGGCGAAGATCATAATACATTTTTGTGCTATTGGGATTCACTGCAAAATAGGGGCAATGGAACTCCTTGAGGATCTCCTCTCTCAACTCTGTGGACTAGGGAACCACAACCCTATTCCTTTATTAAAGATTGTCATATGCAGGAATGACCTAACCCTCATCACATGTACCTGATTATACCCAGTTATTGATGGACAATACCTTAGTGTCTTGTCCTTAGGACTCGATCACCATGCTTAGTAAGAAAGATCAAAATGCCCTGAGCTTGATCCTTGTATTATAGCCCAAACTTCCTATAGTCTCGAACATTTACCATTCCTGAGATGCAATTGCGGCCAAAAACCCTTGTGACTTCCAACTGAGTTCATCAACCACCACATTTTCCTTATCAGGGTGGTAATGCAAAATGAAGTTGTAATTCTTCATGTACTCTATCCACTTGTATTGCCTCATGTTGAGGTCTTGCTGTGCGAAGATATACTTCAGACTCTTATGATCTGAAAATACCTCAAATTGCTCTCTATACAAATAATGACACCATGCTCTCAAGGCAAAGATAATAGCCGCCAACTCTATATCGTGCATGGGGTAGTTCTACTTGTGGCTTTTCAACTACCGTGAGCCATAAACTACCATTCTCCCAAACTGCTTCAAAATGCACCCGAGTTTATCCTTCGAGGCATTATAATAGATTGTGTACCTCTGCCCCCTCTCGGGGACAAACAGAATAGAAGCTGAAGTCAACCTCCTCTTCAACTCTTAGAATTTCCTCTCACATGAGTCATCCCACTAAAATTTAACCTCCTTTTTAGTCAGTCTAATCATTGGTGAAGCTAATCGGGAGAAGTCTTCAATGAATCTTCGGTAATACCCTACCAATCCTAAGAAACTATATATCTCAAACATTGACTTAGGCCTCTCCCAACTTATAACTGCCTCAACCTTCTTCGGATCCACTGACATACTCAAAGCAGACACCAAATGTCCCAAAAAAATCACCTCAATTAGCCAAAACTCACACTTGCTGAACTTGACATACAACTGACAATCCCTCAAGGTCTACAACATATTTCTCAAGTGACCTTTATGCTCTTCCTCAGATTTGGAGTAGATTAGTATATCATTAACAAAGATTACAACGAACTGATCTAGGGAGGGATGAAATACCCTATGCATGAGATCCATGAATGCTGCCAGGGCATTAGTCAATCCAAAAAGCATAATTGTAAACCCAAAATGCCAGTAACGTGTTTGAAAAGCCATCTTCGAAATGTCATCCTCCCTAATCCTCAACTGATGGTACCTTGAACACAAATCTATCTTAGAGTAGACTCGAGTCTCTCTCAATTAGTCAAAAAGATCATCTATCTGTGGCAATGAGTACTTGTTCTTGATGGTGACCCGATTCAACTATTGATAGTCTTCACAAAGTTTAAGGGTCCCATCCCTTTTCTTAGCTAATAATACCAGAGCACCCCAATGTGAGGTTATCGGTCTAATAAACCTCTTGTCCAACAATTATTACAATTGGACCTTGAGTTCTTGTAACTCTACTGGTGCCATCTGATGCGGTGTCATAGAGATAGGTGAGACACTAGGTTGTAACTCAATGGAGAAGTCAACATCTTGATGTGGAGGCAATCCTTGTAACTTGTCTGAGAAGACATTCACATAGTCACAAACTACTAAGGTAAACTCAATTCTTGTCTCAACTCGTCCTCTAGGGTTAGACTTGCAAGACAACCCATCAATTGTCCGTGCCAATAGGAGTCATACACTGCCTAGGGTAGTGCAATGTGCTTCTCACCCTAAAACTTGAAATAGACACCCTCTGGTGTATAAGTAGTGACCTTTTTTTTTATCACAATTGATGATGACTCGATGTGCCGTCAACCAATCCATTTCGAGGATGACGTCGAACTCAGTCATAGCCATGAATCTAAGGTCAACTGTGAGATGAAGTCCACCAACCTTTAGCTCATAACCCCGATATATCTTATCAATTAAAATCCTATCACCTAGGGGGAATTTACATACAAAGGCTCATCTAAGTTCTCAACCTCTAAGTCCAAATCTTTCACACAAGATGCAGAGATAAATGAATAGATGCACTCAAATCAAATAACATTCTAGTCCACTATCTAGAGAGAAATAATGCACCCTAAATTACCGACTGATCTGTGAACTCAATCTGTGGTATGATTATAAAGACTCGTTCCTGGGTTCCTGAAGTCATTGCCAGCGAGCCCCATCTCTAGCCTCGACCCATACCCTAGCTCATCTAGCTTAATTATGGAGTCCCTGCACGTGAAGTAGTAGAGGGTTATGTAGCACCCTAAAATTAGAACTGATTTCACTGGCCTATGGTGGGATAGTGAGAGATATAAAATGTCTATGAAGGCCCTAACGATTACTGGGACTGCGATGTCCCAAAACTCTGAGAATCCTACCTTAGTGGGCAATCCTTCTTCAGGTGGCCCAGTTGTCAACATATGAAATATGTCTTTTGGCTTTCCTGATATGGAGTCTTGAAATTTCTCCCACCTTGGGAAGATTGACCTTGGCCTTAACTTTGATAGCTTCAGCACTACACTTGTGATCTCTATAGGGTAGATGTCCTCTATTTTTTTCTTGAACTAGTAGTAGAGAACTGACCCTCCTTCTTCTTATCCTTGACACTAGCCTCTCGGATGGTTTTCATGTCATCAACCTCGCTCTCGATAGCAATGGCCATCTCAACCATTGAATGTAGGTCTTGTATGCGATGACCCATAATCTTTTCCCCCAGATGGACAACTATAAGCCATCCTCAAACCTGCGTACCTTGGACAAATCTGTAGCCACATAGTCATCCCAAAATCGTGCCAAGTCAGTGAACTTGACCATGTATTACATGACTATCATTGTTCCTTGCTTCAAGCCTAGGAATTTTTGGGCTTTGGCTAACCGAAGGGCCGTCGAGAAGCACTTGCTTATGAAGACCTCTTGAAACTCTTCCCACGTCATTGTCTCAATGTCTCTAGACATCTTAGCCCAAGTCCACCACTGATGGACCTCTCCCTCAAGTTGGAATGTTGCCAATCTTACCTTGGTGGCATCGGAGGCGATCTCCATTGCCCCAATATCTTCTCCATTTGTTGGAACCAATGTTTGGCAACCATCGGGTTTGCTTCCTCTATAAAGGTCGATGGCTTATGCACCATGAAAATTTGGAGGTTATTTGAGCTCCCTTGGCCCATGTTGATGCTAGCCTATATAAAAGTAGCCACCATTTTCCCATTGCCTCCATGAAGGCTTGTTGATCAACGACCGATGGTGGTGGTTGGTTGTTCCGTCCACCCCAACTTCCACATCCTCTATCTATCATCTATAATACATAAGATATCAATAGACAACTAAATTAGTGTCATGGGATATGAACAACATCGAATCTTCATAAAATATGTCACGACAATGCCATGATGTCGTAGGAAGAATATGCAAGTTGATTTCAAGTTATTGTCATGACACACCCTCACTATTTTTTAAAATAATTATTTGGATACTAATAATTTTGAGTTAAAATCTATCTCATTTGAAGGTAGACATCCTAGGCTTTCCAACTATAGTTTATTTGCACAATTTCGACTCCGGTAGCAAAAGTTATAGCCGTTCGAAGTTTTTGAAAAATGTAGCAAAATATAATGTTGTTCTATCGGCAGGTTAATTACCACCTACCGGTAGGTTCAAAACAGAAGATTGTTCTACTGGTTGGTTCTACTTTCCTAGTGGTAGGTGAGGCCACAGAAGTCCTTCCTATTGGTAGGAATGCCCTCCTACCAGTAGCTCAAGCTCCCCAGAAGTTCTTCCTACTAGTATGTTACCTAGATTCCTAAACTTTTTTATTTCCAACTCTAAGGTTATATTCTCTAACCTTAGTGTCTGATTTGATATACATTCTATCATGCATATAATCACATATAACATATAACACGTAGCACATAACATGTAATATGCAATGTTTATTGATGTAATGGCCTAAACCTATGCCCTGCATGCCCTAAGTAAATCGAGAACCTAGACTCTAATACCAAGCCATGACGCCCCAATTTTTAGGGGTCCGATTAACCTGTTGGTTACCTATCAATCCACAAAATATCCCATGATACTGCTTAACCCGATAACAAGTCGTGATACCCCATTCATTGGGTCTATAATTTTAACAAAATCCATACAGAGTCTCATTTGTACGGGGAGCTTTACCTAACAAACATAATCTATGAAAGTCCTATACATTGACCACACAGGGTCCCAAACATTCATATTCAATTAATATAGCATCGAATACCAACATCTATGACATTCATTCATTCACAAAATAATAATGTCCACAAGAGTCCCATTAAATGCCTTTAACAACATACAAGTTTTGTACTTAAATCATACAAGGCTAGATGTAAATATATACAAGGGACTATAAAATATAACTCAAGAGCCACAACCCGGCTCTGTCATCAGTATGCACACAAGTGAGGGCCATCAGTGGAAGCCTGTCCAACACCTAAAATATATTCTCTTACAGAGTGAGCCACGTTCAATAGGGTATCTCCTATGGAGATCACTTCCAAACCCAAATGCATTTGAATTGTCACATGCAAACATCATGTCATACATTCATTCGATTATATATACATATCAAAAACGAGTGCTACAAATTCTGTGCCATGCAATGAGAAGAAAACTTGCGCATACAATGCAAACCTAAGCTCCATTGGCTCCCATAACACATGTTATGTCATGCATATGCATTCAGGCCTTCCAAGGTCTTGACATTGATGTTAGACATCCAATAACTAATTGATAAAAAACGGTGTCTTTCTAGGGTGGGTATTCAAGGAGTTACACCAATGATCACCCAACTAACATGAAATTTATGGATTTCTACCGACAGTTTTGTGTACACCAACACACTTTATGAACTCAATACTAACAGAAATGCGTATCCAAAATTACCGCATCTTGCACCCGAAGGAAAATGTAGCCCTTCTTGCTAACTCTGACACTCTTTCAATGCAAGCTCGTGCGACTTAGCCAGACTTAGGTACAACCTTTTCGAGCTCACATATACACTCACCAAGAATGGTGTTTGATTAAAAACTTGCTCATACACCCACACTTACGTTTTATGCCCACGAATGTGATGCTACCTGTGCATATGCAAATGAAATGTAAAATTAAATTTCATATCATCCTGCTCATCATACGATAAATCATATAATAAACATGTCCATTTTCTTCAAACATTCCTAAGCATATCATATGATCTCAATCCAAATAACATACTTGAACCTTACGAATTTGATCAAACACTTATTGGGCGTAAATGTAAACACATAATATACCCAAATAAGCCAATCCATTAAACCTAAACATCTTACTATCGGTAGGTTCACATTTTTTAAACCAAACTCAAATCAAGCAAGAAATGATTTTTAACATGTACTCTTTCCCATTTTTATACCCTAGATACACTAAGTGTGAGTTAACACATGCGAATTCATATCTGGATCCCTATCCATTTCATATCGCAACCTTAGGTAAGAAATAAATTTAGATATGAGGGAACCCTACCCCTTGAAGCGTGAGCCTTCATCATAAAAATTTTGAGCACCTGAAATCAAGCCTTCCAAGTCTTAGCCATCAATTCTCATCTTTGGTTGCATAGCTCGTGTTGCGTAGAGCAACTTTAATTCTTGGTTCGAAGCGATCCGGCGGTTGGATCTTCATAGATTTGAGAAAGAATATAAAAAGGAGACTCTTTCTCTCTTTTCTCTCTTCGATATCTCTCTCTCGGTCGATCTTTGGAAAAAATGGGTGAAAGACCCAATTTTCCTCGCCTTTTTATACTTCCTTATTTGCTTGGCCCTCGTTGTATCACACGTCCCTTTTTAGTTGGTCTAGTTTTATTCTGAATCAATTAAATCTCTCCTCATGTCAAGTTCAGTATACTTTTATTCTAATATCTTTAAATTACTTCCGAGGTTACGGGACTAAAATTTGATCGTGATAATTTTAGTTGCGCGATACCTAATCGCATCATAAAATGCAAAAAATCCGACTGTCTCAGATTTCAATGATAATTGACTGGGTAATTAGAATTTGTAAGATAAATCCAACGGTGAGGTTTGTTTTTTCATTCGAGTTCTAGAAAAATTTAAGTTTTCATCCCATGTTGTAGTAGCTAATTACTGTTTTGCCCTTTTTAATTAAGTTTTAATTTCCTTAGGTTCAAAAAAAATCCCTCATCTGATCATATTGGAAATCGATTTCTCACTCATTGCAAAAGAAAAATTAAAAGCAATCAGTGAAGATATAATCATAAACCAAAGAACTTGAATTGAAATTAACATTGTAAGAGATTATAGGAAATATAATTAACGAACTCGTTCTTGCGTAAATTAAACGTCTGAAAAGAAACAATAATTTGAAATTTAAAGAAAAATAAAAGAAGAACAAGTGGAAAACTTAAAGAACAAAACCCTACTTTCTAAGGTTGGAGAAGAAAAATAGTAAATGATCGATCTCTCTTCCTTTGCTTAGGGTTGGTATTTATAGGAAATATTGTCTAACTCTTCCTTTTTATTTTCCACCAATAGAATGCTTTAAAAGCCCCAATTGATTTCTTTTCAAAAAGGGTTTTTACCAAATGAAAACACTGATGAATTGGTAGGAAGCAAGTCTCGACCTACCAGTTGCAAAGTTATTGTTTCACATGAACTGGTAGCTATTCACAACTACTGGCACATATGCTCTTTGCTTTGAACCTACCAGTAGCAAAGTTTATGTTTTTCTTCAATCAGTAGGAATTCATAACTAGTGGTACCACCTCAATCTGCTTCCTGATGAACCGGTATTGACAAAACCTCACTTTTTTGAATTTCCACGATAATGCTCTTGATTCAACTTGTGGCTCACCTAGCTCATTCCCAAAGTTTTCCAAGCGTAGAAATCATTGCAAAACCTTTTCCTTTACATCAATTCACCTGCAAGCATAGAAATTTTCTATAAAACACAAAAATAAACTAAAACAAGATAAATAACAAACAAATAAAAGATGAATGTTATGAGACATAAAATATGCAATTTTATGTACTCGTCAAAATCTATGAAGGAAAGAAGCATTTAGCAATGGTATTGGTTGATTTATAAGACTCAAGTACTTTTAGATTGATTTTATGAGTTGTTAAATTGGTTTTGGTGAACCCCAAGTGGTTCCTCGCATTTTTTCCCGATGTGGGGTTTTCATGTCAACAAATTGCTCATGTTCAATTGAATATTAATTAATATCAATTGTCATGGGTTGAAGGGTTTGTGGTGATTAAAGGAATTCTCACTATTCATTGTTAAATTCAAGCGAGAAGAGATAATTGTGGTAGATTAGGTTTTAATTGGTAATCAATTGATCTTAAAATTGAAAAATTGATTCACCTCCATCTAGGTAGTGTCGTGCACTCCAATTATCTGAAGAGGAAAGATCCACTTTGTTTCTTCCTTTTCCTGGAACAATAATATGGCTGTAATATCTGAAGAGGAGCTCATCCATACTTGTGGGTGGAGCCTTAGAAAGTGAAAATAAGAGTCTGGAAGGCTTTAGTCCTCACATGAAGGCAGATAGAGTTACTTTGTCATTTATATTATCAATTTGTTGTGACTTTTCTGTAAATCACACCACAAACTCTCAAATTGATTCTTCCTTCTTCTGCTTGAGATTTAGCAGATAGGTAGAAGGCTTCCTATGAGTTTGTCTTCCAATAAAATGAGAAAGAAAATACTTTTTGAGTTTCACAAAATATAAAATAGACACTGGTGGAATCTATTAAACCCAATATGAGCTTTTCCCTTAAGGGTAGTGGGGAACACTTTCTACATTACCTGATCAGGAACACTATGGAGTAACATAAGAGATTTGTAAGTTTTCTAAAGATCCAAAGGATCCTTATATCCATTGAAATTATCTATCAACGACAACTTAAACTTCGAGGGTAGTGGATAGTGTGTAACATCGTGCGAGAATGGGGATTCCAGGCGTTGGACGAGAGTTTCCCCAATTTTTGGAGCTATGGTCTTGATTGTATTAAGAGCATCCCCAATGAAATCACTGATTTCCTTGAACTTCTGATATATAGATACATTCTCTTCTTGCCGGTGAAATGTGTCATTTTAACTGCGCTTATCTCTCGCATCTTTCTCTCAGTTATGTTGTGTCTATTTCGAATGAGAGACCTACTACAGTTGTTTTTGTGGATACTGGCCAGCCACCATTTGAAGGACTTCTTGAGTTTGTTGGGCCAAGCCTTCAATGGTTTGGTTCATCATGTTGTAGTTTCTTTCTAAATTGAGCATCCTCTGTGTTTCTTGTCACTTATTGGGTCAAGGTCATGGTTGTCTCCTTCGGACATCCCTTGGGAGTGGGGCTCTTTGTGAGGATCATTTCTAGTGACGTTCATTGACCTGGTAGTCACTATCCATAGTCATTATTCAAGAAGTTGTAAGAATCATTGAAAATTATCAGTCGATTCGCATGGACGACACCAAATTGTTGGTGCAAAATTTTTTCCAATCTTTATGCAAGTTGGTTAAGCGATTGTCTTGCTCCTTATCACCTTTTTGACTAGTTTGATTAGCTTTTTGATGGATGGGCTTAGCTCTCTAAGGCTCCAAATGATATTTTTGCAAGTTGAAAAACCTTAAAAGAAGTCGAAGATCCGGGGGGG
>CM042184.1:19535627-19549112 GCA_023539305.1 Ilex asprella
GGTTTGGGGGGGGAAGAGCTCCGGGGATCAACCCTCCGATGCTTAGGTCAATGTTTTCCAGAAAAGTTCTTAAGATATGTGCAGGGGTTGAAATTGCATACATCTAGTCTTTCCCCCAGGCTCTCTTTTATAGGTGATAGTTGGGGAGTGATTTCTAGGCTCGCTCGTTGTTATGATAAGTTCAAACTCTTGCTTCTTGACGAGTCTAGAGTTTCTTATCGCTTTAAGACTCCTTTTATTAAGTTTAGACTCCTCCCATGATGGGAGTTTGTTCTTCTGATCTTTACAATATGATGATACTAAAAATAATTCTAAGTGTGAGCTCAGGTCTCTAGTAAAGGTCAGGAGGTCAGACAGAGAAGAAGAAGAGCTTGAAGAATAAGAGCTCAACCTCACACCAACAACAAACCGACTGGAATGACATAGGGACAACTGGATAGACAGCGTGCATTCCCAAAATAAAGGGAATGAGAACGGAAAGCAAGAGTCTAGGCACAAAACTCTTAACCAACCAAGATCTTCTTCCAAAAATCAAGAAAAATCCCACGGATGCAAAGCAAGGATCTCGGTGTAGACCCCTTAGAATCAGGAACCAACCTATAAATGCAAAACAGTGCCCCCATTGAGGGGGAGATATACACACATAAAACAAAAGAGAGATCTTGGAGGCAAAGAGGTTGTTCCCCTGCAATTCAAGTGATCAATAAAGAAAAGGGAGCAAGAACCTCCATTAAAGAGTGGACTAGCAAAGCACTGTAGCTGGTGAACTACTATATTTTTATTGCGTTCATCCCCGATTCCACTTCATCTTTAATAACCATTCACACGGGCCTAGCAGCTCAGTTCGATGTAAGACCACCTCAGTCACGTCTTCTGCTCACACCCGTGGTTTTACACCATCAGTTTGGCGCCGTATGTGGGAACGACTGTTTTCATTTTACAAATATGCTGATCTTTCAGTGACTGATGGTCTCAACCCGCAATATGAGCCGAAGTCAACAGGAGGCCACCAACGGCAGATAGGCCGAGAATAATTCAGAAACTAATCCCTTCACAGGAGATCCCCCAACAAAAAATGAGTTAGATGCCTTCTGTCTTGTCAATCAGCGCCTGCTACAACAAAACAAGGAGTTACTGAAACTCTTGAAATGCCCACAAGAGGCATGACCAGCCCAAGAAGGTCCGAGTAATCTTCCTCGTAGGGAATAGTGCCACCTTGACCCCCTCAGAGATCAACGAAGGAGGAAAAAATAGCCAGACCATAGGGAGAGATCCACAACTGCCTCCCAAGAGTGGCCACAATGAAGAGGTATAGAGCCAGAACGATAGAGGGGGAAGGAGTGATCTCATCCCCTACCAGCAAAAAAGAAGAGAACAGTATTGGGAACAACGCTTCGAGGATATCAAGCAAGAGCTCAGCCATATGAAGGAGGCTGTTAGGAGCAAGACTCCTGTCACGATGGATGCCCTGGTGTAGCAGACAGAATCACCATTCACCACGGGGGTGCTACATTTTTCCCTCCATCCAAAATTTAGGTTGCCTTAGATTGAGGCCTTTGATGGGACCAATGACCCCATGGACCATCTCAACACCCGCAAAAATCAAATGGAGCTGCATGGGTATCAGGATCCCGTGCGGTGTAGAGCCTTTGCCATCATTCTTAAAGGATCAGCCTTAGCATGGTTCAACAGACTTCCCCCGACTTCGATCTCTTTCTTATCCCACTTCATAGGAGCTCGGATATACAGAAAGCCGAGTTACCATCTTCTAAATGTAAAGCAGTGACCAGACGAGAACTTCAGATCATATGTCCAAAGGTTCAACTCAGAATCTTTAAAGCTGGACGTCCCAGATGAAAAGTTTGCCATTACCGCCTTTATTGCAGGGCTCAGGGTACAGTCGAAAGATATGATGTTTTCCATATCAAAGAACCCTCAGGCGAGTATGACTGAGGTGTTGGCTAAAGCAGAGAAGTATATAAATGGTGAAGAAGCCCTCATCTCAAAGATGGAAAATTCTTCATCACGAAAAGAGAGGGGGAAGGAAGAAAAGAAGAGGGAAAAGAGTCCCAAGAAAGAAAAAGAGTGAGGTAGATCCCTGCAGATCCCCAAGGAGAGACAGAGATCATTCCCCAAAGAGGAGAGGCAATGTGAAAGATCGTCTAGGGCCCCCACAGCCAGAGTTGCAGCCGAGGTACCCACCTCGACTGCTCACCCCCTTACCTCCTCTATATCACAAGTCCTGCATGAGGTGCAGAATGAGAAGTTCTTGAGATGGCCACCTCAGATGAAGGCAGATCCGGCGAAGAGAGATCCCACCAAGTACTGTGATTACCATAGAGATCATGGCTGTCACACGGATGATTACATTCAGCTTAAGAAGGAAATTGAGTTTCTAATTCAGCGAGGGCAATTACGTCGCTTTGTGGCCTAGGACTATCCAAATCGAGCTCTTCCACCTCCACCACCTTAGCCACAGGCCCCTGCACAACACCAACAACCCATGGGGGAGATCGGAGTGATATCAGGAGGATTTACAGGAGGAGGAGAATCCAGTGCATCCAGAAAGGCTCATCTGCGTAGAATCCGAGGTGATAAGATGCTAGAGGTGTGCACTACGACTAAAGCACCACGACTAGACACAACCATAGCCTTTTCAGACTCAGATTTGGAGGTTTGCCACCATCCCTACGATGATCCGTTGGTAGTCAGAGCTGTCATGGCCAACAGGACAGTGCATCGGGTCCTGGTAGACAGCGGCAGCTCGGCAGACATTATTTTTGTGTCTGCTTTCGACAAAATGGGCATAGGAAGAGAAAAGCTAGAGCCAGTAAGTACCCATCTGTTGGGATTTTTAGGAGAAAGGGTGTTGCCCGTGGGATCAATTTAACTCATACTCACCATAGGAGACCCTCCTTGCCAAGCCACCACAACTGTAAAGTTCCTAGTGGTTGACGCTCCCTCGACGTACAATATGCTGTTGGGGAGACCTTCCTTAAATGCAATGAAGGCCATCCCTTCGGCATACCACCTTGTCGTGAAGTTCCTGACAGAAAACGAAATTAGAATGGTCAGGGGAGACCAACATATAGCTAGAGAATGTTATATGGCCTCTATAAAGCAGAAAGAGGTGGAGAGCATCCAAATGGACGAGCTCGACATGAGGGATGATTTGGAAACTAGACTAATGCCATCGGAAGAGCTGGAGCTTGTTCAGCTCGATGAGGAACTAGAACACCTTGTCTACGTCGGGTCTAAGCTAAGCAAGGAGATTAAAGACCTTCTCATCCAATTCCTGAAGGAAAACGTTGAAGTATTCGCTTGGAAGCAAGAAGACATGGAGGGAATTGACCCCTCGGTTATCACTCACAAGTTAAGCATAAACCCCTACCTGCAAGCCCGTCAAGCAAAAACGAAGAAGCTTCGCCCCGGAACGCCAAAAAGCCATCAATCAGGAGGTCAGCAAGCTTCTCCAAGCCAAGGCCATCAGGGAAGTAGATTACCCAATTTGGCTGGTCAATGTGGTTCTTGTTAAGAAAACCAATAGCAAATGGTGGTTATGCATAGACTTCACTGATCTTAATCGAGCCTGCCCCAAGGATAGCTTTCCTTTGCCTCAGATCGACTTGATAGTAGATGCTACCGCTGGGCATGAGCTCCTCACCTTCATGGATGCATTCTCAGGGTATAACCAGATCAGAATGGACCCCAGTGACCAAGAGAAGACCTCATTCATGACAGAACAAGGGACTTATTGCTACCAGGTCATGCCTTTTGACTTAAAGAATGTAGGAGCTACGCATCAGTGCCTGGTGAACAGAATGTTCCAGAGGCAAATTGGAGCAACAATGGAAGTCTATATTGATGGTATGCTGGTAAAGTCATTAAAGGCCGAGCTCCATATCCAACATCTGGCAGAATCCTTCAGGGTTCTCAAAGAATACAAGATGAAGCTTAACCCTGCCAAATGTGCCTTCGGGGCGTCGGCATTGAAGTTTCTAGGCTTCATAGTGAATAACAGGGGGATAGAAGCCAATCCTGCCAAAGTAAAGTCAGTATTAGACATGCAACCACCCACGAACACGAAAGAAATTCAGTGACTGACGGGGAGAATAGCCGCCCTGAGCTGTTTCGTGTCTCGATCAAGTGACAAATGCCAGCCTTTCTTTCGAGTATTGAAGAAAGCTTTTGAATGCGATGCCCAATGTGAAGAGGCATTTAAGTCCGTAAAGGTTTATCTGAGTTCCTCCCCAATTCTGGTCAGTCCCATAGAAGGAGAGGTGCTCACCCTATACTTGGCTATCTCAGATTTCTCTACCAGCGCAGTACTCGTAAGAGAAAAAGACAGAGCTCAGCAACCAGTATATTACTGTAGCAGAGCTCTCAGGGGTACTGATTGATTGAAAATAGTGTTGTTGTTCTCTACCTCTCAACACCACCCTCAAATGTGTATGGCTTATGTGCGAAGGGAGTGTCACTCTCCCTCGGGATGATACAAGAGATAGGAAACAACGGAATGTGAATGGTGGGAAATTGATGAACAAAATATGTGTGAAATAAAATGTGGAATGTGCACAAAAGTGCTCCCCAATCGCAAAGGAGTCTTTCGTTGTCGGTGTTTTACTTGGAAAGTATTCCAAGGTCGTCTCCTCAGGGAAGGAAAGAGAGTTTTGTGAAAGTGATTTTGCAAAAGTGAAAAGAAAGTGTAAAATCTTCTATTTGAGTTTTGTGTTTGGTTTGTAAATGAAAATGCAATAAAACAAGTGTTGGCTAATCCAAAGGATTCATTCCAATGGGAATACCAAATCAACTCAAAGCCTTCCTCCGATTGAGCATGAATGAACGATTGATTCGGGGGAAGCTAGGGACGAGATTGGTGAGTATCTAAGCATAACCCGTGACTAGGCCTACGGGATATCAAAGGCTCACCAACTCATCCACTCTCAACCCCGTCAAACCGAACCATTTGACTCAAAAGGGAGGAATGAAGAAGAGTTGAAATGGAATCCCCAAGAGGAGGTCTTCCCTTGGATTAACCAACTTAAATCTAGCTACTCATGCATAAATGAAAGACAAACATAATTTAAATGGACATAATGAGGAAATGAAGCATAGAACTTGAACTAATACAAGAAAACTTAGACTAAGAAGAAAAATAGGCAATACCCAATTGAAAAGCTTGAAATATAAAACTTGAAACTACAATGGTAGAAACTAGAACATGTAATTAAACTTGAACTAAACTTGAAATAAATGACATTCAAAGTAATAAAGGAAGCTTACAAAAGTCTTACTGAAGATTACAAGAGAAATGGGTGAAGACAATCCAAAAATCTAAACTTTTACACTATTCATCATCTTCCTCACTAAAACTACTCCTAGCTTAGGTAGCCACCTCTCTCTCTCTACAATGCTGAATAAATGTTGTGTATATTGTTAGAGAGCCTTGAATTTCGTCCATGAGGGTCCCCCAATGTGTGTGAGCTGATTTAAAGTGATTGGAAGGCTAGGACAAGCCTAGCCTGCATCTCCCAGGCAGCCCCTCTTCCCTCACATCCTCATTAATGCTCAAGCCGCCCAAGTCATCCAAATGTGTAAAGGATGTCTGCTCTTGTATAAGGAAATATTGAGGGGTAAGTGGGAGAGGTGTAGGTGGGACCCCCAAGCCTCAAAGTTGATTATAGGCTATTTTTCGGCCAGAAGGTTCGTGGTACCGGTATCATATGGTACCGGTACCGAGTACCGGTACTGTTTTTCTGCACTGGACCACCTTTGGTAGAAATGGCATAACTCTTGATCTAACCGTTGGATTGAGCTGAAATTTTGACACGATACAGAAGACATCCAGATCTACAACTTACTTTCATGTTTTGAAATTTTCTAGATTCTGAGTAGATCATGGTGAAAATGGAGGACAACCGAGGCAGTGCTTCCTAGTGATGTGGCAGCTGGTGCCTTTGTTCCAAAACACCAATACCTCCTTGATTTCTTCACTTTTAAGCCTCCAATTCTTCATGTATTGTGTCCATGCCATTACCACACATCCAACATAGTTGCAAGGTCCTAAAATCCAACATTTAAGCTATCAAAACATGCAACATCGAGAATTCAATATTATTCATAAAATAGGCTAACACTAAGTAATTAAATACAAAAGTTGAGTTATAATGAATGTAATGAGGCCATGAAATGTGCAATATTATGTGCTCATCAGGTATAGAGGAGAGGTATCCGAGGATGGAAAAACTTATCTTAGCCTTGGTTACCACAACCAGAAAGCTTAGACCATACTTTTAGGCCCATACCATAGAAGTCCCGATAGACCAGCCGATGAAGTAGGTGTTACATAAGCCAGAATCCTCTGGGAGGTTAGTAAAGTGGGCCATTGAGCTCAGCGAATTTGACATCAGGTATAAACCAAGAACTGCTATAAAAGGTCAGATCCTGGCAGATTTCATCGCAGAATTTACAACAGGAACACCTATGGAGACCACACAACTAGTACCTGATCTCCTAATATGGAAACTCTCGGTAGATGGTTCAACCAATGCCCAAGGAAGCGGAGCGGGCCTAATTTTGACCTCACCAGATGGAGTGGACGTCGAATATGCCCTTAGGTTTGGGTTTAAAGCCTCAAACAATGAGGCTAAATATGAGGCTGTTATTACAGGGCTCAACTTGGCTCACTCGATGGAGGCTGAACAACTAGAGATATGCAGTGATTCACAGCTTGTGGTAAGACAAATAGAGGAGTCTTATGAAGCTAAAGGAGAGAAGATGATCCTTTACCTCAGAAAGGTACATGAATTGATCAAAAAATTTGTACAAGTCAAAATCAGGCACGTTCCCAGATCTAAGAACTCAAGAGCGGACTCTTTGGCAAGGCTCACAACCGCCTCGCAAGAAAGTTTGTAGAGATTAATTTTAGTGGAGCATCTACCGAAACCTTCCGTTGACTTTGAGAATGAAGAAACACTCCCTGTGCAAGCCTCACCAAGTTGGATGGACCCTATTCTGGGATACCTTTGGAATGGAACCTTTCTAGAGGACCCCAAAGAAACAACAAAACTAAGAACTAGGTCAGCCAGGTTTTTCATTTTACGGGGAAACCTTTACAAGCGAGGATTTTCAGCACCTCTCCTTAAATGTGTGGGGGATGAAGACGCCAATTACATACTCAGAGAGATTCATGAGGGGGTTTGCGGCAACCACATTGGAGCGCGGGCTTTGGCAGGAAAAGAATTAAGACAGTGATATTATTGACCTACAATGCTCAAGGATGCCACGGAGTTAGTCAAGAAATGCATAGTCTACCAAATAAACACCAATCTTCCCCATTGCCCACCAGAGCTCCTGACCTCGGTAGTTAGTCCTTGGCCCTTTCAGTAGTGGGGTTTGGACATACTCGGGCCCCTTCCAATCGGAGTGGGACAGTGCAAATTCTCCATTATTGGAGTGGACTACTTCACTAAATGGGCAGAGGTGGAACATTTGGCTACAATCACGGAGCAGAAAGTCCAGAACTTCACATGGAAGTCGATAATTTGCAGATTTGGAATCCCCAGGGCAATAGTCTCTGACAATGGGAAACAATTCAACAACCCTAGGTTCAGAAGATTCTGTGTTGAGCTAGGAATAAAAAACTACTTTTTCGCCCCAGTTCATCCGCAATCCAATGGACAAGCAGAGGTAACCATCAGGACCATTAAAGCTGCGCTGAAAACCAAGTTTGAAGCCCTGAAAGGAAAATGGGTGGAGTATATTCCAGAGGTGTTATGGGCTTATAGAACGACCGCGAGGTCAGCAACCCAGGAAACACCGTTCGCTTTGGCCTATGGAACAGAAACAGTGTCCCCAGTAGAAATCGGGATCCCATCCCCAAGGATCGAGCTCACTGATCCCGAACACAATGATGAGTCACTCCTACTGAACCTCGATCTCTTGGATGAAAGGAGAGACAGAGCTCTGCATCGCATCCAGGATTACCAGAGGAAAACCGCATGGTATTACAACAAAAGAGTCAAACACAGAATCTTTGTGGTGGGAGATTTGGTGCTTAGGAAACTTCTACTTGCCAGAAAGGACCCCTCCCATGGGAAGCTAGGTTCAAATTGGGAGGGTCCCTTCATTGTATCCAGGGTGATAAGACCTGAAAACTACGAGTTGCAGACCGAAGAAGGAAAAATCCTACCTCATCCCTGGAACGCAGTGCATCTCAAAAAGTTTTTTCAGTAAGTACTCCTTGTAATAAAATCATTTCTAATAAAGTGACAAATTCTTGGTTCAGATAAGTATGAGACAAGTATGATTCTCTGAAGTAGCTTAAGAGCCAAAAGATAAGCTGTACAGCTCACAACGAGCTCTTAAGCTCACAAGATCATAAAATAAACTAAGAGCTCCATAGCTCAGAAAGAGCCCAGTAGCTAATGATAAACTCTCGTTTATAAATTAAAGAAGAGCTCCATAGCTCAGAAAGAGTCCAGAAGCTCACGATAAACTCTTCAGTTTACAAATCAAAGAAAGAGCCTAGTAGCTCATGATAAACTCTCGTTTATAAATTAAAGAAGGGCTCCATAGCTCAGAAAGAGCCTAGAAGCTCACGATAAACTCTTCAGTTTATAAATCAAAGAAAGAGTTCAACAGCTCAGAAAGAGCTCTACAGCTTAGAAGGAGCCCAGAAGCTCACGATAAACTCTTCTGTTAATAAATCAAAACAAAAGAGCTCTACAGCTCAGAAAGAGCCTAGGAGCTCACGATAAACTCTCCAGTTTATAAAAATAACAAAGATCTCCACGAACTATTCACACAGAGGAAAACTCGATAGTTAACCATGAACTATGCGGTTTGTAGAAAGAGCTTAGCCACTCAAGATGGACCATAGAAAGGAGGTAGATTATGCATACCCCAACAGGCCCCAAAAGGTGAAAGGAGCCCACCAGGCTTTGGGAACCAAGGTTAGCTACCCAAATTATGAGATTCACTGGAGTATTTCGATAGTATGCCATGTGATATCCAGTAGTCTAGCAACAAAGAAGGAAAAGTTGTTCAGATTACATCAAAAGGCTAAAATAACTATAAAAAACAAAGTTGCTTAAAGAAGGCATCTGAAGCTCCCAAACAGAACTACTAGTTCTCCCCCATGCGTTTCTTCAACTCAACCACTTCCTTCTTCCAACGGGCATTCTCTTCCCTCAATTCCTCCCTCTCTTTCTCTGTCTTTGAAAGTGCATTGAGAAGCTTGGCCCTAGCAGAAGAAAGAAAAATTGCGCTAAGAGATGAGTTAGGGGATGAGAAAGACTTGCACAGCTTGCACCTTTTGGAAGATCGTCCCACCTCCTCGTCCTTCTCAGACTGTGAGGGAGAAAGATTTGGTGAGCTGCAGTCAAAGTGGAAATCAATAGATGTTGCCACTGCGCTGAACAAGAAAAGATTACCAGATGTCATCAATTTTGAGAAGGACATAGGGACAGATTGCTTCACTTGCTCAATCCTAATGACCTCTGGCAAATCTGGGTCAGGCGCAACTACACAATAAAGCAAAGGTCAGAACAGAAAGCTGGAGATGGGAATGGTTAGGAAAACTATCAAGCCTTTCACTTATGTGATCAAATTTCTTCCATGAACACGGGACCCTGTTCTCTCGTCGGCGGTCCTCAACAGACCTCCAAGAATCCCCAGAAGCAAAGAAAAAATGGTTGAGCCATCCTGGGGATAGGGAAGGTATGTCAAACACCAGCCGGCGTTCGGAGAAGTACCTCCATCTGAAACAACTAAAGCAAGGAACATCGTCATCTTCAAGATAATGAAAGTAAAGAAACTCAGCAGTTGTGGAAAACTAGACATTGCCCTAGAGGTGCCAGAACAAAAAGAAGCTGATAAGCACAACCCACCCTTGAGGAGATAAACGAGAAAGGGAAGACCATAATGCGCTAGGATACACCCAACAGAGGGATGGATAGGGAGACGAAGGCCCATTTCGAAGGCATCCTCAAAGAAACAGACCTCACCCTAAGAAAGATAGTTAGGAGGTTCATTTGGAGAGGGAACTCAGAGAGGCAATTCCAGTTCGTGAAAGAACCGTTTCTTGATCCCCTCCAGATCCGAAGAGGTCAAAGAAGAAGGAACCAAGAAACAAGAATGGAATTTTTGGTCTATTCCAAAAAAAGAGCGGTCTTCAAAGAGAGACGAAGCAGGATCAGCCATCAGAAGCCCCAAGCAAGAAACCAAAGAAAGGAGAAAGATTCAAGAAAATCTTCGGGAATTATAGGCAAGAAAGAGAAGGTACCAAATTTAAAGCCTTGGCTATTCTTTAGACTTCCCAAGTCTATGAGGACAAGTATGATTTGGGAAAGAAGGGGAGTGATAGAGATTATTTCGTCAATAACACGTGGGGAATACCCTAACAATTAAAGTTCACAAAAACTGAGGAAGCGATCTAGAACAAAAGGGAGGGAAAACAGCAGTACTCACTCATCATCATCTTCCTCAGCCTCATTCTCATGATTAGCAAGAGAGTCCAGAACACCTCGACCTCGAGTCATACCCCTGAGGAGATTCTTCCACGAGTAGCAGGGCTGAGGTCAGCTCAAGGACACCAGACTCAGAGCCCATAGGTTATATTCGCCCAAAGGGAACAGGTATCAGCGACAGGCTTGTGATGAACCGCAGCATCTTCTCACTAATGAGAAGTGTTAATCAACCGCCCAATGCTCCCTCGAGGACACCAAAAAACATGACTATCAGCACTAAAAGAGCTAGGATAAATCTCTTGCCTTCAGAAGGGATTAAAAACCCTATTTTATCCACCTCGGCCATGCTTAACACTCACACAAGTCCAGTACAATAAGCTGCAATTCTAAATTTGTGGAGTAAACTAAAAGCCCGTGGCCACAGGTGCAACAGCGTGGACCCTTCTATGGGTGACCTCCAGACCCCTGATACACAACTCAGCTCATGTTTCAGGAGGAACACGTCAGACCTCTCGAAGGCGCGGTCAGCTCAGCTCATATTTCAGGAGGAACACATCAGACCTCTCTAAGGTGAGGTCAGCTCAGACCTTCCATGACATGACCCCCAAAGGGAAAACCTAAGCTAAAGTTCACAAAGCTCTTCAAATCCAAGAAGACTGCTCCCAAGAAACTTAAAGGCCCCCTCCAAGAAGAGGGAAAAGAGCTAAGCGCATACAGAGCTCAAAGAAATAAGCTCAGCAAAAAGACCTGTCGAAGTCAAAGGAGAAAATTACGTAGTAACCATACGTTGGAGTCACATGGAGCGTACAAGGAGGGGAATTCACGCTAAGTTTCAGACAAAAAGATACATCAAGATCACGATAAATATCCTCAAGAACAGTCAAGTACTTTCAACGCAGTAAAGTATGTTCAACATTTGCCTGAACAACTTAAAGCAGTAAAGCAATACGATAATTTTGGCTTCAAGGAGAGCTCAGCACCCCTCCAAACAAAGGGGGGCAAGGGGAGTACTTAAAGATATAAAGCAGTTAAGGGAAGTATATTAAACAGAGCAAGAAAACACAACCACAATTCCAATTTCAAGCTCATGGGTTCAAAAGTCAAAGTATAATTCAAGAATAGAAATTACAACATGGGTTCAAAAGTCAAAGTATATTTCAAGAATAGAAATTACAAATGACTTCAAAAACAGAAATTACAATTGAAAATCCTAAGTTTCGAGAGGAGGAGTAGATAGAAGATCCTGCAAGTCAGCAGAGGGAGCCTCAGTATAAGGGATAGAGCTGGGCTGCTCAGAGGGCAAGGACCCAAAAATTGGGAAAACTGGATTCTCAAGGATGTTGGCCCCAGGAACCTCCATTCCACCTGTTTGCGAATTTTGGGCAAGATCCTTTTTCACGAGGTCAGCAGAAAAGGAAGCCACTCTAGGAATAGCTGGCTGAACGGGCACATCCTGGTTCGTGTCTTCGGTGGGAAGAGCTGAGGAGTCTTCATCGCCATCGGAGCCTGATTCCCCTAATTCCTCTTCAGTTGGGACAGGGAAGTTGAAATCCAGGTCCGGGAAGGTCTTGGAAGCTCTACGCTTAAAAGTAAGCCACCCGGAAGCCCATTGGGTGGTGGCATCGTCCTCCAGCTCGGCAATCTGATCGTTCTTCTCCTTGAGTTCCTCATGGAGGGCCTTGTTCACCTTGTAGATGGCTTCATGATCTTGCTTCAAGGTGCAAAAGAGCAGCGAACATCGAAGGCATCCTGATTAGCCTTGGACCAGAGCTCAGTCTTATGTTACAGCTCGTCCCCCAGAATCCTTGGCTCGTCTCGAGCCTTCTTCTCTCCCTCTTCAGCCTTGAACTTAGCTGCTTTGGCGCCATGAAGATCAGAGGGTAGCTTCTCCACCTTGTCCTGAAGACCTTGTACCTGAGCTTTGAGATCCTCATTCTCGAAAGAGAGCTCGGTGACTTTGATCTCATAAGCCTTTAGAGCCTTAATAGAATCTTCAGTGGACCGAATCCTACCCAGCAAACCCTTTACAGGAAGAACAAGCTAAGAAAAGAGAATAAAATTAAAAAGGATCAGCATTAAGGAAGAATAGAAGCCAAATAAGAACATTGAAGCATAAATACTTACGGTAGTAGCTCCCTGAAGAGCTGAGGCAATGGCTTCTTTAAGAGGCATAGAACAAGACCTCCTCACGTCAGAATAAGAGAAAATAGATGCCATAGCCCCAGCAGCCAGCTCAACATTCTCAAAAAAGGAATCCTCTTGCCCCTCCACTTTGACACCTTTTCCCTTGTCAGCCTCATGCCTCGTCTGGGATGGTTCAATGATTTTGCCAGAGGGGCTGAACAAAACCGTCTTAGATTGAACCTGAGAAATGAACCCCCAGGCCCTCTCTACCTCAGACGAGGTGGGAGAAGCTTCGCCAGGCTCATCAGACCTAAGGGGGTGAGCTGAGGTTGCTGAGAAGAGGAAACCCTTGTATCTGGCGGGATGCTCAAGGGTGGGACCCGACTGTTAATAGCCGAAGCTGGAGAGGAAAAAAGCCCCCCTAATTTTGAGCCTTAGCTCGGGTGGTAGGTGATTGAATGAAAATAGTGTCGTTCCTAACCTCTCAACACCACCCTCAAATGTGTGTATGGCTTATAGGACTAAGGGAGTGTCACTCTCCCTAGGGCTGATGCAAGAGATTAGGCAACAATGAATGTGAATGGTGGAAAATGGATGAACAAAATATGTGTGAAATGAAAAGTGGAATATGCACAAAAGTGCTCCCCAATCGCAAGGAGTCTTTCGTTGTCCGTGTTTTACTTGGAAAGTATTCCAAGGTCGTCTCCTCAGGGAAGGAAAGGGAGTTTTGTGAAAGTGATTTTGCAAAAGTGAAAAAAAAGTATAAAATCTTGTATTTGAGTTTTGTGTTTGGTTTGTAAATGAAAATGCAAGAAAACAAGTGTTGGCTAATCCAAAGGATTCATTCCAATGGGAATACCAAATCAACTCAAAGCCTTCCTCCGATTGAGCA
>CM042184.1:19574001-19639197 GCA_023539305.1 Ilex asprella
AACTGCACAGTTGTTACCTGTTTTCCATGGGTTGGATACGGAGAACCAATATCTGCAGATGAAAGATTTCGAGGAAGTGTGTGGAATATTTCAAGACAATTCGGAGCTTGCCAAGATGAAACTTTTTCCTTTTTCTCTAAAGGACAAAGCTAAACAATGACTAAATTCTTTAAAATCTCTTTCCATGCCTACCTGACAGATCTTTTAAAATGAATTTTTTAGAAATTTTTTTTCCTTACATCGGACCAACACACTCAAAAGGTAAATCATGAATTTTTCAGTGAAAGAAGGGAAAATATTTTACCAAAGATGGGAAAGATTCAAAGAACTACTCTAAGCCTGCCCACACCATGGTTTTAAAAATTGGACTCTAGTAGGATTTTTCTATGACTCCTTGCCCACTAGACTGTATCAGTTTATAGGTAAAAGTCCAGAGGAGACATTCTAATTCTTTGACACCATATCTGACAGCTCTCAGATGTGGGACTCAGCCTCCATTACCACAATTAAAGCCAGACCATCCACTTCCCGAGGGAAAAAATTTGTCTTGAGAGAAGATGATGACGTAAGAGCAAAAATTTCTACTTTATCTCGAAAGCTTGAAGCTTTAGAGATGAAAAAAATTCACCAAGTTGAAATGGGCCCTTCCACAGAACAAGTGTGTGGAATCTGTGCATTGACACGACATCCTACTGGGGAATGTCCTACCATCCCTGCATTTAAAGAAGTCTTGTTAGAATAAACTAATGCAATTACCAATTTTAACAATCCTTACTCCAACCCATACTCTGAAACATACAATCCAGGGTGGGAAAACCCCCCGAACTTCAGTTGGAGGAACACACAACCAACTCTCATGAACCAACCATAAAATTCACAACCACCATCTCAAGGACTGCTTGGATATCAACCATACCAACCACCACACAAGAGAAACCTTGAGGATACACTGAACCAGTTTATGCAAACTTAAATGAACTTCAATACACACTCCACCCAATCTTTCACTGAGTTCAAAGTACAGACCACCCACTCATTTGAAGATCTTAAAAGCCATATTCAAAGGTTGACCCAATCCATGAGTATACAAGAAAAGGGCAAGTTTCCTGCTCAACCAAGACCGCCACAAGATCAAGCTCAAGTTATCACTACACTGAGAAGTGAAAAAGTGATTGAAAAAACCGTCAGAGATATGTTATTTCCAAAGTCAAAACCTATGGTCATCCCAGTCAACTCATCAGTTGAGCCTGAACTTGTAATCGAAAAAGAGCCTGAGCCTATGATAGAACAAGAGCCAGAACCTTCCAAGGAAAGAGAACTTTCATGTTCAATTCCTGCTCCTTTCCCACATAGACTCAAAACTACACAAAAATTGAATCATAAGCCTAAAATTTACGAGCTTTTAAAGCAAGTAAAAATTAACATTCCACTTCTGGATGCAATCCAATAAGTACCATCTTATGCTAAGTTTTTAAAAGACTTGTGCACAGTCAAGAGAAGTCAGGATGTCCAAAAAAGAGCCTTTCTAACAGAACAAGTCAGTGGCTTGCTACAATACAAAACCCCTCCAAAATACAAGGACCCTGGATGTCCAACTGTCTCATGTTTCATTGGAGATTTCAAGATAAAACAAGCATTGTTAGACCTTGGAGCTAGTATTAATCTGCTACCTTACTCCGTCTACCAACAGTTGGGTCTGGGTGAACTCAAACCCACTTGTATCACACTCTAGTTAGTAGACAAATCTGTCAAAATTTCTAGGGGCATTGTTGAAGATGTGCTTGTCCACGTGGATAATTTTGCCTTCCCTGTTGACTTCATTGTTCTAGATATTCAACCAGCATTACATTTAGAGAAATAAATTCCTGTCATTCTTAGTCGACCCTTCCTAACAACTTCCAATGCACTAATCAATTGTAGGAATGGAGTCATGAAATTAACTTTTGGGAATATGACTCTTGAGTTGAATATTTTCAATATTGCTAAACACCCAGGAGAAGATGAGGATGAAGAGGAAGTAAATTCCATTAAATCTTTGATACAAGAACATCTGAGTGACACGTTCTGTGAATATCTAACTGAATCATCTTTGCTAGAGTCCATCTCATCTGATGACCAAAAAATAAAAAGTTGCCCTACTCATGCTGTTGAGAAATGGACCCCAAAATTTGAAGAAATTTCACCAAATGGCACAAAGCTATTCTCATCAAGTGACAGGCCGCCAAAGCCTGAATTTAAGTTTCTCCCTTCTGACCTTAAGTACGCATTTTTAGGGAAAGACGAGTCCTACCCAGTGGTAATTTTTTTTAAACTCACTGACTTGCAAGAGTCTAAACTGATTGAAGTTCTTAAAAGTCATAAAAGTACCATTGGATGGACCATCACAGACTTGAAAGGTATAAGTCTGTTGATCTGCAATCACGCAATATATCTTGAAGAGGACTCAAAACCTTCTCATCAACTGCAAAGATGACTGAATCCTCACATGAAGGAAGTTGTAAGGACTAAGGTACTCAAACTCTTAGATGTAAGAATAATCTTTCTTATATCCGATAGCAAATGGGTTAGTCCAACCCAAGTTGTACCCAAAATGTCTAGGGTCACAGTGGTAAAAAATGATACTAATGAACTAGTACCAACTCAAGTCGTCACAGGATGGCGAATGTACATTGATTACTGAAAACTGAATTTGGTAACTAGGAAAGACCATTTCTCCCTCCAATTTCTTGACCAAGTTCTAGAAAGAATTGAAGACCATGAATTTTATTGTTTCTTGGATAGATATTTGGGATATAATTAAATTGAGATTGCCTTAGATGATCAGGAGAAAACCACATTCACATGTCCCTTTGGCACCTTTGCATTCAAGCGGATGCCTTTTGAACTTTGTAACACTCTTACAACATTTCAAAGGTGCATGCTAAGCTTGTTTAGTGACATGGTTGAAAAATTTTTGGAAATATTTATGGATAATTTCTCTGTCTATGGTGACTCATTTGATTTGTGTCTGACAAACTTAGAGAAAGTATTAGTAAGGTGTAAAAAAGCCAATTTGGTGCTTAATTGAGAAAAATGTCATTTCATGGTAACATAAGGCATTGTCCTAGGTCATATTGTGTCATCTAAAGGCATGAAAGTTGACAAGGTAAAAATTGATCTAATTAAAAATCTGTTAGCACCTAAGACTGTAAAGGATGCCCGATCATTTCTGGCACATTCAAGTTTTTACAGGAGATTCATAAAAGACTTCAGTACCATAGCCAAACCTATGTGTCATCTCATGAGTCAAGACGTAATCTTTGATTGGAATGAAGCATGTCAGAAAGCTTTTAACAAACAAAAAGACATATTAATTTTCGCTCCAATAATGCAACCCCCTGACTGGACTCTACCATTTGAACTAATGCATGATGCAAGTGATTATGTTGTAGATGTTATATTGGGACAAAGAAAAGATAAGAAACCCCATATAATTTACTATGCAAGCAAAACTTTGAATGATGCCCAAATGAATTATTCAACAACTGAAAAAGAATTGCTTGATGTAGGTTTTGATTTGGAAAAATTTCGTTCTTATCTTGTTGGTTCTTCTGTTACTGTATTTACTGACCATGCAACCCTAAAATACTTGCTCACAAAGAAAGATGTCAAACCGAGACTCTTAAGATGGATACTCATACTCCAAGAGTTTGATCTTGTTATTAAAGACAAGAAAGGTGTTAAAAAAGTTGTGGCAGACCATCTATCTAGATTAACTTATGAATTTCATGAGGACGGATTGTCAATCAATGAGAAATTACTTGCTGAACAACTGTTCATAATTAATGAAACCCCATGGTACGCAGACATTGCTAATTTCCTAGCTACTGGGACACTCCCTCCTTCATTCACTCCCATGGATAAAAAAATTTCTGAGGGAGGTTCGTAACTTCTTTTGGGAAGATCCGTATGTATTCAAAGACTATAAGGATCAGATCATAAGACGATATATCCTTGCTCATGAAAACAAACAAGTAATATCATTTTATCATTCCGAAGCATGTGGTGGCCACTTTTCATCAAGGAAAACCACTGCAAAAATTTTGCAGTGTGAATTTTACTGGTCTACACTTTTTAAAGACGTCCATGCCTTTCGTTTAATATGTGATAGATGCCAAAGATTGAGAAATATTTCAAAAAAAAAACATGATGCTTTTAAACTCCATTCTGGTGATTGAAATTTTTTACTGTTGGGGCATCGATTTTATGGGACAATTTCTCCTTCCTTTGGCATCTTTACATTTTAGTGGCAGTAGACTATGTATCCAAATGGGTTGAGGTAATTCTATGCCGAAATAATGATCACCAAATGGTGATCAAATTTTTAAAATAAAATATTTTGTCCCGATTTGGAGTTCCTAAAGCAATCATAAGTGATGAAAATTCTCATTTTTGCAATCATCCTTTCTAGAATTTGATGAAAAAATATCTAATTTTTGACAAAATTGCAACCCCTTATCATCCACAAATTAGTGGACAGGCTGAATTAGCTAATTGGAAGATCAAATTAATTTTTTTAAAAATGGTAAACCCAGATCGCAAAGATTGGTCATCAAAATTGACTAATGAACTCTAGGCATATCGTACTGCTTTTAAAATAATTTTGGGCATGTATCCCTATCGATTAGTTTATGGAAAACCATGTCACCTACCTGTGAAATTGGAACATTGGGCATATTGGGCCATTAAAGCAATGAATTTTGACTTGGACAAGGCTGGACTATCAAGAAAACTTTAGATAAATGAATTGGAAGAATTGACAAATGAAGCTTATGAGAATGCCAAGATTGCTAAAAATAGGATGAAAATTTTTCATGACAAAAATATTATGCGAAAATTCTTTGAACCTTCTGAGAAGGTCCTGTTGTTCAATTCAAGACTCCGCATTTTCCATGGTAAGTTAAAGTCAAGATGGACTGGGCCTTACATTGTCAAAAAGGTGTTTGATCATGGAGCAATAGAAGGGGAGAACCCATCAAACGGTAATGTCTTTACTGTTAATGGCCAGAGGTTAAAACCATTTTTGGAGAATTTTTGTTAAAAATGTGAAAATTATTATTTTAATGGAACCAGAATATCCCTACGAGAATCGCACCTGCCGACACTCAAAAGGGTCGAATCAGGTAAAAACCCGACCCGAGAAGACACCATCATGAGACCCCCACCACTTTTTCCTATCCTTTCCCATCTGTCTCCATTGAGCCCCCCACCACCGCCTTTTTTGTTCTTTATTTATTCTTTTTATTCTCCTTCTTCTTCCTTGCTTTCTGTTCTGCTTCGTTCCTCTTCTTCTTAGTTTTTCTTTCCCATTTTCTACAGATCTGACCATACCCAAGCGAAATCATGTCCATGTATCTCGAAGATTAGATCCCTATTCTAATGTTTTACATTGTTTTACTCTAGTTGTTTATGGGTATATTGTTGTTATTCGCAATCACATACAAGCCTACCCGATGCCCAAATCTGAACAGGAAGGACTAATGGTTGCATTTTCATTTGTAGGTATCTGAAGAAGCATGAATCACTGCCTTTCAACCTCATTTCTAAGATCTATACTGGTAAATTCAAAATATTGGGGACAATGTTCAGTTTAGGTTCGAGGGTGTGAGAACCTGCAGTTCATACATACAGTTCATATTTTATCCGTATTTTATTTTTGTACCCCTACCATAAAATTTTAAATTTTTGTTGTTATTCGTGCTGCTGTTGTTGTTGTTCCAATTATACTGTGTAATGTGTCTTATTTATTGTATATCTATGGGCCAGTTTAAACGGTCTTTGTGATTAGTAGGCGTTAAAGAACCGGATAGTGAGTCTTAAGGTGCAGGAAGCATGGATGTCAAAATTTTTTGGTTTAGTCTGGCTGTTCTACGAACCTTTACATTAGATGTTCATAATGTGATCATGAGAAAAATAAGACTGGTAAGGAAAAATGAGATTCGAGAACAGCAAACAAAACCCCTGTATGACAGAACCACTTTTGCTAAACGCCGTCGTGCCAAAAAACTTGGTGCCTATAAACAGTGTGGCAGAGTCTTTCATGAGAAGAAATATAATCAGTGTTTTAAACCAATTTTTGGTTGTGCACTCGATCGATTAGACTGGATAGTGTGAAAATGTTTCTTTGTTTTGTACATACTCTTTTAAAAATATGGGCCGAGTAAGGAATGTCCCAAAATACTAGCCTCAAGCGTGGGTAGGGACTAATCCTAAGACGCCATAAATTTTTTTAAATTGTTGTTAATAAGCTTTCTCTGATTGTATATTAGCTAGTGAAAATTTGTTATTTGATTTATAAGTTGCTTGCAGTACTTTGCCCTGATGAACTCTCTGATTAAACCAAAATGTACTGAGACTTCATCTCATTCGAATGCCAATAAACCATTCAAACAAGGATTAACGTTCGAACGCCAATAGCTCGATTGAACGTAGAGAGCTCCCAGTACTTTGGTCTCTGATGAAAACACAAAAGTACTGAGAGTTAGCACCGTTCAAATGCATACAACGTTCGAACGATATTTTAAAAATTATTTTGTTCACGTTCGAATGACAATAACGTTCGAACGGTGCGACTTAGACTATAAAAACCTGAAGCTTCTGCTTCAGTTCAAAATGCCCAAATCACTCTCGAATCCTCAAAATCCTAGGTCCCCTTTTCATCCCACAGACCTCGATTCTTCAAATACACCCAAAATCGACCATCCCTAAGCCTTTCCCACATCAAAACCTTCATTCCCACATCAAGAACCCTGAGTTTTAGCAACTTGACAACACCCTCTCAAGACAACCCACGTTCGAACGCAATGCTGAGGATGAAGCTTCCTACCAGGCGCTCTCCACCAGTGAACCAAGAGCCGAATTTTGTGGAAGAAGTGATAGCAGAGAGAGAGGGGAGACAAAGGACAAAGAGATATGATTGAACGAGATTTCCAAGTGCCTTAAAGGCTGAAAGGTATGAAAATTTCTACCATAAATATGTTGTTGTTTGCGAGAGGGATGTTGCAATCTCTGATTTTGCTGAGCTTGGAATATTAGAGGAGATGGAAACGAGGAGTTGAGTGTGGTACTTAAGAAATGGAGAAGATGTTGTTGTTGACTTGGAAAGGGAGTTTTACTCCAATGCCGAGATCATCAACGGAGCAATCTGGACATATGGTCGAGGAATCCACATTGATGTGGATGAGGCCTACATCAAAGAAGTGAGGGAAGAAATACCTCGGGTGCAAAACCCAGCATTCCCCCTAAATAAAAATGTGCCTATGAATGTTGTGGGGAAGGAGTTGACTCGGGAGAGTGATTTTTCATGGTCAGGGCAAAATTTTCTAAAACAAGGGGAGTTGATTGACAAGTATAAAATGATGAATCTAATTGCAGTTTCTAACTTGGCTCCCTTAAGACGAACAAATGAGATATTTCCCGACATGGCACGATTGCTTTATGCCATTGGGAAAGGGCATAACATCGATCTCCCTGCCCTTATCCTGAGTGAAATAAAAAAGGGCTGTGATGTGAAGAGGAGTGCACTCCTTTTTGGCACCCTAGTGACTTAAATATGCATGGAGAATGGGATCAGGTTAAGGCTCGAAATGAAAATCCAAAAGCCAATGAGGCCACTAAGTAAGGGTTCTTTCATGCGAAGCCAAGGACATAGTGGTGGTCCAACGGCAAGACAGGAGGTGCCACCAGCCTAGGGAGGAGATGACATGTAGGAGGAGCTTAATCGAGAGGAAGAGAGGGAGATAGAGATTGAATACATGCAGACTGAGGAGGCAAGCCCCAGCATGCCCCGACGTTCTTTACGGGACATCATGCTTAGCATCGAAGCTAAGTAGGATGAGATCCTTAGGCTATTGAGAGGTGGATCTGGAGGAGCTAGTGGAGCTGCAGATGTCGGAGATAGAGGAGATTAAGAGGAGATGTCTATTCTTGGGGGGTTTTGGATGTTTGTTTGTTTGGTTTATTTGCATGTTTTGATGGAGATTTCTGTTCTTGGGTAGTTGTGAATGTTTGTTTGTTTCTTCTTAGGATGACATTTCTTTAATAGGGATGTTTAAAGTGCTTGTTTGTGTTGTTGTGTCTTTTTGTGGATGAATTGAAATCATTGATGTTGATGATGAATGATGATAGTTGGAGAAATTGAATGATTCAATTTATCGTTGTTACTTGTTTTAAATGTATGTATTTAGTTTATTGTGTTATATGTTAATGACGAATCAAATGTGGATGATTGAAGTAACTAATCACATGATCAGTTTGACACATAACTCATCGATCGAGACTTAAAACCGAATCGCTTGGAATCTAGTATTATCTCTATGCTTAATCAAATGTACATTAGTATTTGTTATTCTTAAGGTACAAGATGGTTGGACACGAAAATGAAATCGGTATATAACCAACATTCTCTGGAAAACCCGACATTACAAGTGGAGATAACAAAGAATACCATGGTGAGTTTCGAGCCATACTGTGCTTCAGAGAGAATAACAACATTTACTCAAGAAAGGTTTTTCACTATCTGTCTTTGAATAATCTCATTAAATTTGCTTTGATTGACGTAACTAAAGTGATCTATTGACATATCCCACAGGAAATACATGCATATCACACGTACATATACACATACTTGAGAAATGATTTTAGGCCATCTTTTGATTTGACTTTGAGCCTTAACCATTTTTTTTTTCAAAATGATATCCCTAGTCAACCCTGCTTGAGCCTTCAAAAGAATGATTTCTTTGCAAGACACCTAGACAGAAAAATAGGGAATTACCAAGAAAGTGAAAAATGAGAAAAATGAAAGAAATAAATACCATTCTTTGGCAAAATATCAAAAGAAAGAGGTGTGCTACACTACATAAATAGAGGATAGCTCTTGAACACTATTGACGTCATTTCGTTAGTCACTGACCTCTGGCCATATTACAACCTATGAAAAGCCCTAATTGATCACAAGTCTGATGCATGTGCATGTTTTCAATCAAAAGTTGGGGTACATTAAATAGCATTTCTTTAAATTACATCAATATTCTTTTATGAGATTATGCCTATAACATGATTAGTCTATTTTATAAAAAATTTCACTCCTTTATTACATTGTGCACTTAATCTCTGATTGACCATCTTCTGATTACATGCCCCATGAGAGACAAGTCACCATATTCGGAGCGAATCTTTTGCTGAGGGCATTCCTAAGAGAGATTTTTGAAATCAAAGCTACCCATGGAAGGTGGAAAAGGGGAATGATTGTTATATACCAATTCTTGTTTCTAGAATGACTATCCTACTACTCAGGAAATTTTAAATGCTAATGTGACAAGTGCTAACTTTTGTATAGAGTAAGTACCAATGAAAGAGAAACATGTGAAATAAAAAGTCAAAATTGACGGTTGGTCTCAAAGACCATGATGCTAATTTACTTTGATCAGTAATCTCACATATACATTTGTTCGACTGAAGTTTATGGGTAACTTCACTCGAAACCCTCACGAGACAACACTCGTCCACTAGGGTAAACTTAGGGGTTTAACGGCTTCTTGCATAAGCTAAATGTAACCAGATAACCTACAAAAAAGGGGTTAGAAATAGAATTGCACTTAATTATTGTTGTATTACTAGGGACTAGCAATATCTAGGTTAAGGGGTGTTATTAGTACTCAAATATAGCATATTATTATGCCCTTTTTGGACTAATTATATTTTGATGGAGTTTAAATGATGATATTTCAGGTTCTAAAGTGAAAAAAAGGTTCAAGGGTGACAAAAAGTACATTTGAATGTAATTCCAGCACATCGGGGAACAAAATTGAGAAGGTTGAAGCAGAGTAGTAACATTCGAACGCCAACTACTGTTCGAACGTCCATTCGAACCAAGCAAAGACCAGACTGTTGAGACAAGATGGGTTGTAGCCAAGAACCAAAGCATTGGAGAATCACATACCGTTTGAACGACACCTACCATTCGAACGCCCACTGAAGCACTGACGACATCAGACTGACTGAAGATATAGGTTGTTGAAACAAATCTATGACAAGTTCTGCATGGCATGTGGCAAGAGATATCCCCAGAAGACCACATGCCATATGACTTCTAAGTGTTATGTACAGATCCCATCTGGTGTTTGAACGCTCTTAGACTAAAAACAGGAAAAACGTTCGAACGTCAGCCACCGTTCGAACATCCTTGACAGACTGCCTACAGAGTGGGTGAGTTTTCACTTTGACTTCAGCAATAGAACTATTCCTTCACCCCTCCTTCTTTCCTTCTCCTTGCCTATAAATACACTCATTTTTTGAGACTAAAGGGGAGCATTCAGCACTTGACTAGGAAACACTTCTCCTTTCCTATTGCCTTAATTTTCTTCCTTACTAGAGAGTTGGGAAGTTTAAACTGCCACTCATTTCTTTACATTAATGTTTATATTTGCATTTACTTAAGAGTTGTAATTTCTTTATTTACTTTTAGTCTTTACATTTGTATTTACTTAAGAGTTGTAGTTTCTTCATTTACTTCTAGTCTTTAAATTTATGCTATTACATACATGTATTTATTTATGTCTTGTACTTCCATTGTTTGAGCTCCCTCCTTTCTTAGAAGAGTGAAACTCTTCCGCTTTTCTAGAGCTTTACCAAAGCCGTGAAGGGTGGGACGTGATTCACTCAGTCTTTGTTAAAGATTAGCTCTTTGTTTACTATGCTTTTAATTTTGAAACGTCCTCTACTAAGAGGAATGAGCATCACTCACTTTTCTAGCTTTACCAAAGCTATGAAGAGTGAGTAGTTTCTCATTCACTCTTTAGTAAGAGGTGAAGGACATGGACTCTTCGTTTCAAGGCAAGTACCACGGCTAGATCTTCATGACTACTCTTTAATCATCCCCCTTATTATGCTTCATTTGAAGACTGGAATATTAAAACCATGGTTGATGTCTTGTAGAAGCATTTACTAAATTGTAAATAGGTTAAGTCTTGGCACAAACAAAACTTCTAAAAAGACATCGGAACCATGGTCTTAATTCTGACAGTCCATCTTTACCTTCCGATTAACTTACTATTGACACGAGATTTAATTCAGTTATTAAGCATAAATATAACAAGCCGGACAATTGACTACATGTCCTGATCCTCAAACTAAAGAGTGACTTTTCTTGCATTTAAATTAATCTTATATTTTGTCTAGAAAACCTTCTTGAAAAGAATTTAATATTCTGTTTAGGAAATCACCCACATCTCATAACTTTAAATCTCAAAGGTTACAATCAATTGGCCTCCACCACTGCTTACTTTGAAACACCAACACAACAAGTTCCTTGTGGATTCGACTATGGACTCAAACCGGATTATTACTACAACTTGACCGCCCGCACATGGGTGTACACATTTTTGGATCAAGTCAAAGGTGCTATGGCAGCACCGAAGTGTAGAGGACTCAACATAGGAGCATGAAGACATTATACATACCAGTTATCCGTTCTTGTTCGATGATGGAAGTACCTTTTTTGTAACAATAAGTATTGTATTACTTGTTGCATATGCATGCGATTAAATGTGCATGAGTGTGTGAATTTCGAGGACGAAATTCATTTAAGAGGGAAAGAATGTAAAACCCGAAAAAATTTGAACTTTTTATGAAAAAGGGTAAAACGACAATTTATCACTATAGTGCGAGTTAAAAACTTGTATTTTTATAGACCTCGGATGATAAAACGGACCTCACCATTAGATTTTTTTTTTGAAATCTAGTTGCCCAGACAAATTTCGTCAGATTTTGAGATAGTAAACTTTTTCGTGTTTTACGAGGCAGTCAGGTCTCGGGTGACTAAACAATGAAATTTTTAATAAAATTTTAAAATTTTGAAAACAATTTAAAGAAATTTCATATAAATATTTTGAGCTTGAACAAGTACGAAATTTAATCATTTTGGGGCAAAAATGGACTCGTGAATTGGGGACGTGTGGCACGACATGGACCAAGCGTTAAAGTGTATAAATAGGAACAAAAATCGATTTTTTTAGACACATCTCTATTGGGTTCAAGTTGAAAGAGAAAGAGAAGGAAAAAGAAAGATTTCAAGACTTCTTTCTCAGATCTACGGAGTACTACTAGCTGGAATTCTTCGGGCCTAGTATTAATGTTGATCTATGCGACGAGGGCTATGCTACAATACCAAAAAGAAGAACATTAATATGTACAATACCATATGTAATGAATGAATGTCACAAACACAGGCGGTGATGTACGCCACTTTTTTAAAGAAGAACAAATAAATGAAAACTTGTGACGACGAGTTGTATGGTTTAATCAAATTGAGATGTTGCCACAAAGTCAACTTTATGTGTATATAAATATATATTTAGGGGTGTCCATGGGGCGGGTCAGAGTAGGCCCGCAAATTTTTTTTGGGTTGGGTCTAGGTAGTATAGGCCCAAGCCCTTACCCAAGTGAGTTATCTAGTGGGCCGAGCTTGGTTTTGGGTAGGGTTAGGCTATTTGCAGCCCAGCTCGCGAGCCTATTGAGCAGGCTTCCACGTAGGTTTTTTAATATACAACTTCATTTAAAAATAATGAATATTTTTATAACTTAATATTTGTGTAAATTATATTTTTGAATCAAAAGTGGAGTCAAAGTGGCTAAAAATAAAATAATGAATAATTTTATTTTTGATTAGGGCATAAACTACATCCAATAGAATGAATACATCCCAACTAGGTTGACACATACTCACTTATTTATCATTTGCATTTCTCTAACCTTTAAAACTTGTATGCTTAATATGTTATTTATAGTATCTAAAATTTTAAAACTTAAAATTTCGATATTGGGAGACTTATTTCAAACTTTTAAATTTAATGGTCTAAAAGCATAATTTGTTTTCAAAGAAAGGGTGGGCGGGCAAGCTATTGTGCTGGGTATTAACGGGTCTTTTCAAGCAGGCAATTGGGCCGAGCTTCGAGTCGGGTAATGGGTTGTGGGCAAACCCAAGTCCTCTTTTTAAGGATATTGAGCTCAAGTTCGAGCGGGCTAATTATCGGGCCTATTATATTTCAGGCCTATTTTTCTCGGGGCTGGATAACGGGACCTGTGGGTAATCTGGCCAATGGACACCCCTATATATATTGATGTGACTATTAAAAAAACACAAGTAGGGTTTATTTGGTAACTGTGATATTTATGTTGAAATTTTTATGATTAATGTATACTCTCCTCCCCGATGTTTGTAATTTATTAAAATAAATTTTGGTGTATGTGGTATTAACTTACTTAATTCCATAGCTTTATTTATTTTTTATTTTTTTGTATATAATTGAGACTTGAATGCAAAGATTGATGTTGTGTGATCTATAAAGATACATGTGTGACGCTCCAAAAATCGGAGGTCCTTAATTTAACAAAATTTGGGCAGAGTCTTCTTTGTACGGGGAGCTCTACCCAAAACTCAACTTATGTCATATATAGTCACTTGACCCATCCGAGGTCTAGTATACAATATTGACCACATCGGGTCCATTTATCCATACTCATATAACAACATTTAATCACATGACCCATCAAAGGTTCAATATACATCCATTCATACTCTCACATCATGAATTTATGCATTAAACATAGTTAATACAAGTTCAAAATTATAATTCTTTTACATACATTACATGCCCAAAAATTAACTTTGTGAAAAGTTTTACAAAAATGGACTAAAAGCCAAAAGTCTACCTTTCTTTGTCACTAGGGTCCTAAATAAGCACCGTCCAACGGCGTTATCCCCCACCTGAAATGTTTTCCCGTATAGGGTGAGCTACACTCATCAGAGTATCTCCTACAGAGGCTACTCTCCAACCTAGATGCATATGAAATGTGCATATGCAATAATCAACAACCATTATCCATTCCGAACAAGAACATGTAATTCAAGATTACAATTCTACCATGTCATGTCATGATATGAGATGATACTCACTCATGCACTTTAACCTAAGTCCGCACCGACTCCAATGCAAAGCATTTGTCATTGATGAAATACATCCAATGATTGTTTGAAATAAAAGTCATGTGTTTATAAAACTAAGTCATTATTGGATGTTACATATCAAATGAGTATTTTTATAAAACAAAATCTTGTGTCTTTATTGGGCAACGGATTTTGGTATCACACTGCCGGTTCTGTACACCATTACACTTTTTCAGAATTTCACCTCAAGAGAGTGTATGAACCAAGTAGCCGGGTCTTGCACCCGAAGAAGAATCTAGTCTTTCTTGCTATACCCGACACAAGTTTTTCATACAACCATGTAACTCAGTCGGATCTTCGATCCAACCTTCCCGTGTCCACTTATCAAACACCAAGGATGGTGTTTGATCAACCATGCACCCACAACTACACTCATGCCTTATGCTCGTGAATGTGATGCTAATATCATGCTCAAGATGTAATGAATGTCAAATGGGTAATTTAACTGTATATCAATATACCATGGCAAATTATATCATGTGCATATAATTATTTTTATCCATCATAATGAAAATATATCAATAAACATATATCAATATTTTATACTTAATAACCAAACATAAGCATGTTATTACATCATCTATGTTAATAACACTCCTTATTCACAAAAAAAATAATATAAACACATAGCATGTCCACCAATACCAAATTCTAAGAGATTACACAAGTAACTTCCATACATCAAACTCAGGCTAAGAATTGATTAAATCCATTTCTATACACCTTACCTTTTCCAATGGACACCATAGGATGGAAATAAACAAAAATAGAAGGGAACCCTACCTCTTGAAGCGTTAAATGAAGGGTAGAACCTTCAAGAACACCAACCTCAACTCTAAACTCTTGATTTCTCAAAACCTCTTCTTTGGATCTTTGGTGAAATCCTTTGTTTTCAGTACGTAAGCATAGTCCTCATCGAGGAGATTGACTTTGATTCTTGACTCGAGTTGATTTGAGTGACGGAGCTTCGTAGATCGTAGTGAGAAGTTTTGAAATCTCACCTTTTTTTTACTTTTTACTCTCCTTTCTACCTCACAAGTTTACACACTGATTTCAGAAGACATTTCTTTCAAAATTTCATATTTTTACCGATATTTATAGTCATTGATGCTTGGTGCACGTCGCGCCATACGCCCCCTTGTCGGGTTCATTTTTTCTCTAAAACGATTAATTTCATCCCGATTTAAGTTTAAATTATTTTTATTTATACTTTCCTTCAATTATAAGAAAATTTTATAAATTCTATTTTTGGGGATGTTTGTGAGGTCACTGACCCTCCTCAGTGGTCTCGTAAAACGTAAAAAATTTAACTATCTCGAAATTCGACGAAAAGTTTTTAGACAACTCAATTTTGCGATACGAATCCAATGGTGAAGTCTGTTGCATCATTCGAGCTCTAGAGAAATATGTATTTTAAATTCGTAATATAGTTATAAATTATCATTTTGCCCTTTTTCAGAAAAAGTTCAAATTTAACCGGGTCTTATAACATGTCGGTTAGTACCTCATAATGATTGACCACATGATATTTAATTATGAACAATTTTTTATAATATGCCAGTTGAAAATTTCTATGAATTAAGATGAATGGTTGCCACCAAAATGATCTATTCACTAAAATTTGTAGATTGTTCTCATACTTTTGCTAGGGGGTGGTCTCTAAATTATAATGTATAATTACCTGCTTAAAGGGGTTATTGTGTATTATAATTTGGAGATGTCATGAAATATTGTGTTAGAGGTGAAATAGTCTAGAAGGTTTATCTGCCCAAAGGGGATAAATTTTTTGAAACTTGAGCAGTCTCATTGATTAGTTTCATGACAGAGAGGACCTATAGCATATTATATTCTCTACTTAAAGAGGAGTTTGTAGTGATGTATTTGGACTTTCTTAATAAAATATGACTTATTATGTTCAAAACATATTTTATTTATTTATTACCTAATTTTGTTAATTGTTTATATTCTTGCTGTTTTTAACAATCTCTTTTACTATGAATAACAATAATATCAATATCAAAGTTTTGACTAGTTCTATTTATAAGAGATGGAGGTAAGCTATTGAGTTTACCCCAAGAATTGATGATATAGACTTCGCCATGAAAGCGAATGAACCTCCCAACCCACTAATGAGGGCTCCCCTGAAGTAAAAACACTTTGTGCAAAGTGGAAAAAATCTAATCGGTTGAGTATGATTCTCATGAAAATGTCTGTCTCTAAAACACCTTATGAGTGGTTTATCTAAAATCAAGAATGTCAAGGAATTCTTTACCGTTGTAAGCTTGAGATACAGGGTATCCAATAAGAATGAAGTTGGAGATCTAATAAATGAAATAATGACTATGAATATAACAATGTAAGTGATGTTATGGAATATATCTTTAAAATGCTCCATGTTCAAACCAAGCTCAAAGCTTTCAAAATTGTTATTCCTGATGATTTCATTGTTTATCATACTTTTAACTCTTTGCCTCCTGAGTTTAGTCAAATAAAAAATGCCTACAATACCTAAGATGAGTCCTAAACAATAAATGACCTTACCTTCAAGTGTAATTCTAAGAAAGAAAAACTTAGAAAAGAAAAAAGTGAAACTGCCTTGTTTGTTCTCAGCCTAAATCTAATTTCAAAAGTGGATATCAGAAAAATAATAGAAAACCTAATCATAATGCTTCAAAAAAATGGTCGGAGTTTCAAAAGGTATGGTACTGGTCAAAACGTTGGAGGTCCTAAGACTGTCATTTGAAAATATGTCAAGTGTTATTTTTGCAAGAAATGAGATCATAAGAAAAGTGAATGCACTTAATTTAACTCTTGGTTAGAAAAGAAGAATAAAGAATAAGGTAAACTCACTAGCCTTTATTTGCTTTGAATCCAATTTAGTTAATATCCCATTAAATTTTTGGTGGATTGATATTGAGGCTTCTGTTCATGTTCCATGACTTTGTAGGGATTCATAAGCAAACGGAGGTCAAGTGAAGAAGAAGTCAAACTTAAAGTAGGAAATAATATTGAAATCCATGTTGAGTTCATTGGAATTATTAGGTTAAATTTAGACACTAGTTTTCAATTTGTTTTAGCAAATACTTTTTACGTGTCATCATTTAGACAGAATTTGATTTTAGTTTCCATACTTTATAAAATTGAATATTGTTTAAATTTTAGAAATGGTAAAACTCAATTGTCTTTAAATTTTAAAATTGTTGGTCATTGTATTTTATTAGATTATGTGCATAGTACATGCTTGATTGTCAATAATAAATATAGTCTTTCAGATGTTGTGAATGTTGTATCTAAGAGACTTTTCATTAAAAAAAATCTTCATAGTTGTGGTATAAATATTTAAGTCACATTTCTATAGAAATAGTGAAAAAATTAATAAAGAATGTTATTCTTCCTCCTTTTTATTTTGGAGACTTTGAAACTTGTGTTAACTGCATTTGGGATAAATCGACCAAGACTAAGAAGAAAAGTGCAACCTACAGTAGAATCATTCATATTGATATCAGTGGACTTTATTCACGTACCTTTTGTAGTAATGAATACTTTATTACATTTATTAATGTTTCTCTCGTTCTGAATATATTTATTTAATTAAAGAAAAATATGATGCTCTTGAAAATATTAAATTTTTCAAGACTGAGGTAGAGAAACAATTAGAGAAAGTCATCAAAATTGTTAGGTCTGACCTTGGTAGTTAGTATTCGGCAAAGCACGATGTGTTTGGGTAGAATTTGAGACCGTTTACGAAGAACTTGCAAGAATGTAGGATTGCTGCCCAATATACCATGCCTAGTAGTACCATGCAGAATTGTAAACCCCCAAATGTTTATAGTAATATAATGATAAAGGTGTATAGTAATTAAATATATGTAATGGCGTAGGAAATACTAATATTGTAAATAATAGTTAAAACTTGGTTTTAGCTCGTAATATAATGAGAGGTTTCTTGTAAGGAAGCTCATGCCAAAATAAGACAATATGTGTTATTCTTGGGAGGTTCTTTGTAGGGATGCTTGCGAAACAAAGCCTTGAGGATGAGAGGTTCCTTGCAAGGATGTTCATGCCAAAGAGGACAATATTAAATCATGTATGGAGTATTGGTTTACTTTCGAGAATTGTGTGGCATATTATTGGTAACTGGTTGTACCTTTCAGTTTAACTTTATTGTTGTTAGTAAACTTGATATCTATATTAAAATGGCATGATTTTACTTAAAAAAATTACATATGCTATTTGTAAAAGGAGACCGACCGTTTTTATATTCTTTTCTAAACCTTGTTCGGGTTTGGAAGAATTTTTCTACAAAGCTTTGTGCTCACCCCCTACTTAATAACCTTTTTTGATTATCCTCTCGAGGAAGAACTGGGAGTCGAGAAGCCCGCACATTGGGAGACTTTGATAGAGGGGAGCGTGGACCCCAAGGTGGACGCCTAGAGCGACACTTTCATTTGTTCTAGACTAGGATATTCATTTTTAACCTTGTGGAGTCTAATTTTCTTTTGTTATTTCTGCTGTGTTACATTAGTTGATTTTTGGAATGTAAAGGCCAAGATGGGTCTATTTTTTTGGGATAATGTTGTAAATTCTATGGATGATTTCATGAAGTCTTATTTATTGATGGACTATCTTAGTGCTCTCATGATGCAAAATAGTTTTAGAATGTATTGTCATCTAGGGTGGTATTTGGGGGTCTTACAAATTTTGGTATCAGAGCCTAGGCTTTAGGTCTTTCATGAGAGCTGTAGGTTATGGATCATCACTAGAGATGTAGAATTAGGTTAAACGCAATTAAATTCTATACAAGCCTTGTGCTAAGATCTAGACATCTTAACCATGTCTTGCACATCCAGAAACAAAATTGTAAGTTGATGTGCAAGATGGACGGCAGACGTAGACATGGACGTGGACGTGGGCGAGGGCGTGGAGGTCAAGCAAATCCACCACCACCACCCCCTCCCGATGCCATGAATGGCATATACTAATGCTTACAGGAGCTAACCACTCTCGCACAACACCAGAATGGGAAAAACAACCATAATGGTGGGGCTTATCCATTAGCTCAAATGCCAGGCAACGAGGACAGCAACCGAAGGATGATAGTTCTTCAAAAATTTTTGAGGCAACACCTGCCTACCTTCTAAGGGAGCTCTAACCCCTTGGATGGGAAAAAATGGATCCACCTGGTAAAGAGGATATGTGACGGCATGGGGATAACTGAGGATCTTCGGGTCGGCTTGGCTACTTATCCACCTGGTCTTCGAGGCCAACCATTGGTGGGATTCTGTAAAGAGAAGGAGGAACACCGATGCACTCACTTGGGAGGAATTCGATCAAATTTTCCATGACAAGTACTTTTCAGAACCAGTCAGAGACAGAATCAAGGCTGATTTTCTTGCTCTACAACAGGGCAGCATGACAGTGGCTGAGTACGAAGGGAGGTTTGATGAGCTATCCTATTATGCTACGAAGTTTATATCTAGTGAGGCCAACAGGGCCAAGCGCTTTGAGCAAGGTTTGAGATCGGTTATCCGAGAAAAGTTGGTGGCTATAAAGATTCATGACTATGGGGATCTTGTCGACAGAGATGCACTTGTGGAGAGGGATATAGAGGACAGCCAGCGACGATAGAGCTTCGCGAGAGGAGGTCTGATCAGGACGGGCACTAGCACCAATGAAGTGCAGCGGGCAGCACAATACCAACGTCCAGACCAGGCAGGTGAACAGAGACTTCCGACAACCCGAGGAGATTGAGTTGTTCAGACTAGAACAAGCACTGACCCGCGTCAATGTTTTGCATGCAGAAAGTTTGGGAACTTCAAACATAGATGCCCCACGTTTCTACCAAGGACCAATCAAGCAACTGGGTAGGTACCAGCAAATAAGCCATTCTTATAAACGCCAGCATAGCAGTGACCGTTACAAGCTCAAGTACCCGGCGGTGCCAATCAAGGGAGATTTTTCGCTTTGACTCCACCGGAGGAGGACGCTTCTAATGCCGTAGTGGAAGTTATTGTTCTTCTCTACAATTCTTGAGCCCGCATCTTATTTGACCTCGGTGCTAACCATTCGTTCGTATGCACTTCATATGCTCATAATTTAGGATTAAAATTTGAGAAGCTAGAGCATGCTCTGAGTATTAATATGCCCACGGGAGAACGATTGGATACTAGTAGGGTGTGTAGAAGGTGTGTACTTCGAATTGGGGATCATGAATTGATTATAGATTTGGTTGCTTTAAACATAAAGGGGTATGACGTCATCTTTGGGTTGAATTTGTTATCCACATTCCGAGCGGTAATGGATTGTTTTCATAAGGAATTTTCTTTCAATTGTCGGGAAGAGTAGTTTTCAGTTTCATGAATGATCGAGATTCTACTCATCTATTTCCTACTACAGGTAGTAGATTTTTGAATGCTAAGGCGGGGAGTCATTTGAGTTTCTTGGCTAGCTTGATGGGAGATAAACGGGATAAATTCTCTACGGATGTGGTGTTGGTAGTATCAAATTTTTTGGATGTCTTCCCAGATGAATTACCAGGGTTACCCCCACATAGAGAGATTGAGTTCAAGATCGATCTCTATCTGGGAACCAAACCCATTTCTATTGCTCCCTATTTGATGGCGCCTTTAGAGTTAAAGGAGCTAAGGAAGTAGTTAGACTATCTGTTGGCTATTGGGTTTATTCGTTTAAGTACGTCACCTTGGGGAACCCCGGTCTTCTTTGTGAAAAAGCATGATGAACCGCTTTGGTTATACACGGACTACCGAAGGTTGAATTAGGTAATAGTGAAGAATAAATACCCATTGCCAAGAATAGATGACTTGTTCGATCAGTTAAGGGATTTTAATTATTACTCTAAGATTGATCTTCGCACAGGGTATCATCAATTGCGGATCAATGAGGAAGATATTCCTGAGACTGCTTTCTGTACTCGATATGATCATTTTGATTATACAGTGATTTTGTTTGGAGTGACTAATGCTCCAGTAGCCTTCATGGATTTAATGCAAAGGGTATTTCGATCGTATCTAGATCAGTTTGTCATCGTGTTTATTGATGACATACTAATCTATTTCCGGACTCACGAGGAACATGGACGCCATCTCATGATTGTGCTCCAGACTCTGAGGGATCATAAGTTATATGCTAAGATGAGTAAATGCGAGTTCTAGATGAAGGAAGTGAAATTTCTTGGCCACGTGGTGTCAGAACAAGGTGTAACTGTTGACCTAGCAAAGATTGAGGCAGTGCTAAAATCGAAACCACCGAAGAACATGACTGAAGTACGTAGTTTCATGGGCTTAGCATGTTACTACCAGAGGTTTATGGAAGGGTTCTCAATGCTTGCGATGTCGATGACTCGCCTTACGAAGAAAGGAAAAAAGTTCTTATGGACTCAAGAATGTGAACTAGCCTTTCGCAACTTGAAGGAGAAGTTGACGACGGCTCCTATTCTCATCATTCCAAACAGTGGGGAAGGATATGATATTTACACTGATTCTTTGCTACGAGGCTTGGGATGTGTTCTAATGCAAGGGGGTAAGGTAGTTTCTTATGGGTCGAGATAACTCAAGACTCATGAGCAGAACTATCCCACTCACAACTTGGAGCTTGCCGCTGTGGTTTTTGATCTCAAGTTATGGAGGTGTTACTTGTATGGAGAGAAGTTCCAAGTGTATTCGGATCCTAAAAGTCTCAAATACATGTTCACCCAGAAAGAATTAAATCTTCGACAGAGAAGGTGGATTAAGTATTTAAAAGACTACTATTTTACACTCAACTATCATCTAGGGAAGGCAAACGTAGTTGCAGATGCACTTAGTAGGAAGTCTCAGGGTGAACTAAATATTTCCATAGGTGAATGGAAGTTGAAGGATGCCCTTGGAGATTATGATCTCTGGGTTGGAAAAGATGAATCCCAACCATGCTTGTTCAACCTTGTGGCTCAACCTACTCTCCACATAGAGTGGTGGACTTGCAATGCCTGGATCCGAAATTAGTGTCAATTCGAGCTCGATTGAGAAATGGGGAAACAATTGAAGGATGATCTCTGAAGAATGGGGAATTGAGATATAAGGAAAAGCTATGTGTACCCGATGATTCGTCTTTGAAGGAGGAGATACTTGGAGAATGTCATCGCTTTAAGTTTGCTATCCACCCTGAAAGCACAAAAATGTATAGAGACATGAAACGTCAATATTGTGGGAGGGGAATGAAGCGAGAGGTGGCAAAGTACATTTCAAAGTGCACTGTATGTCAGCAGGTGAAGATTGAACATCAAAAACCTAGAGGATTACTACAATCATTGCCTATTCTAGAATGGAAGTGGGATCACATCATCATGGACTTCGTATCTGGCTTTCCACAGACTTCACGAGAGCATAATGCCATATAGGTCATTGTTGATAGACTCACCAAGTCCGTTCACTTTTGAGTATGAAGACCACCGACACGTTAGAAGACCCTGAGAAAGTTCTATATTCGCAAGATAGTGAGATTGCATAGAGTTTCACTGTCCATTATGCCTGATCGTGATTCTCGTTTTGTAGCATAATTTTGGTAAAGTCTTCAAAGAGCTATGGGGATAGATTTGCACTTCAACACCGCTTTTCATCCCCAAATGGATGGCCAATCTGAGAGGGTGATCTAGGTTCTATAAGTCATGTTACGTACTTGTGTGTTGGACTTCAAGAGATGTTGGAGCGATCATTTACCGTTGGTGAAATTTGCATACAACAATAGCTATCAGACAAGTATTGGGATGGCGCCGTATGAGGCGTTGTATGGAAGGTCATGTCGATCATCGACGTGTTGGTTAGAAGCAGGCGAGAATAGCTTGTTTGGACCGAAAATTACTCGAAAAATTATCGAGAAGATTTAACTCATTCAAAAAAGGCTACGTACGACACAAAGTCGACAGAAAAGCTATGCGGATAGAAAAAGAAGGTCATTGGAGTTCCAAGAGGGGGACTATGTGTTCCTCAAAGTCTCACCCAAGAAGGGAGTGTTTTGTTTTGGCAAGAAGGAAAAATTAGCTCCAAGATACATCGGACCTTTCGAAGTGATCAAGGCGGTGGGCAAACCATCAGGCGTACACGACGTATTCCATGTACACGACATATTTCATGTTTTGGTTACCAGCTCAACTTCGGTTACCAGCTCAATTATCCGGCGTACACGACATATTCCATGTTTCGATGTTGAGAAAGTGTCAATCAGATGTAACGCATGTCGTAGATTTGGAGGATATTGAGGTTCAAGATGGAGCAACAAATGAACAACAACCAGTGAAGATTCTTGATACCAAGGAAAAGGTGTTTCGCAACAAAGTCATCCTCTTAGTGAAAGTCTTGTGGCAACACCATGGAGTGGAAGAAGCTACTTGAGAACCGGAGCTGAAGATGCTCGAGAAGTACCCTCATTTGTTCATTACTTGAGGTAAGTTTCGATAAGGAAACTTTCTTTAAGGGGGTAGATTGTAAACCCCCACAGGTTTATAGTAATATAATAATAAAGGTGTGTAATAATTTAATATATGTAATGACGTATGAAATACTAATATCGTAAATAATAGTTAAAACTTGATCTTAGCTCATGAAAATACAAAATAATATGTAATAGGACTTATATCAACTATGTTTGATGGGCAAATGTATGTTGCATAAGTTTGGGTTGATTTTGGAAGGGTTTGGAATGAATTGGAAATGAAAAACAGAGAATATAGGCAAACCATACTGGTACTGTGTACCGGTATTGTGTTCTGGAATCATTTGGTCCAGCGAGTTAACCGTACCAGTACTGTGCTCTGGAACTCTACCGTAGCAGTACTATGTACCGATACTGTCGAAAGAGATCTGACATTTTAAAGTCGTAATTTGTAGTCCATTTTCGCCCTATAAATACATTAGGATGCCTCCTTTAGCCCTATTTCGGCCCCTCTAACCCTAGAAACACTAATTGATGAAGAAAGAAGGGAAAAACACAAGATCAAAAGGAAAAAACAAGAGGTTTAAGAGTGATTCAAGATTCAAGCCCTAGTTATTTAAGAGCCAAGGTAGGGGTTTTCTTCCATTCTTGTTCATTGAGGTTAGGGTTATTACATATGTAAGTTTTGACTCTTAATCATATGTATTTGCTATGCGTTCCTTGTTTCTTGATATTTTTGTAAACTTTATCATGTGTCGAACAAAGGGATGGTTGGAGAGCCATCAAAACCCTAGTTTTTGAGAAATATGAACTTCTCTCTCTATATTCACTCAAGCTTGGTTTTGAAAACTCTAGTGCTTTGTGTTGAGTAATAAAATGATATTGATAATAATCTCTTGCATGTTTTTCTTTAAATTGTCCTATTTGAAAATATCACATGTGAAGAATTGGGGATTTTTGGCATTACTTGTGGTTTGAGAAAATATGTTGGAGATTTGAGATAGTTGGTGATATTATATTTCTTGAATGGTTGTTTGAATGAACATGAGTGAGAGTTTCTGGTAAGAATGCTCATTCCTTCTCAAGAGGTTCCTTGTAAGGATGCTTGAAAAACAAAGCCTTGAGGGTGAGAGGTTCCTTATAAGGATGCTCCTGTCAAAAGAGAAAAATATGTGGTAATCTCAGGAGGTTTCTTGTAAGGATGTTCATGCCAAAGAGGATAATATTAAATCATGTATGGGGTATTGGTTTACTTTCGAGAATTGTGTGACAAATTGTTGGTAATTGGTTTCACCTTTTAGTTTAACTTTATTGTTATTCGTAAACTTGAGATCTGTATTAAAATGTCATGATTTTACTTCAAAAAATTACATATGCTATTTGTAAAAAGAAACCAATCGTTTTTATATATTTTTCTAAACCTTGTTCGGGTTTAGAAGAATTTTTCTACAAAGCTTCGTGTCCACCCCCTACTTAACAACCTTTTCAGATTATCCTCTCGAGGAAGAGCTGGGAGTCAAGGAGCCCACACATTGAGAGACTCTGATAGACGGGAGCGTGAATCCCGAGGTAGACACCTAAAGTGACACGTTCTTTTGTTCTAGACTAGGATATTAATTTTTAACCTTGTGGAGTCTAGTTTTCTTTTGTTATTTCCACTGCGTTACATTAGTTAATTTTTGGAATGTAAAGGCCAAGATAGGTTTATTCTTTTGGGATAATGTTGTAAATTTTATGGATGATTTCATGAAGTCTTATTTATTGATGGATTATCTTAGTGTTCTCATGATGTAAAATGGTTTTAGAATGTAATGTCATCCAGGGTGGTATTTGGGGGCGTTACAAAAATGATGTAGTTGAAAGGTGTAATTGCACCCTTAAAGACATGATGAATAACATAATAAGCAGGTGTAACTTACCTAATTATCTTTGAGAAGAGGCCATTAAAATAGCTTCATACATTTTTAATAGAGTTCCTAACAAATCTGTTTCAAAAATATTTTTTGAATTATAGACAAATAAGAAACCAACCCTTAACCATTTTTCGTATCTGGGGTTGTATTATTGAGGTCAAAATCTATAACTCTTTTGAGAAAAGAATCATCATAAAAATATTATTTTTTTCTTCATATGTTACCCAGAATATTTAAAAGGATATTGGCTCTATTGTCCTACATGTGGTACTAAAATTGTTGAGTTCTTAACAACAAAATTTTTGGAGCTTGATATTGCTGATGTTGGTTGCTCGCAGCCTATTAGTGAGCATGAACATGATAAATTTGTTTTTATTCCTTTACTTGTTGTGAAATAGAATATTATACCTGCTCCTGTTGTTAATTTTTCTACTCCGGTTGTTGATCCTCTTGTTCTTACAATTGACCCTTCTACTCCTAATTGAGGCTTCTCAGCCTTTAGAGCCTACTACTTTTTTTTTTGAGAAGGTCTACAAGATCAAAAAGACTTGTTATTTCTGATGAGTATTATATATTCCTTAGGGAAAGTGATTATGATATTGGTGATATTGTTAATCCCATAACATATCATGATGTTCTTACTTGTCCCCAGTCTGATATGTGGGTAAGTGCAATGAAAAATGAGATGCATTCTATAGCACATAATAAAATGTGGGAGCTTCTAGAACTTCTTGAGGGATATAAACTCATTGGCTGTAAATGGGTGTTTAAAACTAAGATGGACTCCAAAGGCAAGATTGAGCGATTTAAAGCTAGATTGGTAGCAAAATGGTGTAGATAGAGGGAAGGTATAGATTTTAATGAAACTTTCTCGCTTGTCTCTACTAAAGATTCTTTCAAAATCATCATGGTATTGGTGGCTCATTTTGATCTATAACTTCACTAGATGGATGTAAAGACAACTTTCCTGAATGGTGAGCTCAGTGAAAAAAGTTTATGTGATGTAGTTTGAGGTTTTTAAGGAGAATGGGAAAGAACAATTAGTGTGCAAGTTGAATAATTCTGTGTATGATCTCAAATAGGCTTCTCGTCAGTGGTACTTCAAATTTTATGAGATAGTAAGTTCTCTTGATTTTTTTGAGAGCAAGATGGATCAATGCATATATATTAAGGTCAGTGGGATCAACATTGTTTTTCTTGTTCTTTATGTTGATGATATTTTGCTTGCAAGTAACTATTTGGGCTTACTTCATGAGATTATGCAATTGTTGTGTAAAACATTTGACATGAAAGATCTTGGGAAAGTATTTTTTGTGTTAGACATTCAAATTCATCAGGGATAAGAGTCGTGGATTATTGAGAATTTCTCAAAGGGCATATATAGATCTTGTGCTTGAAAGATTTAATATGCATAATTGTAAGATTGGAGATGTACATGTTGTGAAAGATGATAAACTCAGTCTAAGTCAATACCCCAATAATGATCTTGAGGAGAGTCTATGAAGAATATACCTTATGCGAGTGTTGCTGGTTGTTTAATACCTGCATATATTTGTACTAGGTCTGACATTGCTTTTGTAATTAGTGCTCTTGACAGACATCTTTCTAAACCAAGATTAGATCATTGGGTGGTAGGTAAAAAAGTTATGAGATATTTGCAAATAACAAAAAATTATATACTTGTTTGTAGGAGGATTAATAGTTTTGAAGTGATTGGTTACTCAGATTCAGATTTTGCTGGGTGTTTGGATGATTTAAAATCCATTTCAAGATATATTTTCATGTTAGCTGGAGGAGCAATTACATGGAAGAGTGTTCAATAAGCTCTCTCAATTTCTTCCACTACGCAAGCTGAATTTGTAGCTTGTGATGAAGTTGCAACACAAGCTATACATACAGTTAAGGAATTTTATGTTAGGACTTGTGATTGTTGATTCCATCTCTAAACTACTAACAATTTATTGTTATAATAGTTCATTTGTGTTCTTCTAAAAAAAACAACAAAAATTCTAGTGGCTTTAAACATATAAAAATTAAATATCTTTATGTTAGGGATCTAGTGAAGAAATGTGACATTGTTAAGTGCTTCTTAAAAATATACTAAAATATTAAGTAGAAAATCTCTTAATTTTAAAAGCTTAAAATGCTCAAGAGGAACATCTTTTATAATTTTTTTCAATATGATAATTTTACCCTGAAATGTTTTGCAATTCTATTAAAACTCTAAAATACTCTTTTCTCTAAAACTCTCAGTCTCCCTAGCCTTCATTGTCTGCCAAAAAGATCAAACATGCGTGTTTACTTAGATATAGATATCATAGCCCATATTTATTTTACATATTCCATATTCACGTGTTCTCTTCTCCACTGGTGTGATTTTCTTCATTATCATATTCGGCTTTAGTTTCATCTCCAACCTTTCACTCCATTCTGTTGCCTTTGGATCCAAAAGAAACATTCAAGATCTTCTTACCCATAAGGTACGACAGCCATTAAAGTTAACTTCAAGTCCTAAAACCTCATGCCTTGAAAGAAGAGAACTCAGAAGCATATACTGAAGATCATGGTCATTTAGTGCCTCCCATCAATGTCACCCCCGAAGAAAGAATTGCCTGGTCCAACAAAAAGTTTTAGGATTCAAGATACTACAATAAGCCAAATTTATTTTGCAAATTTGAAAATAACTAATTACTTGTATTGATATATTATGATTTTTTATTAGATAAAAGCATATTTTATAAATATTTTTAATGTAAAGAGTGAAGGGTAAAACTAAAAATTAATTTATTTTCAGACGTCAGCTTATCAAATAGTTTGGTTCAATTCAGTACTTAAATTTTCAGTGGGTACAAAATAGTCCACAAATTCAACATTCAGCTTTTAAATTTTAGTTTTCAGACTTTAGCTTTCGGTTTTATCAAACTCCACCTGGCAAATGTCTTAAGTATGAATGTTTTGTCAATGGAGTATGTCTCTAATTACACCATTTGAAAAAATCTTGAGATTTTAAGTTTTGAGACATACTAACTTATTGAAGTTAATGGATTTCTCTAATTTATTGTAGATGCATGTTGTTAAAGAGAAATCATTTGTAGGACTTAGAATGAAAATATCATGTTTATTAGATCATATATTGATCTGTTATTATCTTGCTACACTATCACATCTTGATCCATGTCAATAGGATTATTATTTTTTATAATCATGGATTGGTCCTATATTAATAAATAATATAAATACCGACATGATTCAAAAATAGTAGTTTTATTGGACTAGGTCGTATTTGAGATGTTGTCTTAAGACCGTATTTGTTTTGTTTTGTGGTCACATTGAGTTTTTGTTTAATTAGCTTGATAGTAGATTTTTCAACAAATAATTTTATTTTTGAAATGGCTATAATTAATGTTGCCAAGGTGGGAGAATGTTAAAGGTCCGATTGGTAACGGTTTGGTTTTCAATTTTTTAAAAAACCTAAAATTTAAACTCGATTGGTAACCATTTTAGTTTTTTTTTTTAACTGAAATCGTTTTCAAAATTACCTCAAATTTTGGAAATAAAAAAAAGTTGCTTCCAAAAAAATAAAAAATGAAAACGGGCGGAAGGCATTTAATGAGGTCCTACCATCGGGTTTTGTTAGTAACAAACTAATCACTCCACTCAACTTGAATGATTCGGCAGGATACAAGGGTGAATACCATTTGCAGCGGTATGATTGAACTCTGGTAGATTTCCAGCAAGATTGATCACATAAAAATAAAAGTTCACTAAACTCTGACCAATGGCCATCAAAAAATAAAAAATATATATGCACAGAAAAACTAAACAAACTACTGAGCTGCTCAAAATATCTCATTCTCTCTTAATGTTTCTTGGGCATATTATTTCAGAATCAGACAAAATAAATCCAAGTTTTTTCAGCCCAAGGAAGGGGATTTTTTTTGCCGAACAAATATAATCCTCCAGTTAATTTACATGTTGGTCATGTGAGGGTATTACATCAAAATAAATTACGGAATAGAAATGTGAAGATAGAATTGAAACTCGATTAGTACTTCGAGCATTTATTTGTTACAATTGAAGTTTTAGGGAGCAAATAGAAACTATATGAGCACAATCATAATTTACCCTAATTACAATTCTTGTAGCTGTGTAACCAGTATGCAGACTATGACATCAAAAACCAAAGATGCCTTAAAATTTCAAGAGGAAAGTTCGAATCTCCATGGGACCAAGCTCGACAAGAAGAGTAGATCTATCCACAGGCCCACCTCTAACTGGTGCAGGCTCATCTCCACTGTCCCCCTGGACCCTCCATGTCATCCTCTTCATCTTTGACTTCTCTTGGTTTGCTGATAAGCTCATTTCCTTTACCTCCGTTATCTGGAAGTGGGGAGCTGAGTTATGGATCTTTTTGTTTCCTTGTTTGTGTATTAGGATTTTTACATAAAACTAGTAAAAGATCTTTGGGAAAAGATCCTTTCAAGTTCAGCTTTCAGTCCATGTCCAGTCTGTGACCTAGCCAGGTTGATGGCAATTATCTGGACCGTTAAGGGACTAGAAGTAGAACACATATGCATTGACTTGAGCTATACATATTGTGAAAAAATTACAGGGATGAAGAGTAACTTTTCAGTAACGGAAGCTATTCGACATTAATGGCAACTTTACAACTCAACTGACTGGGTCACGTCAAAATGATAAAAATGAAACAACATGACAGATATACATACCATTTTTCCAGCAAACATCTTCTTCAGTTCTACATTGGCTAATGTTGAATGGTCAGCATCTTCGCCCGCCTAACCACATTAAAAGCATGAAAGCATTAGATAAGATAACCAAAACCATATAGCATGTGGAACAATTATACTCCGATGAATTTAACTGAGATCTAATAGTCAATAAATGAAATAAATTTGCTCTTTCATAATCATGGATGAAAAATCTGAGTAGAACTTTTTACATATTTAGCTACTGCATTTCTGGTTGTATGAGTTGAATGAAGGCAGGTTGTATTAGAGGTCATGCTATTCTTTCCTGAAAACATGGTAAATCTCAGCTGCAATTTCTCAAATTTAGCATTCATTTTCTTTGTGTAACCTAACCATCTAGAGGAAGACTCTTAAGAAACCTAGTGTCACAGAGACAAGTATCTGGTTTAAAATTCTCAGCTTGAATTGTAAAAGTATCCTCAATAGCTTTTGTTTTGAATGCTTTAGAGAAAATATGGAAGGGTAGCACAAGGTAAATAGACTATTACCTCATATAGATGTGCCAAACGGAGGAGAACGTTTCCATCATCCAACTCCTACAAAACCAAGGTTAGGAAGATATTGAGAGAGATCACCTAAATCATGCATTAGTGCGTGCAATCACCTGAAGAGTAATCAATGCAACATTAAGAGGTAAACTATAGTTTGAATCCATGGATGTGGCCTTTGTCAGATGAGAAGCTTTCCAATCTTCTGATTTCTGTCCGATCAAATATCCTATCAGATAATAGGCTGTGATGTTACGTATTTTTCATTATTGTAATCAAGCATACCTCATGTGTGAAAGCTAAAAGAAGGGGTGAGTAAATTTCTTGGCCAGTTGTTCGGCGCCAGCGAGATCCAGCACCTAGCTGGTTGATACTCATATAATAATTTCCTCGGACCTGATCAAGATATTCCAAAGCGAATAAAGGACAACAAAAGTATTTTGGATTTCACAAATGCATCCACGTCTATGATGAAGACCAATGCATCTAAATTCTTGTTCTGATTACAATTATTTCATTGGTACCAAAATAGAATCTAGGGGAAAAAGATGTAGTCAAGATTATATTTATTCTCTAAAGCAGGGATCAACAGAGAAAAGTTGACTTCTTGAGAATTGCAAGAATAGAAATAGAAGACTAAATTGATATCCTTTAGTCTGGAATTCAAATAATTTATTTAAACTACAACATGTTCTTATAAGACAAAAATAAAAAGAAGATAGGCCCACACCAATTTGGTTGTGCCAGACGGCCACTCGTATAAAGGAGAACAAGAGCAAAGCTTGGGCACATGAATAATACACTGAAATGACAAACTAGAACAAGGCTAATACAATTTGAGTAACTGAAAACTTGATCTTAAAGTAAGCCTGGTGGTTATTTTCCATCACTAAAACAAAGAGAACACCAATGAGCCCTCCATCCTCATTCAAAACTTAATGACAAAAAAATTAACATGCTAATACTTCTATCTAAATGTACTCCACAATTTTTTTACCATAAGAGAAAACTTGGATGAAATTTGACTTTTGAACGACATTTACAAACCAACACTCATATGTTGACTCCTAGGGCAGGAGTTGAGATAGAGGACATACTATGCTAGATGCTAGTTTATTTTCCTAGTCTGACAACTCTTAATAGGTATGCAAGGTGTAGGTGGAGAGTAATAAGAGGTTGATACACGTGTCTATACCAAAAATAATCAAAGAGGATAAGTAGGATAAGCAGACGGCATGAAAGGAACTCGAAATGCCTATTAACGAAGGGACAAACCAATTGGGCCGATGGCAGGTGGAGTAAAATACTCTCACCAACCAAGTAGAAAATCTCTCCTTACAATGGGAAAATAATGCGGATATTTATAGTGTAGTGCTAGGGTAGGTTGGGTTGCCCGAAGGGCTGCCCGCAGCGACCCTCTTGACACTTGCACCAACCCACAATTGCCTTGACCACAACGATACCAGTGGCCACTAACCGCAAGCCAAGTGTCCCAACATTAACTAGGAAGACGTGACGTTTTACCAAAAGCAGTCTAGGCACGGCTCCCAAGAAGGAGTGCAATAGTTAAGGCGAAAGGCTGCTCCCAAGGTTAATGATCGCGACTAGTCATTGGGAGATCATGACCTCGAGAAGGTCATGTACGCGATGCCTCGACGTTCCAAACCAAGATCTTCCCTTTTCTTTCTGAACTCTTTCCTCGAGACCTTTGTCAAGGTATCCGATAGAGGAAACTCACATAGTTTTGGTCACTCAGCCACCAATTCACATATCTCATTATCTCATATGTTAATCGAAACCAATAATCTCAGTTACCTTATGAGTCACTTCAGATCCCAATAAAGCAACTAAACTTTTGAGACTCTACCTCAAGCTGAGGTTGACAATCATGCTCGTCCACCCCTCTCCCTTTGAGAGGGTCATACTGCTCTATCCCTAAGTGGGGACCCTCCTCTTAATCCATTAGGTCAATCGAGCAATGGTGTCTAGTAAGTTGAGGATACCACTTCTGTTGGCTGTGCAATCTCAGACTTGTGGTCACGCCAAAGTTGGCCCCCAAATTCTTGTAGTACTGTTTTACCATTTTCAATGTGATGAGGATGTGTTCCGCCTTTTCAGGTGTTAGTGCCTGCTGCGACACTGGAGTGTTGTAGCGGAATTGGGATGTTGTCACGAAGCTGATGCCTACCACGACGTTGGAATGCTGTCGTGGCACTATTGTCCATACCAATTCTACTGGACTCTGTCAGGGCCCAATGTCATGTCAACTGATAATTCTTACCACTTGTCCTTCCATAGGGTGGACACGTGTGTTTGATTTATCGGGTACGACAAGGTAGACTTACAAAGTTGTGAGGTAAGAATGGAAGCAGTAAACCAAACAACTAAATCATCAGTAGATTAGCTACACAGACGATGTGCATACACTTGCCAAAAACCCCAGCAGTGTACCATTTTCCTCAACTCTACCATCCTATTTCATTCATAATGTAGGGAGAGAAAGGAAAAGAAAACGTAAAAGAAATCATGCTGTCCTTGTTTATTTCCTTGTTTGATTCCAATGTAAAAGTAGAACAACAAAGATAACGAGGGAAGATAAGGGAATTTTTTATTTAACATGTTGTTTCCCTCTTCTTTATCATGATTTCTAATCAAACTCGTGAAAAATAATAATTTCTAATTCATTTATATCAGAGAGAAAATACAAGGAATTGCTAGTACCATTTTTTGGGAAGTAGTATTGACATTTGGTGCCACACTAAATTTTTTAGCCTTCCATAGATATGTGAAATTCTAGTCAGACCCAAGAAACACGATATGGACACCAATATTTGAAACTTGTCCAGTGTTATTGTCATATCTTAATTCTTTTTTACGACTAATTCTTCAAAAAAAAATTTGTGAAGTTGCCGATACCTAGGACCAGTGGTGGAGCCAAAATATTTAGAATTGGGGAGTTTTGGCTGGGTGGGATGGGGAAGAGGGTAGCCCACAATTGCCTAGGGCCCAATCCCCCATGCCAGGCCAGCTGATAGCTGCCTCAGGATAATATCTCAAAAAAAATAAAGTTTAAAATATTTATGCCATAAGGTTGAATTCGTCTTTAAACAATTTTAAATTAAAAAGAAGACAAACTTCTGCTGGTTACTAATAGCAAACATGCATTCAACACAAGCTGATAAAAAATCCTCTTAATGGACAAAGTAGACAACACAACAAAGTGAGAGCCAAGACAAACACAATATGTAATGTATTTTCTCTCGCAAAGAGTCACAAGAACAACCTTGAGAGTATGTCACTGGCAGGAAAACTACAATGTGAGCCATTCTCACCTTTAATTCGCGAATGTAGTTTTTGAATTCAAGAATTTAGTGAAGTGGGAGCGAGAATTTACTCCGAACTCGCTCCCAATACGCGAATTTTTGCTCCGAGTGATGGTGCGTGAGTTGAAGGAGGCAAATCATGTGACTAAGACACAGCCTACATACATTGATTTTTTTTCCTTTTTTGCCTCTTCTCGTTCTTCTTCTTTCTTTCTAACAATTTCAACTAATAAGATTAATCTTATGGACGTCTTGTTTAAAATTTATTTCTACAAAAAGTTGGATTAATGACATGAGATTAACTTGGTTCAAGTAAGCTGTTCTATGTCTAAACTTTATAATGTGATATATAGAACTCCTATAGCATTCATAGCTTATGTCTATGTCTGTGATTCATGGCCTGTAAGCATGTAAACAAGCGGTTCTAAACTTCAAATTCTTCTGCATTCCATTTCGAGTGCAAAAGAAGTCATAACTTTCTACAGTTATCAATCAAGGTCAGCTATATGCATCAGATACTGTCCAAAGGATCTATTTAGGTGGTCCTGTCTCTAAGGCCCCACTTGGATCTTGGGAAGAGCAAAGGGGATGAAATGGCAATGTTTGAGATAGTGCAGAAAACCTTTTCTTTCCTGCTCATAGTTTCAAACCAAGCCTTAATCTTGACTATTTATATGTGTGATGAAAGAATATTTGGGATTGATCAGTAACATTCATGTTCACATCGAGGTCTACATTGAATCCAGACAAGTTATATGCAAAGCCCTCCACTTGATTAACATGGACTGGATTTTCTCCCTCTAATATATAGAATTAGCTAATGCATTACAGAGAGAAAAAAAACATCAACCAAAAAGGCAGAAAGGACGCAAAGCAGAAAGTACTGCTGGTCTGTACTATCATACCGTAAGTCCTTCACATTTAGTCTCAACACACACTGTTTCATTAAGGGCTCCAACCAGTCCGTCAGAATCATCAAAGATCATTCGCCTTGACAATTAGAAAAAGGCTAATCATTTAATATGTCTATATCAAAGGAAACTACATAACAAATCTCAGCTCTATAGATGAAAAGAAGAAAGATGCACTATATGAACCTGTGGAGCATTAGTTCTAGTTCTCCATCCTCGATGCTGGCTCCTCCAGTGGCACGATCAACCAGAATTGAGAATTCAGACTTCTTATCCGTTGTGAAAATCCCAAGAGTGAGCTGAAAATAAAAGAAAGACAATTTTGTGGATCAAACTTCGTTTAATATTTCACCTTTCAGTCTGCGAAAAAAACGTTGATTAGATGATTTCATATTAGTGGCTCCAAACAGGGACGGAGCCACCCCCACCCCAAACAACCTTTAGGTTTTTAAACAATCTTATTCCACACTTTAAAATTTCAAAGTTCATATTAGTATATAAATATATATTTACAATGTACTTCATCTAGTACATTAAAAAAAGGCATTGACCAGGCACTTACAAATGGAGACACCAGATTGGATGAGTTTGATGACCAAAAAAATATGTGAAGTTGCTGCATGATTGGGTTACAATCATGAATTATATCATCAACAATACATTGACTTGCGATTAATTCTATCATGTGAAAATATAATTTCTGATGGTAATTTATTCATAGTTATTACATCATGTAACAAATGTGAGAATGATCACCATGTTGTCACTTTATTTTTTATTAGGGGGATGTTAGAGTAGTTTATATTATGGGTAGTTTAGGTATTTTACATCATTTTGTTGCCCTAATATATAAGGGCCTACATTGTGTATTTGCATTGTGATTGTAGTACTGAACAGTTTATTCTTAATATCATTCTTGATTTCTCTCTCTTTTCTTTCCTATGATCAATGTTAATAGGAAGTACGCGAATTAAATATAGATCGCTAAAAGACGAAGTTAGGAATATGGATTGATCATTCTATGTTATTTTGGATTAGGTAGTGAATGCATTGAGGTTGAGAAAGAGGGCTTTAAATTGGATTTTGTGAATCAAGGTGAGTAGTTTACTACTTCATTTGGGAGGATTTTCTATATTAAACTTGTGGGTGCGTGTGTGTGGATATTTCTTATTATAATATATATGTTGATATTTGGGGTTACAATTACTAGAAATATTTGTGAGTGAAAAGAGATTCGCAAACTAAGAGTAAAGCCCCGTATATATAGCCAAATAATATTACAAAGTGACCTAAACATCCTTATAGTCTAGGTAAAATATAAAAGTCATAATAAGAGTAAAAAAAGAAAAAGAACACTAATAAACTATGCCTAATAAACTAATTTGTTATATCTTCAACACTCCCTCTCAGCTAGGCGCAAAAATGTCAACTAAGCCAAACTTTACAATGGAGTCCTGGAGAATGAATAGAGTGACAAGTTTGGTAAAAAAATTCGCAACCTGATCACTGGTCCCCACAAATGATGGAGTGACAATATCACAGATAACCTTCTCCCGAAGAAAGTGAACATCGATCTCTATATGTTTCGTCCTCTCGTGTAATATAGAGTCAAAAACAAGCTGAATAACAGATCGATTATCACAATATAATGTAGATGAAGAAGTCACTAAAAATTCCAACTTGCCAAGAATCGATCGTAGCCAGATAATCTCACATGTGCCAAGTGTTAGTGCTCAATACTTTGCCTCTGCTGATGAGCGAGAGACAACTGACTGCTTTTTGGTCTTTCAAGAGATAAGATGAGTCTCTCGAAAAGTATATAAGCCCGTAGTAGATCAATCGTCACACACTCTCCCATTGTCATACCCCAACTCCAAGGGCATAATCGGCCGCGAACCATTGATCGATATCCTATGGAATACGTAAGCCTAACAACTAAACTAATAATATAAGAGTGAAAAATAACACTAGCACTAAATTGATCTCAGGTCAATATGTCAAAATCAACATACCTAAACCTATTTGCCCAAATTATCCAAACAAGTAAAGATGGCTATACGATGTATACTACGAATGTCACAACACTATTAGTCCCTAAACAATTCCTTGAGTCCACTATCGACACTCTATTCGTTTACCTGAAAAAAATTTATTTTGAAAGCATGAGCTAAAAAGCCCAGTGAATGGAAAGGCATGCATATTCAAAGTAGCTGAAAAATATATTTGGCATACGACATGTAAATCAAAGATTTAAAAAAATAACTTCACTAAGATAATCAATTTCTCAATAATAACACAATCGGGTTTCAACAAGAAATCATATCATAATGGTGGAGACTGTACAATATTTAATAATCTATGGGAACCAATACTAAATACCAAAAGATCTCAAGGTTGGATCCAACATCGTACTTAGGGTCACCACAGCCTCACCCGAGTCTGTTCCCTAAGACGATCCGGTGAAGGTCACCAAGACGCACCAGACACTGTTCCTTCAACCGTTGAGCACTAGGGTCACCTCAACCTCTCCCAGGTCTATTCCCTAGTGGCCAAAGTCACCACAGCCTTTCTCAGGTCTGTTCTCTGGACTTTTAATCTTGGTCTCATTGACCATAACAAAGTCTCACCATATAAACAAATAATTCACAAAAGAATTCATCAAAGTAAGGATAATCGTATGCCACAAGTATTTAGACACTTAGTAAAATATTTTGTAAAGGTAGTAATAAAAATATTTTGTTTTTAAAATGTTTAGGAATACGGAAAATTTTCGAAAATATGTATCATGTCAAACCACTCACCACAAGTCCAAATAATATGCTTCTTGAGCATTGCTTGTTACCAGAAGTAGAGAGATGTTTTCGATACCTTTCCTCTTTTTTCTTTCTCCTTTGATGAGGTGCTCTTCCTTCCTTCTTTTCTCTCTTTTACTCTCTATTCTTTCTTGAAAGTGGAAGACTACTTGTGCCCTTGTATCTTAATTCAATCCCAAATGCGTTATTTATAGGCATCCTAGGATTATTCTAAAATATTGACATGTGACATTTTTAGAGGAGATTCCTTAGAATATTCTACCATCTCCTTTCTCCAAGATCTTTCTAGGTTTCAAGCTTATTTTACACATGGCAATTCCACAAGTTTTTAGATTCATCTATAATATTTTAAAGTCTTCTCCAACCTTCTAAGTCCATCCGAAACTTTACGGAACATTCTAAATCCCTCTAGAATATTCTAGACTTCTCTAGATTATTCTAGAACTTTTCAAATTCTTCTAGAAACTTCTTCAACATCTAGATTCTTCTAGATTGTTCTAGACTATTCTAAGTTATTCTTGAACTTTTCAGAATCTTCTAGAACTTTCTACAAATTTCTCCAACATTCTAGATTCTTCTATACCATTCTAGATTTTTCTAGAAACTTCTCCAATATTCTAGATTTTTCTAAACTATTTTAAATTACTCTTTAAAATTTTTCTTATTCCTTCCAAAATTATATTCTCTACCTAGTTCATTGCCAAAATGGAACGGGGTATTACACCTATAATCTGAATTTGAATTGTCAAGTGTAGAAGATTAACATAATATATTATAGAGAAAACAGAGAGGTCAAAAGCTTGACCTAGTTCTCATATATCATTGTATTTATAGTTAACTTACAATAATAAGAATTACACATACTACCCTAACACTATTAACAATTTACACATACTACCCGAATACTCTTAACACTCCCCCCTCAAGCTGGACTATATATATTATATAATCCAAGCTTGGAATAAATGGTCATAAGACGTGCACAACTCAATGCTTTGGTAAACATATCTGCAAGCTGATCTTCAGATTTCACAAATGGAGTCGTAATCTCCCCAGCTACTATCATGTCCCGAATAAAATGACAATTAACCTCAATATGTTTGATTCTCTCGTGAAACACCGGATTGACAGCGATATGGATAGCTGTCTGGTTGTCAAAGAACAACTGTAAAGAAAGTTGAACTGGAAACCTAATTTCCTGGAGGAAGTGTAGTAGCCAAGTCAACTCACTCGTCGTATGCGTCATTGCCCTATACTTAGCCTCAACACTGGATCTTGCTACCACAGATTGTTTCTTACTTTTCCATGAGACAACGTTACCTCCTAAGAAAGTACAATAACCAGTAGTTGATCTCTGATCAGAAGGAGAGTCAGCCTAATCAACATCTGAGAAACCTTCCACTCTAAGATGTCCATTAGCTCAATATAACAGTCCAAGTCCAGGAGCACGTTTGAGATATCGCAGAATACGAGTAACTGTCTCCCAATGTGGTACTCTAGGACACCCGATGAACTAACTTACTATACTAACTGCTTATGAAATATCCGGTCGAGTAATAGTAAGATAATTGAGCTTCTCAACCAATCTGCGATACCGATCCGGATTCTCAAGCAGTGCACCATCATTCATCAAAAGTTTCTAATTCGGATCTATAGGAACATCAATAGGTCTGCCACCTAGCAAATCTGCTTCCTCTAGCATGTCAAGCACATATTTTCTCTGGGATAAACAAATACCCTGTTTAAATCGAGCCACCTCAATACCCAAGAAATACCTGAGTTTTTCCAAATCCTTAGTATAAATTAATCTTGTAAGAATATTTTTAACTTGGCAATCCCCTCAAAATCATTTCTAGTAATCACATTATCATCTACATAGACCACCAATATAACATATCCAGCATCTGCCTGTCTATGAAACACAGAATGATATGTCTGACATCGAAGAAGACCAAACTCTAAAACTGCATTTGAAAACTTACCAAACCATGCCCTCGGTGACTGCTTCAAACCATACAAAGATTTCTTTAACCGACGTACACTCTTACCATACTCCCCTTGAGCAGTAAGCTCAGGTGGCTGCTCTATGTAGACCTCTTCAACCAAGTCACCATGTAGGAAGGCATTCTTGACGTCTAACTGAAACAAGGGCCAATCAAGATTAGTAGCCAAAGAAATCAAGATACGATCAAAGAAAATTTTGGCAACAGGAGAGAAAGTCTCCTCATAATCAACATCATAGGTCTAAGTAAAGCCCTTTGCAACAAGTTGGGCTTTGAGAGGCTCCACAGAACCATCCAGATGAAATTTAACAGTATATACCCAATGACAACCAACAGTTCGTTTACTGGGAGGTAAAGGAACGAGATCCCAAGTCCCATTATGATGTAAGGCATTCATCTCATCCTCCATAGCTTTCCTCTAACCCAGATCAGATAATGCATCCTATAAACGCTTAGGAATAGATATAGTAGATAATTGAGAGGTAAAACAAGAGAAGACAGGAAACAAGGCATCATATGAAACAAAATGGGCAATGGGATGATTAGTAACACAGGAACGAGTACATTTTCGAAGAGCAATAGGTAGAGAGTATAAATTACCTGATGGACTAAGATCAGCAAACGACAAGGAAGACGGTACGGACACCTCAGTCAATGGTCGAGGACGGCGAGAGTATACACGAAGAGATAAAGTAGATGGTAACATAGTGGATAGCGGAATATTTGAAGATGATGGTACAAGGGATGACCCAAAGTCCAGATCCAAAGGCGGAGAAGGTGTTGAAAAATATGGAACAGATTCCTTAAACGTGACATCGACACTAATAAAGTATCGTTGCATAGAAGGACTGTAGCAACGATACCCCTTTTTTGTGCGAGAATAACCAAGAAATACACATTTGGTAGCTCGAGGGTCAAGTTTATCAAACCTAGGACTCAAATTGTGAACATACCAAATACATCCAAAAACCCTAAGAGTGAGGGAAAATAGGGGTTGCCAGAAAACTGGACAGAATATAGACTTTGTTCATTTAACACAGAGGATAGCATACAATTAATAAAGTGACAAGCAGTAAGAACAGCATCACTATAAAAATATCGAGAAATATTCATCTGGAATAATAGGGCACGGGTGACTTCCAATAAATGACGGTTCTTACGTTCAGCAACACCATTCTGTGGAGATGATAAGCACAAAAAGTCTGATGAATAATACCAGTTTTACTAAGATAAGCTGAAAAATGATCAGATTCATATTTTCGAGCATTATCGGAGCGTAAAGTACATATACGACAACTATACTGAGTTTTTATTTCCTTATGAAAGGTCTCAAATGTGGAGAATAATTCAGACCGAGCTTTTATCAAAAACAACCAAATCACACGAGAATAGTCATCCACAAATGTCACAAAATAAGGATATTTATTAGATGAAATATTCTTTATTGGACCCCAAACATCAGAATGTACTAACTCAAATGGACTAGACACATGATTATTGACTCTAGACTGAAATGATACACGGTGATGCTTACTAAGTTGACAAGTTTCACAAGACAAAGGCGATACAGAAGAAAGACTGGGAACTTGGCGCTTCAGATTCTGGAGAGAGGGATGTCCAAAACGACAATGTCATTGAAAATGAGACAACGAGGTCTGTAGAGCCTAGGTAGGTGAATCAAAGTCAAGATAATAAAGACCACCAGCTTCATGCCCTGTACCAATTTTCCTTGTCATCTTGAGATCCTGAAAGACACAATAGGAAGGATAAAAGGTGAAAGAACAATTGAGAGAACGTGTAATTTTGCTAATGGAACGTAAATTAAAAAGAAACTGAGGAACAAATAACACAGAAGATAGGGACATATCAGGACTCAAGTGAGTAGTACCCAAACCTGCAACTGTAGAACAAGTATCATTAGCAAGAGTAACACTACGTGTGAAAGTAGCAGACTGATAAGTAGAAAAAATATCAGACGCACCAGTCATGTGGTCAGAAACGCCAGAGTCTATGATCTAGGGCCTGCGAGTAGAGGACAATAAACAAGTGAAAGTATTATCTGACCGGACAAAAGTAGCAGTGGAGGGAGTTGAGACAGCCTGTTGCTGAGACAAGAACTGAGCATATTCCTCTCGTGTAATAGCAACCAACCCGATGTCTTGCTTGGGTTCCATAAGTGCAGTAAACAGAAAACGAAAATCACTAGATCACTGAACCGGACAAGAATCACCTACTGTACTGCTGAACCGAAGAAGAAAAGATTATCAGATCACCAAACCGGGCTAGAGGACCCAAATAGAGGCTAAACTGGACTAGAAAAGTTTAATGGACCACTGAACCGGAGCAAAATAGATGAATTCTGCCTGAACCGATCTAAAACTGCTTGAACCGGTTTAAAATTGACTGAACCGGTCTAAAAATGACTGAACCGACATGATGGAGGTCTTGGACCACGGAACTGGACTGCTAAACTTGCTGGAGGGCTCAACCGGACCACAAAAACCTGCTGGAAGACTGAACTGGGCAGACAAGGTGCGTTACACCGCTGAATCGGAGTAAAAGATGACTAAACCGGACAAGAATCACTTATTGGACCGCTGAACTGGAGTAACCACTGAATGAATCGGTCTGAATCGGTCTGAGGCTAGCTAAACTAGGATTAAACCGGGATTGACTCGGTCGAGGTTGAACCGTGGGCTGGGCCTGAACTGATTGGACCCAAGCTGATAGGGAATTGGGTTTGACTTGGGCTCAAGTATGGACTTGGGTTTAAAATAATTTAAACCCGTTGATCGGGTATGAGTTTGGATCTTTTATCCAAACCCGTGAAGTCGGGTCTGGATTTTTTTTCTTCACGATTAGAGTTTTAGTAACCCTAGTCTTCGACTGCGCTTGCGCCTCGATCACCACGAGCGATAGGCTACCACGATGGCCACACCAACATAGCTACACTGCCACGACGACACACCACCCCAACGAACAGCAAATAGTACACAACTACAACAATTGTATAACTATCACCACTGTAGCTTCGACCACACCACCGCCACTAGCGATGATCAACAGTACCCAACCACAAAACAACTGTATCACCACCACCACTGTAGCTTCAACGATCAACAATATCACCACTGTAGCTTCAACGATCAACAATACCACCACTGTAGCTTCGTCGATCAACAATACCACCACCACAGATCGAGTTAACTTATCCAAGATATATTTAGGAATAAACCATGCTCTGATACCATGTCAAGTGTAGAAGATTAACACAATATATTAGAGAGAAAATAGAGAGGTCAAAAGCTTGACCTAGTTCTCATATATCATTGTATGTATAGTTAACTTACAATAATAAGAATTACACATACTACCCTTCCACTATTAACAATTTACACATACTACCCGAATACTCTTAACATGAATAACAGGCTAGAGAACCAGTCTGAGATCCTGATACATAGAATAACCCAAGTCCATGACAAGACTTGAGGTACTAAAGGATATGATAAACTGCGTCAAGATGAGGCTAACATGGTCTGTGCATGAACTGACTAACTCGGCTGATCGCGAATGAAATGTCTGGCCTAGTGTTAGCTAGGTAGATCAGTCTACCTACCAACCTCTAATAGACAGTCAGATCTCTTAACTCCTCACCTTTAGCAGTAAGCTTTAGGTTAGGAATCATGGGTGATAATGTCGGTTTGCACCCCAGCATCCCAATGTCTAAGAGAAGATCCAAAACATACTTTCTCTGAGAAAGAACAATACCCCTTATACTATAGGCAACCTCAATCCCAAGAAAGAATCGCAGAAATCCAAGGTCTTAATATCGAAGGCCTTCCCAAGGTCTACCTTGACCTGTGCAGTCCCTGAAACATCATCTTCAGTAATAATAATATCATCAACATATACCAAAAGGATGACACACTGTCCAGAAGTATTTCGTCGAATGAAACAGGTATGATCAGAATGATATCTGGTACGACTATATCACTAAAGCGAGAGAACCAGGCCCGTGGTGACTGTTTCAGTTCATAAAGAGACTTACGCAGTCGACATACCTTTTCAGCATATTCCCCCTCACCACGAAAGTCCGGTAGTGCATCCATATAAATAATCTCGTTCAGATCACCGCGAAGAAACGCATTCTTTACATCTAACTGATAAAGAGGCCAAGAGTACTTCGTAGCCTGAGAAATAATCAATCGAACAGTAGTCAATTTTGCAACAGGGGCAAATGTAACACCAAAATCACAACCTGGTACCTGAGTAAATCCCTTCACCACAAGCCTAGCCTTGTGATTATTAATAGTACCAGCCGCAAGAAACTTCAGGGTGTAAACCCAGCGATAGCCAACAGGCTTCACCCCTGAAGGTAAAGAGATGAGATCTCATGTATGATTATGCTGAAGAGCCTCCATCTCCGTCTGCATTGCAAGAACCCACTGGAGCTCTCACATAGCCTCTGAAACAGAGCGAGAAACTGACGTATTTGGTAAAGCCATGCTATAAGCTCGAAACATATAAGACAGAGCACCATAAGAAACATAAGCAAAGATCGGATATAAAATCCTAACATTCTAACCATAGCGAACAACTGGATGACGATCACGTCGCGAATAACGACGCCCTAAATCATCATCCTCCACTGACAATGTCTCATCAGGTAAAGTAACTGGCTTACTACCTATAATCTCATCAGTATTAACAACAGTTGCATCAAAATACTTAACGAACTGAGAAGTATCATCTGCATTGCCTGAGGTAGAGGGGACATCAGTAGAGGGATGAGAGCGAGGACGACGAATATAAACCGACAAAGGATGAGAGACTGGTGACTTTGTACTGATAAGAATGAGTGGATCTGGAGAAGGAGAGACTGATGACTTTGTAGTGATAGTGACTAATGGCTCTGGTTCCTGTGGTAACGAAAAATCAAAGGGGGTATCATCAACTAGAGGGGCAGACACAGGATTGGAAGAAAAATAAGGAATATGCTCAAGAAAGATAACATGTAGACTGTGATATATACGTCGTCTGACAATATCATAACACCGATACCCCTAAGACTGATTACAATACCCCACAAAGACACAACGAATCGTTTTATCATCAAGTTTATGACGAGTAGGAGACCGATCTTGAACAAAATATGTGCAGCCAAAAATACGAGGGGTGGCTGAAAAAAGTGTTCGCTCAGGGAATAAAACCTGTGAGAGAGCCCTATGCTGAAGAACATAACTCAGTGTACGATTGCACAAAAAAGTAGAAGTCAAAACAGTAAAATGCCAATAAGATTTTGGTACCCCCATATCTCTAAGCATACAACATACCATCCCTATCAGACTCCTATTTTTCCTTTCAACAATTCTATTTTGCTCAGGAGTATATATACAAGTGAGCTGTTGAAGGATACCCTAAGAAGAAAGGTGAGATACTAAGGCATTAGACACATATTCTTTGACATTATCCGATCGAAGAGCACGAACAATGACATCGAATTGTGTCTTAATCATCTGAAAAAATTAAGTGATGACAGGGAGTACATCAGACTTCCTATGCAAAAGGTAAACCTAAGTACAACAGGTACGGTCATCTATAAATATCACATAATAACGAGCACCTGAAAGAGTAGTAACAGAGGAGAGTCCCTAAATATCAGAGTATATTAGGTCAAATGGTTTGGATGACTGGCGCATACGAAGAATATAACTGGTCCGAACATGTTTTGATAGGGAACAGATAACACAATCAAGTTTACCACTAACACAAGCTTTGCTCAAAGTACGAAATAACATACATAAATATTTAAAATTTGTACGCCCAAAAGGGTCATGCCACAACTGAACAGTTTGTGACAAAAAAACATAATGACTAGTACTAGGTAAAATACTAGCATGCAAACTAAGAACAGATAAAAACAAAGCAGGTGATGAAGGTGGAGGTGGAAAAACTAGTGAAACCGGAGGTGGATCGCCTAGATAATACAATCCATCTCTCTCATGTCCCCTGGTAATAATCCTCCTGATACTCAGGTCCTGCAAATAACACGAATCAGATAAGAACACAACCGCACAGTGAAAATCTCTAGCTAACTGATGTACAGATAATAGATTCATGGCCAACTTTGACGGATAAAACACCAAACGTAATGTAAAGTCATCTGGGAGACGGACTGTACCCCTACTAACAATAGGGGCATGTGTATCATCCTAAGAAGCACGGATACGGACACGGACACGGGTGTCGTATCCAATACGATACGGACAGAGCGATACGACAAAATCCCAAAACATAGGATACGGGAACGGCGAGGACACGGCTAATTAAAATAATTACATATATTTTTTTTATATATAACAAAATTAATAATAACAAACAACCAAGACATAGCAAACATTACTTGAATTGAAATAGATCAAAGATTCAAAAAGATACATCCATAGTCCACAAGTTTGCTAATAAAAGAACACAAATGAACCAGCAGGTAACAACACAAAAAAAGAAAGCAACGCGGATGAACCAGCAGGTAGTAGCACACTAGCACAGAAGGCAGCAACACAGATGACCAAGACCCAAAAAAAAATCCTGAAGGTAGCAAGCAACACAGCAAAAAGATTGAAATCTCTAAAATTCCCAAATTTTGAAAACCCTAACCAAATCAAATTTTTTGAAAGTCCAGATTCCAGAGTCCACATAGACCAGAAGAGGTAAGAGAGCAGTGAGTAACAAATCTGGAAAAAAAAACGCAAGAAGACGAACTTGGATCGATCACCTGTTGCAGTCGAAGTAGCAGTAGCAGTCGCAGGTTAGTCTCTCCCTTCCTCTTCCCTCTCCTTCTTCCTCCTCTGGTCCTCTTGATCGATCCATCGTTCTCCTTCTCGTTCTCTTCTCTCTCTTTCTCTCTCTCTCTCTTTCGGTCGATCGACTGATGTCTTTCCCCTTTTGTTATTTCTTTTTAAGCCAAAATACATATGACATCCTTTTTTTTTTCGTTTCGACCCCCTAAGTTTTTAAAATTATAAAAAATACTCCGTCGTATCCTGGCCGTGTCCCTCACGTATCCGAGCCGTATCTGAACAAAAAACAAAAAGACCACTGTTCAGGACACTTCTAAAAGTGTCGGACACGTATCCGACCGTCGGACACGCGTACCCGTGTCGGACACGTGTCCGACACTGCCACCGCGACCCCCTGCCAAGTATCCATGCTTCCTAGGTATCATCTGTTAACTGAACTTGAGTATGTAACTGCTCGTCAAAAGAGGTGAAATGATGGGCCTCACCTGTCATATGACCATTCATATCCGAGTCCAGCATCCAAAGGGGAGACGAACTGATGCAAGTATGAAAGGCACAAGGAATACCTGCAGTAGTTGCAGTAGTAGTTGTCACACCCCAATTCCAAGGGCATGACTGGCCGTGAACTATAGATCTAAGAAGCACGGACACGGATACGCGACACGGATACAACACGACACGGACACGGACACGCCGACACAAAATTTTCAAAAAAGTAGGACACAGACACGTTAGCGATACGTTAAATAATATGTATTATATATATATATATATTTATAAAAAATCATGTGATAAAATAAAAATATTATCATAATAATCTTTTAATTCATCATTTTCCTAATTCTAAAAATTTACATCATGATATCATTGCATAAAAAGTATAATATAAGATATATTGATACACATTCAACATTAACATCCATGATTCAATAATCAATGACTTCTACAACTTTTACTTTAAAAAATATTTTATTTCATAATACTAATTTTCATCAAATTTCAAGAGCTCTAATTTTGTAATTATATTTTTTCTAACATTAATTTCACATTAAAAGACTATTTCATTTGTATATAAATTCGTATTCGTATCCAAAATTATATTAAATTCATGTATTATGTTCAATGTAATGATTATAATTTTTTTATATTATAATTGTGACTTATATCCCTTTAAAATTATAAAAATAACTCTTAATTATAAAATTATCTAAAAAGTTCTCAAAAAATTAAAAATAAATCTCAAAACGTGTCAGCCACGTGTCCCCCCAGCGTGTCGGTCACGTGTCCCGAATGTGTCCTAAAAAAATTTAATAATAAAAAAATGGGACACTCATTTTAATGTGTCCGACACGTGTTCGAGCGTGTCCGTGTCCCAGACGTGTCCGACACCGACACTCTGCCCAAAATGAAGTGTCCGTACTTCCTAGCTATAGATCGATAACCTATCGAACACGTAAACCTAATAATAAACTAATAATATAGGAGTGAAAAATAACACTAACACTAAATCGATCTCATGTCAATATGTCAAAGTCAACATACCTATACCAGTTTGCCCCAATTATCCAAACAAGTAAAGATGGCTATACGATATATGCTACGGAGTTCACAATACTATTAGTCCCCAAACAATTTCTTGAGACCACTATCGACACTCCAATTATTTACCTAGAAAATTTTTATTTTGAAAGCATGAGCTAAAAAGCCCAGTGAATGAAAAAGCATGCATATTCAAAGTAGCTGAAAAATATTTTTGGCATACGACATGTAAACCAAATATTTTAAAAAATAACTTCACCAAGATAACCAATTTTTCAAAAATAACACAATCGTGTTTTAACCAAAAATCATACCACAACGATGAATCATATCATAATGGCAGAAACTGTACGATATCCAATAATCGATGAGAACCAATATCAAATACCAAAAGATCTCAAGGTTGCATCCAACATCGTACTTAGGGTCACCACAGCCTCACTCGGGTTTGTTCCCTAAGACGATCCGGTGAAGGTCACCAGGACGCACCAGGTACTGTTCCTTCAACCGTTGAGCACTAGGGTCACCTCAGCCTCCCCCGGGTCTGTTCCCTAGTGACCAGAGTCATTTGTACACAGAAGAATAATTTTCTTGGACTTTTAATTTTGGTCCCACTTACCACCACGAAGTCTCACCATATAAACAAGTGATTAAGTTACAATACTTCACAAAAGAATTCATCGTATGCCACAAGTATTTAGACACATAGTAAAACATTTGGTAAAGGTAGTAATGAACAAGCATATCATATTTTCTTTTCAAATGTTTAGGGATATGGGAAATTTTTAAAAATACGTAGCATGTCAAACCACTCACCTCAAGTCCAAATGATATACTTCTTGAGTGTTCCTAATTACCCGAAGTAGAGTGAGATACTATCGATGTCTTTCCTCTTTTCTTACAATTTTTTTCTCTCCTTTGATGAGGTGCTCTTCCTTCTTTCTTTTCTCTCTTTTACTCTCTATTCTTTCTTAAAAATGGAAGACTACTTGTGCCCCTTCTATCTTGATTCAAACCCAAATGCCCTATTTATAGACATCTTGGGATTATTCTAGAATGTGACATTGTTATGGGACATTCCCTAGAATATTCTACCATCTCTCCTTTCCTAGATCTTTCTAGGTTTCAAGCTCATTTTGCACATGACAATTCTACAAGTATCTAGAATATTCTAAAGTCTTTTCTAACTTTTTAAGTCCTTCCGGTACTTTTCGGGACATTCTAAATCTCTCTAGAATCTTCTAGTATTTCCTAGAACCTTCTAAAATATTCTAGACTTCTCTAGATTTTTCTAAAACTTTCCGGATTCTTTTCAATTGTTCTAGAACTTTTCGAATTCTTCTAGAAACTTCTTCAACATTCTAGATTTTTCTACATTGTTCTAGGCTATTCTAGGTTATTCTTGAACCTTCTAAATATTCTAGAACAATCTCTCTAGAATCTTCTAGTATTTCCTAAAACCTTCTAAAATATTCTAGACTTCTCTAGAACTTTCCGAATTCTTTTCAATTGTTCTAGAACTTTCCGAATTCTTCTAGAAACTTCTTCAACATTCTAGATTTTTCTATATTGTTCTAAACTATTCTAGTTTATTTTTGAACTCTCTAGAATCTTCTAGAACGTTCTAAAAATTTCTCCAACATTCTAAATTCTTCTAGACTATTCTAGATTTTTCTAGAAACTTCTTCAATATTCTATATTCTTCTAGACTATTCTAAATTCTTATTTGAAATTTTTCTTATTCATTCCAAGATAATATTATCTAACTAGTTCCTTGCCAAAATGGAATGGGGTATTACAGTAGTCGAACCTCGAGAAGTCAGAGCTGACATAAGTATATCCAAGCGAGAAGTGATAGCATCCATATCACTCTGTCAAGGAGGAACAGTAGCAGTAGTAACAGGAACAATGACTATAGGTGGTGGTGCCTCAGCAATGGTAGCAGTACGACTGTGAGGAGACGACTTAAGCTCTAGATAGAGCTTCCAACAAGTAGTCCTGAGATGTCCGAGTCGGTCACAATAATCACACTGACGAGAATCCCCATATCTACGCTAATGTAGGGTACTTTGACGGTGTTGGGTCGAACACTGTCAACCCCTATACCCGGTGAAAGTACTAACATATGTCTCAACGGAAGGGATCTCAACTCCCTCAGTAGTAGTCATATCATCAAGAATACTAGGGCACCTGTGACAGAGATAAAAATAACTCTAAGATAAATAGAGAGAATAATATACCTTCAGTAGAACTGTAGAGACAGATAAAGAAGGTCCAAAAAGCTCCCAAATAATCAGATCACGGTGTCCATAAATCTAATAAAGAAATTCAATAAAGATAAATAAATAATTTACTGCATCAAAAGTAGATCACCAGAGAAGAGGATCCGCTCCCTCCTAAAAAGTTCTAGATACTACAACCTTACAGCGTTGTGACGAAGAGTGTGAAGGACGAAAACTACAGCGAAAAATGCGACCTGACAATGAGTTAGGCAGTGAGCTAGTTGGAGTATGTGGGCTGGATGTTTAAGTGGACAAGACTGTTTAAGTGGGCTGGACTATTTCGGTGAGATAAGTGGAGTTTGATGTGGGCTTAAGTGCTGGTCTGACGGTGGGATGTTGATGTTTATTGGGTATGGGCAGTTGGCGTTCGGTGTTATGGTGTTGTGGGTAGTCGGCGTTCGGTGTAAGGGGTTATGGGTAGTCGACGTTATGGTGGTTTGATGTTGTGTATTGGGGGTAGACGGTAGAGTGGTGGATGTCGGTGGAGGGGGGTTGTCTGGTTTGTCGATGGTCTGGTATTTTTGTTGAGTGGGCTTGCTGGGTCGGTGAAGTATGCTAGGAGTGTCGATGGCTGTCTGGTTTATAGTAATGCTATCGGTGGAGTGGGCAGTGGAGTATGTCGTTGGCAGCTGTCGGTTTTGGTTTTGTTGTTATATATCGCCGGGTGGTATTGGTCTGGTTTGTCGGTGTTATGGGGTTGTCAGAGTTGGGTGTGCAGCGGCTAGTTTGGGTGAGCAACGAAGGGTAGGTTTAGGGTTAGGGTTGGCGGCCCTAATACCAACTAGAAATATTTGAGTGAAAAGGGATTCTCAAACTAAGAGTAAAGCTCCGTATATATAGCCAAATAATTTTACCAAGTGACCTAAACATCCTTATAATCTAGGCAAAATATAAAAGTCATAATAAGAGTAAAAAGAGAAAGAAGACACTAATAAACTAGGCCTAATAAACTAAGTTGGTATATCTCCAACACAATTAAATATTTTGCAATTGTAAATTGTTATATATGGGAATTTTGAAAACTTGTGGGATGATTTTATATCATTGCTTAAATATGTTGCCGTGATGAAAGGGAATTTTTGTGTGCGTTGGAACTAAAACGACAGTTTTGGTGTGTGTTAAAATTATTGTTTTATGAGACGGGATTGAATTACCAGGTATAAATGGTAACGAGATTAAAAGTATACCAGTGTGATTGATAAAAAAATGTGCATATAGAGGCCAGTCATCAGGCTGGTGATGACAAGAGATGGGGCCAATTACCTGGATAGTAATAACAAACATGATATGACAAATGTATTTGAAATTGAATGTATATGAGTGTTTTGGGTTATAAATGTCTTTTCATTTATAAAGTTATTTGTGATCATGAGATCATTTTGTTTAAATGATTATGTGAGAGGGGTTGGGGTACAATTTGTTATACATATGCATCAAAGTTTATTTTTGTATATAAACTGTAGAACTTATTTTCACACTTCATTAGAGGTGGTTGTTATTCACGGGCCGTTGTGCTCATACAAACATTTAACAGTTTTCAGCAGACAATCAGAGTGAGGAGTAAGTCTGCAAATATATAAGGGATTAGAGGACTTGAAGATTTATTTTATTATAGGTCTTCAGGAATAAATGTCTTTTATAGTTTTGAGACTAGTATTTAATTGTTTTGGGAACAATGTTTACAATTAGAGTTGTAAATCTTATGGTTTAATTATTGTTTTACTTAGGTTTAGTAATGATTTTGGTGATGTTTATTTTATTCATCTGGTATTCATTAAGTCGGTGAAATTGATCACTTTATTATTTGTCTTCCACTGTATTTTGCATTTATTATTCACAGGGTTGGTTGGTTAAGACATTGGTGGCAGGTTTGCCGCCTACCCTACGTGATCTGGGGTGGGGGTGGGACAAAATCAGTCCATGGAAACACACTCGCTCATGACCAAACTATTATTGTCATATATTTTGGCTTGCTGATGAGGCCCTTTTTGGACCCAGTGAGATTCTAATATGTCAAAACCCAGTGATCCTATCTTTCTTCTCTTTCCTTTAGTTTTCGATTTTTTTTAACTTATTATACAACATTACAGTTATTACCAGCCAAGCCCTTTCTTTGGAAACAAAAGATAAAAGAGAAAGAAAAGGAGTCAACATAGAACCTCAACAACACAATCGAATATAAACTTCAAGTTAGGCAACTTTCCCTGCCCAGAATAAAAGTAGAAAATTTATGCAATTTAGGCTAGTCCTACTTGCAAAGGCCCAAATTTGTCCCTGACTAGATAGGTACATTATAAGTTTAAACTGGGAAAGTCCCACTAGCTAAACAGACCAAACTAAGATTTCCGTATGAGGTCAGACACTTACGCCTATAGTTCATTTAATTCAAGTTTGAAGTTTAAACTCAATTCTACTAAAACAGAGTTGAGAAAATTACTGGATAATAGTTTCCCGCAACAGGTTGAGTAACTTGAAGAGACCAGTCTGCCCTATAATCTCGAACCTGAAAAGAAACATGATAATATAGTCTGAATTAGAAGTAAAATAATCAACTGAAGCTTCTTAGAAGCTTCAGAAATGAAAGGACATGGATTGGGTAAATGGCAAACCAAAGTAGGTTATAGATATGCTTTGATCATAAGATGTCTGTAAGGCAGTAACCCAGTGGAATTCAAGACCAACATGTGCCTGGTTGATAGATTTTCATAGAAAAGTATATTACATGGTGGTTGATAGATTCTCATAGAAAAGTATATTACAGCTTCCCATTAACCACAATGGGAAAAAACATAGGAAGAAAAGAAAAAAAGGCCAGCTGAAAATTCAGGGTGAGGGATTGCAAAATCTGGGATTCCTTTATCACTGGAACATCAAAGGACTAACTTTTTCTCCATTTTAACCCACCAACGCAAGTCTTAGGACAAATGGATGTGCTTGCAAGAGATACACATGAAAGTATGACTAGCTGCACCTGGACATATCTCACGTAGCATAAATTGGTACTTCAAAGCAGTTTGTGAAACAAACAGCTTAGTAGTATCTCAGAATATTTATTTCAATTACTACTTAGTAAAGTCCACCTATGCCATTATTTTGAGAGTCTAGTGGAAATTATTCTTCACCGAGTTGAGCTAGCATATAGCTACTGTTTTTCTGGTAAATACAAAGTAGTGCTAAACTATGGAACTAATATCAGAAATTTGTGTATGGCGGAATTATTGACAATATGCCCTGGCAAATACATATTTTATTTATGATGCAAGGATGAAATAATTTGTCAGAGACAACAGGCACAGCAGTAAATGAAAAACAGTTAGAATGTGATGTAATTAAGGTTAGGAAGAGAATAGAAGAATAAGAAGAAAGAAGAGATTAGGAGAAAGAGACTAGTGTGTAACATCCCAATATATGTATAACCACGAAGGTACAAAAAATACCCTTAAGGGTTACATCCTAATATAACATAACATGACACTACCCCTCAAGTTGGTGCATAAATATCTCTCATACCCAACTTGCAAATGATAGGATGAAAAGGCTTGCTACTAAGCCCCTTTGTGAAAGTATCGGTTAACTGATCTTCTGGTTTCACAAATGTCATACAAATTAAACCCTTGTTCAACTTCTTTTTGATGAAGTGTCGATCAATTTCAACATATTTTGTTCTATCATGTTGAACTGGATTGTGTGCAATGTTGATAGCTGCCTTATTATCACAGTACAGTCTCATAGGCCCATCACCATGAATTCCGAGTTCACTCATTAAGATTTGGAGCTGCATAAGTTCACAAACTCCATAGGTCATTACTCTATATTCAACCTCTGTAGTAGACCTTGCTACCACTACTTGCTTTTTACTTCTCCATGTGAAGATAATTCCTTCTATCAAGGTGCACTAGCCTGAAATGAATCTTCTGTCATCTACCGAACCTGTCAAATCTGCATCAGTGAATACTTCTAGTTTTAAGTGACCATTATTAGAGAACAAGATCCCTTTTCCTAGGACTGACTTGAGATATCTCAAAACACAAAGAACAACTTCAAGATGAAGGATTCGAAGATCATGCATGAATTGACTTACAATCTCCACCGCATCAGCAATATTTGGACTACTATGAGAGAGATATATCAATCTCCCCACTAATCTCCGGTATCTCTCCTTATCCACACCATCACCAATACCACTCATCAACTGATGGTTGGCTTCAATAAGAGAATCTATAGGTCTACATCCCAATATATCAATTTCTTCAAGTAAGTCTAGAACATATTTTCTCTTTGAGATAAAAATGTCTTTGTCCAATCTGGTGACTTCAATCTCCAGAAAATATCTCAGTGGACCCAAATCTTTGATTTCAAACTCCTTCGCCAACTGAGCTTTCAATTTGGAGATTTCATGTCAATTATTCTGAGTTATCACTATGTCATCTACATATACAATGAGGACCGCTATTTTGTTTTTTGTTTTTTTTAAAATGGGGGAAAGGGGCGTCTAGTAGCTAGTGACCTCCTCTGGACATGACCATGAGGGCCTCCGCCAATGTGGAATATTCAGTTAGCTATAGCTACAAACTCCTTTAAAATAGCCCGTCACCACACTACCACTGAAGCCTAAGTAGTAAGACATGGGGATTATCTACCGGTATAATGAACAGTATGATCAGCATGACTCTGATTATATCTAAAATTCAGCCTGGCTTTGAGATACCTATCAAACGAGGACCTAGGTGATTGCTTCAACCCATAATATAACTTCTTCAACTTACACACTTTTCCTTCAATTACCTCAGATAAAAAATCAGGTTGAATCTCTATATATACCTCCTCCAAATTTTCATGGAGAAATGCATTCTTCACATCTAACTATTACAGACTCCATCCCAAATTAGTTGCACAGGTGAGAAGGGCACATTTGGAGTTCATCTTTGACACAAAGGCAAAAGCCTCATGATAATTAATGTCATATGTCTAAGTGAATCCCTTAGCAACCAATCTTGCTTTGTATCTCTCAGCTGAACCATCGGCCAGTTTTTTGTTAGTGAACACACATTTACACCCAACTGCTCTTGCTCCAACAAGAAGTGGAACTAACTTCTATATGTCATTCTTCTTTAGAGCTCTCATTTCCTCTCAACCATAGCTTCTCGCCACTTTTGATTAATGAGAGCGTCCTTCCAATCCTGGGATATAGATATAGAAGACAAGCAAGAAACAAAGGTATATAAAAGACAAGCAAGAAACAAAGGTATGATAGGCTGAAGACAAGGAATCATGAGAAACAAAGTTAGATATTGGTTGTTGAGTACATGTTTGAGCACCTTTTTTAAAAGCAAAAAGAAGCTTTGAATCATCAATAGTTGGATTATCAATAACCTGGATGACAACTGGAAGATCATTACCTGGTAAAACAGTAAGAGATGCTAGAACTGGAGTGGAGGAACTCAACTAACTTGGCCGCACATGGGTTGTTTGTACCTTTTGACATCGAGAATGTCTTTAGAGCACCTGGTGGATTGGTACTAACAATAGTTTGCTCCCTCTGATTAGAATTCCACTCTAAAGGCATTTGAAGGAAGGGCTCATGACATAGTAGGGTCAGTCTGACTTTGTTTGTATCCAAATTTCATCATAGCCTTTAAGAACCTATCAAACTAAGCTCAAGGAGATTGCTTCAATACATAGAGAGATTTCTTCAATTTATATACTGATGATTTCATTCATAAGGTAGGTACGTGGGAGTAAGTTGGGCACGTGGGCATTTGGTACATGTAGCACCCCTCCATAATAAGGCTCTAATAACTACCGAACCACATGTTCGCCATATCCCACACAAATAACTCATACCAGTTGAGATACTCTTGGAGGGAGTTCCACCTTTCCTGCCACTTCATTTAAAAAGTAGCTAAGGGATTTTCAACAGTACAATTTGCCCAACCTATAAAAGGATCGTACAAGCTATGAATTAGGTAAGTAATTCCGCTCAACTAAATACCATTCAATTCTCTATACCTTGATTGCCTTAATCCCTCTCTGCCAAGTGTGCTTGAGTTGTGTGATGTGTAGACTCTGTGTGTGTGTTTTCTCTGTGTATTTGTCCAAAAAAATAGATTGACTTAATCATCGGCAGTTTGATAGCAGAGTACCATCGGTCTTTGACTTCCTTGCAGGACCTTACCGGCTAGTGCCAAGTCACCTTACAATCCATTGGTGCAGCTTTTGGGATCAACACATACCTTCCCTTCAGCTATTTCAAATTAGGGAGCTAATCGAGTCGAGCTACTTAGGCTCGCCTCGGATTCGACTTATATGGGGCTCGACTTGAGTTCAACTCGTTTACAAAAACAAGTCTCAAAACCTCAACTCGAATAAATAAGCCAAGTTCAACCAACTTTATAGTCTCTTTTAAAAAAACGAGCCTAAAAGCACGACTTGAGTTCACAAGGCTTGAGTCATTTACATGTAAAATAGTCAAGCTCAGCTCATTTTCGATTCGTTTAAAATAAACCAAACTTGAACAATTTTTTAGACTTGTTTAGAAAAGCGAGTTTGTGAAGCTCGGCTCGAGCGTAGAAAGCACGGATCGATTACCAGCCCTATCTGAGATAAAATAAACCTGGAGGAATCTCCGTATACACATACTCCTCCAAATCTCCATTAAGAAAAGCTTTCTTCACATCCAATTGTTGCAAATTCTACTCCAAATTAGCTACACAGGAGATAAGTGCATGTATGAAGTTCATCTTTGCTACGGGAGCAAAATTCTCTTGATAATCAATACCATATGTCTGCAAAAATCTCTTGGCAACCAGCCTAGCTTTGTACCTATCAACAGTCCCATCAACTTGTTGTTTGACAGTAAACACCCATTTGTACCTACAGTCTGTACTCCAAAAGGAATAGAAACAAGCTCCCATGTGCTTCTCCTGTGTAGCTAATATGTCTGTAAACACCCATTTGTACGCTACAGTTCATTCTTTTTCAAGGTTTTCATTTTCCAATCCTGAGGAATAGATATAGAAGATAAGGAAAAAAACAAGGGTACAATAGGATAGAGAAAAGAAATCATAATAAACAAAGTTAGAGATAGGATGTTGAGTGCAAGCTTAAACATCCTTCCTGACTATAATGGGAAGTTCAGAGTGATCAACAACTAGATTATTCATAATACAAGTAACACTTGGAAATTCATTACTTGATAAATCGATCGAGGATGGATCTGGAGTTGGGAATGGCAACTGGTTTGGCGACACATTGGTAATCTGTAACTTTAGTCATTAAGTACAAGTTTTCAAATTATCCTAGTTAAGTTGATCAAGGTGTGGTCACTAATATCATCTTTTTCCACCACAAGTTATTGCTCTCCCTCACTAATATTCCACTGAATATACAATTGAAGAAGAGGCTCCTGCCAAAACATCTCTTCCTCTATAGTAGCATTCTCTCCCTAAAGAGATGTCTGAGTAGTAAGGAAGAAGGGCTCAAATTCACGAAAGGTGGCATCCATACTAACATACATTTTCTGATATTCTGGATGATAGGATTTATATCCCTTCTGGTGGCAGAGTACCCAACAAAGACACATCACAAAGCCCTAGCCTTTTGGCTCTTATCTTTGGATGGTAAACATTTTCTCTTTGGCTCTCTAAATACACTGTCAAGCTTGCAAAGCTCTCCCTCCACATTATAATGTTTTTTTTATCCAGGTGAAAGTAGGGGTTTCATTGCTTCTCCCTTCATTTTGGCAAATGCCATGTTCAACTATGCCCACTAACCCCAACAAGCCCCGAACTCCGGTCAATAAATGAACAAAGGGATGAATTGGATTTGAATACAAGAGAAGACCATTGAAACCTCCTGTCATAAGGGGAGATCCGTAGTAAGAGCTTCCTCTCCCTCTGCTTTCAGCGCCTTTTTATTCTTTTAGGGAAACTCCAAAAGTTAGGTTTTTCAGTATTGGGACTCAAGTCAAGTAGATGAGATAAGTTGGTTGCTTTGTTAGGTGCCTAGAGGGTCTATAATCATGTACAATACAAACACACCCAAAGACTTTAGAAGGAAGAGAAGAAATAGAGGGAACGAAAAACGTCTTAGACAAACACTCAATTGGGGACTTAAATTGAAGGACACTTAAGGGCAGATGACTAATGAGATAAATAGTAATAAGAACAGCATCCCCATAAAGATTGAGGAACATTTATAGTAAATACTAAGGAACGAGCAATCTTAAGAATGAGGGATGCCCCAACGGCAAATTCACAAGCATCATAAGCAAAAAACTGTCTTCTACACTGCTTCACTAAACTAGAAAAAAGATACTCTAAAACACTAAATGAGGGACAACCCAATCATTTGTACCACTGATGTAAGAACTAAAGAGTAAAAACACTATCTGCTTGGAGAGCTTGACAAGTAGACTGAGGAGAAACTTTAGCATCCAGGAGATACAAACTACCATATGCTCTACCATTACTAATCGTTTTTTCCGATTTCAGTTCTTAAAAGATACAATGAGTAGGAAAGAAAGTCACTGAACAATTTAAGGACTTAGTGATGCTACTAATAAACAATAAATTAGTGGAGAAATTAGGAACATGAAGAATAGACGAGAAATATAAAGAAGATTTTAACAATTAATTGAACATTTATCAGAAATAGAGAATAAAGATCCATCTTCCACCTTGACGTTAACCCTACTAGAAGATGAAGAATATGAAGAGAAAAGATTAGAAGAACTTGTCGTGTGATTCTTGGCTCCATAATCTATTATCCAAAGAGTGAATGAGAATAACGTAGTAAACGCACTATAAGATACACCTGTATAAGAAAAGTTGGAAAAAGAAGCTGGAGCAGAAGCTGTAGTAGAGGAAGCATTCAGCTAAGCCATCAAACACCTAAGAGAATGCATCTCATCCTGAGAGAAAGTAAAAAGAGTAGACTGAGATGGAACGTCTAAAGATTCAACCATGTGTGCATGAGAGCACCCATTACCTCCTCAGCCACCACCTCGGACATGAGTAGGACGTCCAGTCAACTTCCAACAAAACTCCCTAGTATGTCTGGTCTTTCCACAATAACTACATTTTAAGATTTCCTTAGCAACAGTGACATTCGTCTCAATAGGCTTGGGCAAGATTGAACCCAAGTCATGTTGAGGGATAACAACCAATGCAAACTATTCCCGAGAAACGGCATAGACCATAGGAATCCTTCGACTCTCCTCTTGCTAAAAACATAGACATAAGCCTCCCATAAGGTGGGAAATGGAGTACGGCCTAAAATCTTAACTCAAATTTGATCCTACGCAATATTAAGGCCAACAAGAAAGTCGTTGAAATTTGACTGCATCATTAGTACAATCAGCATGGAAACTCTGATACTAGTCTAGCTCCTGCCATAAAGTAGCCAACTCTACATAGTATACTGCAAGGGTCTTATCTTTCTGATTATTCTCTTGGACTTTCTTCCGTAGATCGTACACTTTAGCATCAGTGCCACTTTGAGAATAAGTGTGAGCTACAGCAGTCCAAATCTTATGTATTGTATCAAGTAACAAAAAACCTTGACTGATAGAGAGTTGCATCAAATTAAGCAACTTATACATGTCCACTATTATAAAAATGAATCAGACTCACTAGAGTTCTTAGTCTCCCTTTTCAAATACCCATCCATGGAGATTGCTTAGACAGATATAAACAAGCTCATGACCAAGATAACTGCTCCCATCCATCTTCTCTGGACTACTTGGAAGAGAGGGATTATTTGCTAGGGTACCCAAACGATTGAACCCATTACCTCAAGTACTTCCTCCAGTACCGGTAGAGGAGGCACTGACATCCGACATATTCACACAATATAATCAACAAAAAATAACAAGAAATCTCAAAAACAATCACAACTCAATAAGCAAGCCAAACCAAAAAACGAGTCCAACAATAGTCATAGAGCTTCTACTACAAGGGAGACACAAATTAACACCAAAAAGCACCACCTGTATATCAAAGAACCAAAGCCCAATCACTTACCTCTCTGAACAAAGGTGCCGAGCAACATAGGGCCAAAAAATCACTAAAACCCAACCAAAAATAGTCAAAGGCTATAGGTATTCAACTATAGCCCTAGTTGCATCTACTATAGTGGAAAAACCCAAGATCCAAGAGGCATATTGCATAGTGTAGGAAAATCTCAATTTCAAGTCGAAAAATCCCCAAAAAATCAAAAGGTTGATCAAATGGCTTCAAAATATTCGACAAAAATAACAACAATCATCAGGTGGCCAAGTCAATCCATGTCTACTGATTTCGAGAAAAAAAAAACCTGACACACCAATGCTAACGTCACCATGTCAAACTATGACGTCAGGTACTTCTATATTAGGACACAACTAGATCCAACATATATATAGTCACAAAGTACAAAGTATTAAACTACTATTAATCTAGAAATAGTGCATAACTTAACAGTAAGAAAGAATAAGAGGCAAAGAGAAAGAAGAAGAAAAAGGAAGAGAATAATTAGGGTATAGGCTATGTTGCCCTACACCCTCTTATTTATAATTGAACAAAATTTAGGATATTTACAATATTACCCCTACAATAATTAAATTATGACTTACTATAAAAAAATAAAAAAGTCTAACAATTTTCACATATGTAACAAAGACTAGTAAGAACAAACACCGAGGAAAATGATATGGTCACCATTAGCCACGATGTAAATGAAAATTTTCAATGGAGTTGGCCAAGAAGGATATCATTGCATTGAATACTGCATAAATACGACCATTCACAAAAAATATGGTGAAACAGATTCCCTTTAGCTGAGTCCAATGATCTTTAATCAAAAAACCCCACATCCCTCCAAAATCCTTAGTCATGGAAACTCAAGAGAAGCCAAGAATGAACTCTATCCTACAAGTCTTCCCAAAGAGTCTCCCTACCATAAAAAAATCCTCCCATTTGTTTCCAAATCATAACACCACAAACAATGCCTAACTGCACAATTCCTACCATGTCACATTTTTGTTGAATCACCCAATGAATTACAATAGTTGCCAAAAGTTTATTCCATAATTTAGAAACAACGGAACAATGTAAGAACAATTAATTTAGAAACAACGGAACAATGTAAGAACAATGTCAGCCTAGGGTACTGGATAGGCTCCAGCTACTTCACGTGTGGGAACTCAGGAATTTCTGGCAAGGACATCAGGGACCCAAGGGTGAGTCTTCACTATCAGTTCCTAGGTTAAGCTGGTGGATCAGACAATGATACATGGTACATTTCTACTCTTTCGCTTATGGGCAAAGGTGTCATTTGATTCGGGTGCATCTCATTCATTCATCTCTACAACTTGTGTGAAAGATTTGGGCTTACAAGTTGAAACGTTGGAGGAGCCCTTGCATGTAAATTCTCCCCAGAAAGTTAGGGTTTGTATTGACAATATATGTCGGGGTTATGAGTTACAGGGATTCAACTCACGGTGGACTTTAGGGTTATGGATATGTCGAAAATTGATGTTATTCTCGAGATGAATTAGCTAACGGCGCATTGGGTGGTTGTTGATTGTGATCGAAAACGAGTCAATGCCTATACTTCGGAGGGGATCTGTTTTAAATTTCAAGGAGAAAAATACAATGTTTTACCCCAGGCCGTATATGACTCCCCTTGGCACAGGTAGTTAATGGGTTAGCTTAAGATTCTTATTCTTGAAGATAAGACAAGACAGGAATTGAGTCTGCATCGAGTTGTTTGCGAGTATGTGGATGACTTCCCATATGAGTACCTGGACTACCTCCACATTGGAAAGTTGACTTTTTCACTGAGTTGTAGCTCGGTGTATTCCCTATCTTTATGACACTGCATAGGATGACACCCATGGAATTGCAAGAACTCAAAGTTCAGCTACAAGAGTTGTTTGACAAGGGTTTTATTAGGCCGAGTACCTCACATTGGAGCGCTCCCTTACTATTTGCCAAGAAGAATGGAGCCCTTAGGCTTTGTATAGATTACAAACAATTAAATCGGGTCACCATCAAGAATAAGTACCCATTGCTGAGCATAGATGACCTATTTGACCAGTTGAGAAGAGCTCGGGTCTACTCTAAGATAGACTTGTGCACAAGGTACTATCAGTTGAAGGTACGGGATGTCAACATTCCTAAGATGGCATTCAAGACTCGATATGGTCACTTTGAGTTCACAGTCATACCATTCAGGTTGGCAAATGTCCTAGTGGCATTCATGAACTTCATGCGTAGAGTGTTCAAACCTTACCTTAATCAGTTTGTCGTAATATTCGTAGACGACATTCTTGTGTACTCCAAGACTGATGAAAAGCACGAACATCCCTTGAGGATTATTTTACAAGCCTTGAGAGATCACAAATTGTATGTTAAATTCAGCAAATGTGAATATTGGCTAAAGGATGTCAAATTTTTGGGCGTTGTGCCCACTATGGGTGTATCAGTTGACCCAAAAAATGTTGAAGCGGTGATGAGTTGAGAGAGACTGAAGTCAATCTTTGAAATACGTAATTTCTTAGGATTGGCAAGATATTAACGGGGATTCATCGAAGATTTCTCCTGCCTAATGGCACCCGTGACACAACTGACAAGAAAGGATGTCAGATTTCAATGGGATGACTCTTGTGAGAGGGTATTCTAGGAGTTGAAAAGGAGGTTGACTTCAACTCCAATCTTGATTGTTTCGGAGAAGGGACAAAGGTACACAGTTTACTATGATGCCTCAAAAGAGGGACTTAGATACGTCTTAATGTAGTCTAGTAGGGTAGTTGCTAATGGTTCCCATTAGCTCAAGAACCATAGAAGAACTCTTTGACACACGACATGGAGTTGGCAGCTATTGTCTTTGTATTAAAGGTATGACGGCACTATCTATACGAAGAGTAGTTCGAGGTGTATACGAACCACAAAAGTCTAAAAAATATCTTCACTCAGCGAGATCTCAACATAAGACAGCACCGATGGATGGAATACTTAGAGGATTCCAACTTCAGTTTGCATTAATACCCCGATAAGATGAACGCGATGGCTGAGGTTCTCAGCTAGAAGTTACGGGAGTTTTAACTAGCATAGCTTTTCGAGATTGACAGGTGCTTGAGCCTGTGAGACAGTTTGGACTACTTTATCATGATCAAACTCAGGGTATCATGGGCAGCTTGATTGTCACTCTGTCTCTACTCAACAAGATGACAAAGGCTCAGGGTCACGATTACGAGGTAGTGTCCTTGATCGACAAGGTCCAGTCTGGATTGAGTGACGAGGGTTAGACTATCCATTCCGATGGTAGTCTATAATATAAAGGCAGAGTTCTTATTCCTCATTCCACTAATTTGAGGGAGGAGATATTTTGGGAGTTTCATTGCTCTCATTTTGCAGTGCATTTCGATAGCACAAAAATGTATTATAATCTTCGCCACCAGTACTATTAGAGTGAGATAAAGAAGCACGTCGGGGATTTCGTGAGTTAATGCTTGACGTGTCAACAATTCAAGGCTGAGCACCAGAGACCTACAAGGTTGCTCCAGCCTTTAGAGGTAGTCGAGTGTGTGGAAACCATGGGATTTGGTGTTACAAGGCCATTGTGCAATCCTACGTCGTCTGGTCAAGTCAAGGTGAAGTGTTTTATATGTAAACTCAATATCCTTAATTGTAACAAGGCTTTTTTTAAGTGATGTCAAAAGCGTAGAGAAACAAAATCGTGGGGGCCAAGGCCTAAAGTGGACAATTCCACTACAATATGGATTATGGATCGTTACAAAACGACATCAGAGCCAAGACTAGCCAGAAGTGTAGGGATTAGCTACAGATGGTCTGGTAAGTGATTGTGTAATACCCTGTTTCATTTTAGCAAGGAACTAGTTTGGGAATATTATCTTGGAAGGAATAAGAAAAATTTTAAAGAAGAATTTAAAATAGTCTAGAAAAATATAGAATATTTGACAAATTTCTAAAAAAATCTAGAATAGTCGAGAAGAATCTAGAATGTTGGAGAAGTTTCTAAAAAGTTCTAAAAGATTCTAGAGAGTTCAAGAATAACCTAGAATAGTCTAGAACAATCTAGAAGAATCTAGAATGTTGAAGAAGTTTCTAGAAAATTTTCAGAAAGTTTTAGAACAATCTAGAGAAGTTTAAAATATTTTAGAGGTTCTAGAAAATACTAGAAAGTTTTAGAGAGATTTAGAATGTCCCAGAAAGTTCCGGAAGGACTTAGAAGGTTGGAGAAGACTTTAGAATATTATAGATGAATCTAGATAATAGTGGAATTGTCATGTGCAAAATAAGCTTGAAACCTAGAAGGATCTAGGAGAGGAGAGATGGTAGAATATTCTAGGAAATCTTCTCTAACAATGTCACATGTCAATATTCTAGAATAATCCTAAGATGCCTATAAATAGGGCATTTAGGATTGGATTAAGATATAAGGGAACAAGTAGTCTTCCACTTCCAAGAAAGAATAGAGAGTAAAAGAGACAAAAGAAGGAAGGAATAGCACCTCATCAAAGGAGAAAAGAAATTGGGAGAGAAAGAGGAAAGACATCGATAACATCTCACTCTACTTCGGGTAACAAGCAACACTCAAGATGCATATCATTTGGACTTGAGGTGAGTGGTTTGGCATGCTACGTATTTTCGAAATTCTCCGTATCCCTAAACATTTGAAAAAAAAATATGATATGCTTATTCATTACTACCTTTACAAAATATTTTTCTAAATGTCTAAATACTTGTGGCATACGATGAATTCTTTTGTGAAGTATTATGACTCGATCACTTGTTTATACGGTAAGACTTAGTAATGGTGAATGGGACCAAAACTAAAAGTCCAGGGAAATTATTCTTCTGTGTGCGGTGACTCTG
>CM042184.1:19639207-19658425 GCA_023539305.1 Ilex asprella
TGGTACGTCCTGGTGACCTTCACCGGATCGTCTCAGGGAACAGACCCAAGTGAGGCTGTGGTGACCCTAAGTACGATGTTGAATCCAACCTTGAGATCTTTTGGTATTCGGTATTGATTCCCATCGATTATTGGATATCATACAGTCTCCACCATTATGATATGATGCACCGTTGTGGTATGATTTCTTGTTGAAACCCGATTGTGTTATTCTTGTGAAATTGGTTATTTTGGTGAAGCTATTTTTTCAAATCTTTGATTTACATGTCGTATGTCAAATATGTTTTTCAGCCACTTTAAATATGCATGCCTTTCCATTCACTGAGCTTTTTAGCTCATGTTTTCAAAATAAAATTTTTCTAGGATTGGAGTGTCAATAACGAACTCAGGGAATTGATTGGGGATTAATAATGTTGTGACCTCCGTAGCATATATCGTATAGCCATCTTTACTTGCTTGGATAATTGAGACAAACAGGTTTAGATATGTTAACTTTGATATATTGACATGAGATCAATTTAGTGCCAATGTTGTTTTCCACTCCTATATTATTAGTTTATTGGTTAGGCTTACGTGTTCCATAAGTTACGGATCTATGGTTCACGGCCGGTCATGCCCACATCCCTACCATGAGCCACCAAGGACGAAAGGCATGCCTACCCATACTTGTATGAAATCCAGTCTTGTTATATTCCAGGAGAAAAGTAAAGTATGACAACAAATCCCATAAATAGAACATCACAACATGCAAGAATGAAGGACACATTAAATAATAATGATACAGATGTTCCATCTACAAATTTAGCTATAACTCAACTAGATTGATGCAACCACAATATATGACCCAAAAAAATAACCAAGCATGGACTTTTTTGACGGTTTTTGGCAGGCTGATGCTATCAAAAAAAGAACAGTCGCATGAGAGTTACCCGTTTAAGAAACTCCCTCCCGTTGGAATCCGTGAAGAAAACCTTGTCCGTGGCCATATTTGCTGTCATTCTAGTGATGACCTCTTTTCCAACACCATCTTCCGTGGGAATTGGACCAATCTTTTGTTAAGATGTTAATCAGAACTTTTCAATTTGAATGAATGATATGATACTGTTTTTCTACCATACTGAGCAGTACAGAAAATTGCATGAGGTTGACTTACTGTGAATTCAACTTCGGCATGTTCTTTGCCTTTGTAAAGTCTAATTACCTGACACACACAAAAAATAATCAGCAATGAACGAGTCATGACAGAAGGAAGCCAAACCAGAATATGCATGAGCAGTAATAGCTGTTTCAACCAAAAGGTGAATAAGATCTAATGACTGCAGAAAATGATCTTATTCTGCAGTCAGCCAGTCACATGTACTAAACGGATAATAAATCAATATAACCCTAGATTTTAGACCTGGTCCTTTTTCTTTCTGCAAAGGATTAATTCTCATCATGCAATCCTTCATAGCCAGCCATAAAAATGACTGTTTATACAAAAAATATCCAACAAAATGAATCCCAATGACAAACAGTGACAAAAAACATCTCTTTGCACATCTAAAATGTTTGCTTCCTAATATGTCACCAGCAATGGTGGACACAGATATCTATTCTACAATCATTGTGAAATAACAATCCCACATCTCATTCTTATTTTTTATCACGTAATACAACAATTCTTCTAGCACTTATATTTTCACAAATACATTTTTGGGCAAAATATATTTTTGATCCCCAAAAAATGTGTTTTTTGTAAGTTTGGTCCCACAAGTATTCAATTTGTAACACGTTGGACCAATCGAAAACAGCGGTTTAAATTTACTAAAGTAGATGATCACATCATGTTACGTGCCCACACTTGAGTGGCAATTTTTGGAAACACAAAGGGCTAAATGGACACAAATTGTAAACATGAATGACCAAAATGACAACATTGCAAACTTGAGTGACAGACCCTTAAGTGTAGTCATGTGAGACACACGTGAAACAATAGTCAACTTAAACCGTCGTTTTCAATTGGACCAAAGTGACACGAATTGAAAACTAAGGGACTAAAATGACACAATTGAAAGAATAAGGACCAAAGTGACACAAAATACATACTTTAGGGACTATGACTATGTTTTACCCTAGTTTTTTATCAAAAAAAAAATTATTAATTTATTACATGTGTAACATTACAGTAGTGCAGGTGCACAAGCAGTCCAACCAAAAATCAATACATGAAAAATCGCATAATGCATATAAACCAAAGCCCAAAATCACACATGGCATTTCACCCTGCCAAGATGCAAAAGAGAGGAGTTCCTTGAAATTCTTTAGTGAAGGAGACCCAAAAAGATGCTAGAAAGTAACTTCGTTCTCATAGCCCTTCAACCAACTCACATCTGTTGCTAAATATTCTCGCATTTCTCTCCAACCAAATAACCCACACCATAGCAAAGCATCCACATGTCCACAAAACATTTCACTTTTTTGTCCATTCAAAACATTGGATACCTCAACAAATATTGAGGAGAAGGATTTATGCACCACCCAACTCAATCTTGTAACATAAAATAACTTATTCCACAAAGATAGAGCAATAGGACATCATAAGAAAGGATGTTTACAAATTCACTAGTGCCAGGACACATGGCACACCATTGTGGTAAAAGATTGGTTTGATGTCTCCTCTTTTGAAGCAAGTCATTAGCATTGATCTTACCATGCACAATAGTCCAAACAAAAACCTGCATCTTTATAGGTACGTTAGCCTTCCAAGTCACGCCAAAGGGAGGAAAAGCTAGAAATGAATCATTATCGATCAAAGAATCAAAGAAGGAATTACAAGAAAAGATATCCGACTAGTCAACAACCCAACTTATACTATTAGACAATTTTTCTCCCTCAAGCAATGAAAGAAGTGAAGTCTTATCCAAGACATCTCAATCATTAATATTTCACCGAAACACAAAGCCCAAGAATATGAATAAGTATTATAACGAATCAAAAGCATTATGAGCACTAGAGAGACGAAAAAGATGAGGCAATATACATGATAATGGAATCTCTCTGATCCAAGCATCCTCCCAAAACCGAACTCTCTCCCAGTTGCCCACACAGTAGTTGACATATTGCAAGAATCTAATGAACCCTTGAGAAATGAATTTTCATGGACTTCGATCCCTTCCCCTTTCTACTCCATTAGCGTCCAAGTTATTAACATGTAAGCCATATTTACTCTTAAATCTGAATGACCAAATGCCAAATTGAATATTGTTCCACAAGAAACCCCCATTGCCATTTCTAACCTAAGCTACATTTTCTTCCAGCATATTTCCAATCGAGAGACCCTCTTTTGATATCGATCTAGTCACCATCCCCTACTTAACTAAACTATCTTTTTTTCCCTCACCAATCCATTCCCACAAAAAATCTCTTATCAAGTTTCCATCCCTCATGGCTAGACTACGTAGCATCCTAAACAAACGTAGGAAATAAAGGAGAAGGTTTGGTAAGACAGATTGAATAAATGTTAATCTACCAAATGATCAAAATTTTGTTTCAAAATGGTCGAAATGTCCGAAACGTTTCTGTTTTCAAGGAGACCAAAATGAATAAGTGATGAAATCAAAATTTTAATATTTCAAGGTATTCCATAATGCTTTGAAATGTTTTATAATATTTCAATATATTCGTACAATTTTTTTTGGAATGTTTCAAGGTATTTCAAGATACTTTGATATATTTTGACTAATATTTTCAAAAATAATTCTTAAATTTTTTATTTTTTTCATTATATTTCCGAAATGGATTGAAACATTTTTGAAACACGTCAAAATATTTTCATTTTCTAGGTGAACGAAATTTTGATCCTTGAGTCTACCCCCTCTTGATTTATAAACTGTCTTCCACCATCCAACCTCTTTCCTTGCCCATCAAGGCACGTCTTGAGTATATGTAGAATTCCTAACCAACAGCCTATAATATGTAAGATCAGTAAGGAGATTTCCATCATCTTTTCAATACTTGAAATTGACTTCTAAGGGAGTATTAACAGGAGTAGAATTCTCAGACGTGCTAAGGAAATCAAATCATTTGCATATTTCTTTTCATTTACAAAACACCATCTTTTGAAGTATGAATCTCCAAGCCCAAAAAGTATTGAAGTGGTCCAAGATCCTTCATGTGGAAGGAAGTATGTAAAGTAGTTTGAATGTCTCGTATTCCTTGCATATCAGATCCAATAAGAATAATGTCATCAATGTAGACAAGAAGTATTGCTATACCAGAGGAAGATTGTTAGAGAATCATGGATGGATCATTTTTGCTTTGCCCAAGACAAGTATTTTAAAGTGTCTGTTAGAATTTATCAAACCAAGTACGAGGGGCTTGTTTGTGTTGGAACGGAAATCTCAACAATCATTGAAAGCGTGTATGTACCAAATACAGAAAAAAAAATTTAAAACCCTACAAAGCGGAACTAGGGTTTACCTTCAAGATCGCTCTGGATTGATCTCGTCTTAGTACGAACGGAGAATCTAAAGACAGACGCAAAAGATAACTCGATGAACCTCACGATCTTCTGTCGTATATCCCCCAACGCTAAAATCCGAATGTAGTGTGGGCGGTAAGGACCTCCGAACTTTTGATCTCTCTCTCAGCCTCCCTCAAAATGTGAGTAATCAAGGTGACACTGATTTAGATAGCCTACACGTCTATATATAGGTTACGACATAAACCCTTCGGAGAAATAAGGTTCAAGCTTCCAATGGGTCTAGGATTCCTATGTTCAACCCAGAAAAAACATCTTACAGTCTATTAATAATAAGTTAGTCAACTAAAAACTTATTATTAATCTCCTGATTTTTATCTCAAAATTATGTTTCGAGCTCCTTATTATTATATATTTAATAATCTCTCTACGTTTAAGATTACAAATATTCATCAATTAAATAAATTACTGATAATTATATTTAATTGACTTATTTTATTCCTTGAGACCTTACCATCCAACTTATTTATCATATCAGATAATTAAATCCACTTGTATGATTTGACATAGACAAAACTTATGAGCTTCCTCAAGAAAACATCAACACATTTAAATACCAAGACGTGGTTTTCTTTAATAATTAATTTCTACTAAACAAATAATATCGCCTCCCAATTCACCGAGCTTATTGACTCAATATGAATCTAACTCTTTGATGAATTAAAGTGACAATCATTATATGCACGAGGCAATTCAATATCTTGGAATTAAGAGCACAAGCAATCATAATAATCATAAGATATTTATTATCTTATTCAATCAGTAAAAGATAATAACTTCAAAATGAGTCTGTTCAATACACAAAGTATACTAGTGTAATAATTTGAGACATCAAACAATCTCCTATAGTCAAGACAGACTATGCGAATATTACACTACAATCATACTGACGGTGTGTCCAATTCCATTTAAAATTGTAAACCTATATTCATATCATACAAGAATCTGATAATCTGGTCTTCTGTGCATAAGTCAAAATCTACACACCAGATTATCTATAATGTAAACTATAAGACACACATGCATAACATATATCAAATATAATGCAAACATTTTACCCACATAGATTCTCAATAAAATGAAAAAATCAAACTTCTATTAATTAACAAAACAAGTTTCACTATAAAAAATAAGTTTGCAGTATATAACCCTATCAGTTTGAGCACATAAAGAGAATGTTTTAATCTACACACCCCATGTTCTGAATTTCCCTTACTCTTAGTAAAAGTTTCATATAAACTTCTTCTTTAAGATCGTCATGAAGGAAAGCGTTTTTGACATCCATTTGGAAGAGTGGCCATAATTAAGAAGTTGCAACAGAAAACACTGTTCTCACAGTTGTTAGCTTTGTGATTGGAGCAAATGTCTCCTCATAATTTATGTCATACTCTTGTTGATGGCCAAGAGCAACAACACGTGCTTTGTGACGATCCAAAGATCCATCAAACTTGAGTTTAACAGAATAAACCCATTTGCATCCTAAGGGCTTAATATGCTTCAGACAATCAACAATATCCCAGAGTGTTGTTGAGAGTAATTGCATCAAGTTCTTCCTGCATTGCTTCCTGCCAACAATGTTGTTGTACGGCCTGATAATAGGAATTAGGTCTAATAACAAAAGAGAAGGTAGCAAGCAAAGAGGTATTAGAAAAACCATAATGATCAGGTGATTTAGATATCCGATATGACCTTCGAAGAAGACAATAATGAGGAGTCAGATTAGATGCCGGAGCTAGTTCTCGGTTGGGGTCCAATTCTACAGAATTGTTATGACCTTGTCGCATATAAACAATCCCAAGTTTAAAACTTGTTAGCTTAGAAAAATCATTGAAGTCATGCAAAATAGACTGGAATGGTACCGGAAGAGGAGTGTGATTAAAGTTGAAAGAAAACTGATTTTCCAAGAATATAACATTTCTTGACACACGAATGCAACGAACAGCAGGGTCATAGCAAATAAAACATTTTTGATGGGCTGCATAACCAAGGAAAACACATTTGACAGATTGAACGGAAAGTTTTTTCCTTTTACGAGAAGGTAGATGAACAAAACAAACATAACCAAAAGTGTGGAGATGACTATAACTAGGGCGTTGGCCAGATAAACGAAAATGTGGAGATTGATTTTGTAACTTCACTGATGGAAGTTTATTAATAACATGGACTACTGTAGAGATGGCTTCAACCCAAAATTTAGACAGCAATGATGATTCAATAAGAATTGTGTGAGCCACATCCAAAAGGTGTCAATTTTTTCTTTCAGCAACCCATTTTCTTGGGGAGTATCCGTACATGACTGCTGGGAAACAATACCTTTGCTTTGGTGCAAAGAAAGTCTTGAAAATCATTCAAAAGGTACTCACCACCAGAATCACAACAATAAATTTTGATGCTTGTGGAAAATTGGTTCTCAATAAGAGTCACAAAAAAAAATCAAAGCATCAAAAGCTTCTGATAGGATGCAAAAAATAGACCCATATGTAATGGATAAAATCATCAATTTATGTAATGACATATTTATAATGACTATGAGAAATAACGGGGGCAACCCAGATATCACTATGAATTAAATCAAAACACTTGGTTTTAAAGCCTTGTGTGTGGGAAAAGGTAAAATTTTACTTTTCCCCATTTTACAACTGTGACAATTGGAAACAACATCACGTGAAGAAATATGCTGATTATTCAACAGTAGCCCAGAGTTCAACATGAACAACAACTTATTCGCATTTGGATGCCCAAGACGCCTATGCCATAAATATGAAGTAGTACTAGAAGAAGAAACATAAAAAATCAAAGATTTATAAAGCTGAGGCATTGATAAGCTAAGAGGGAACAATCTTCCACAGTTAGGCCCCTTTGTGATCACTTTGCCCGAGACCTGTTCCTACACAACATAACCAGATGAAGAGAACGAGATACTGCAATTATTATCAAGAAGTTGTCCAACTGAAACCAAATTTGAAGACAAATTAGGTGAGTAAAGCACTTGTTGCAAGGGCAATGAGTGTGGAATAGTCCCAGTGGCTTGAATGGGCAGACATTGTCCATTGGCAGTAAGAATTTGCTTATTTCCTTGATAGGATTGAATATCAGTAAAATGCTCCAAAGAAAATGTCATATGATTCGACGCACCCGAATCAACATACCAGGTTTGGGATTTGGCTGGTTTACCTATGAGTCCAAGTGCAGAAAAAGCTAATAAGATCATTTGTTGCACTAGCTCAGGAGTAAGAGCTGACTGTTGGGATGGAGAAGCCTGAATTTGATGTTGAGAGGGTTGAACTTGTTGCTGAGAAGTCTGAAATTGATGCTCTGAAGGTTGTGGCGCATTAATGGCAGAAATTTCATCTTGATGGACAGTATGAAGAGCTCGATTCCCTTTGTTTTGTGGCCTTCGTCAGCAATCAGTAATGATATGACCAATTTTTTTTGCTATAGTTAAAGAATTTTTTTTGACACTAATTTGCTAAGTGACCATAATCTTTACAACTATTACATTGAATTTTACTCAGGTGTCAGGTCACGATTCCTGATCTGACCAGCATAAGCAATATCCAAAGTGGATCCCCCTTTTTGTTCAAACATCGTTTGAGTGATGGGGCGTTGTTCTTCTATAAGAAGTTCCCCAAGGCAGACTTAGGAAGGAATAGGCACACGCATCAGAAGTGTCCTTATGAGCCTTTTGAAAATCTGGAAGAGAAGTTGCTAGAATCAAGGATCAAAATTTCATTTCGGTGCATTGTTTCAGTCACCTAAGAAATGAAAAATGTTTCAACTTATTTCGAAAACGTTTCAACCCATTTAGAAAATAAAATGAAAAAAATAAAAAATTTAAGAATTATTTTTTTCAAAACATTGGTCGAAATATACCAAAATATCTTAAAATACCTTGAAATATTCCAAAATAATTGTACAAATGTATTGAAATATAACAAAACATTTCAAAACATTCTGGAACACCTCAAAATATTAGAATTTCAATTTCATCACTGATTCATTTTAGTCTCCTTGGAAATGGAAACGTTTCGAATGTTTCGACCGTTTCGAAATGATATTTTGACCCTTGACTAGAATAGTGGAATATATCAATTCGCTATATTCAATCCACAAACTCATGAGACCAGAATAACAGTCTTGTATAGACTTATTTCCTTGTGAATATTCAGAGATATCACACTCCAACTGATATTCTCGGGCCGAGTTATCCTGATTATAGACTTTGGTTAGAAAATCCCACATTTCATTCGAGTTTTTATAAGGCCGCAGATTAAGAACAATCTGTTGATCAACAGAGCTCAATATCCAACTCATAATCTTTGCGTCATTGGTCTCCCACTAACACTTTTGGTAGAGTCAGTGGGTTTATCAACAGTCCCATCTATGTGTCCCCAGAGATCTTACCTCTTAAAAAGAGACAAAACTAGAACCCCCATGAGAAGTAATTCTTCCCGTTCAATTTAACAGAAATTATTTCGACCTTGTAAACCATGACTGATTCCTAGAGTATCAATTACGAAACCAGAATCAAAAGAGAGAGACTACAGATCAGAAACAAGCCTGCTGATGTATCTCCACAAACAAAACCATAGACCAAGAAGCAGCAATATGCACAGAAGTAACTCGAAAACAAGGAAACAAAAGGGCAGTAAAATAAACCTTCGTTTTTTTTCTCCCAAAGAAAACTCTAGAATGGCTCTCATACCATGACAAAATGACAGATATTTGCACAAGAAGACTGAGAAACAATGAATTCTGAGTGAGTGTCATACCCTTGCAGGCCTCCTCAATATGTAGCATCTGTATTCTATGTTTAGTATCTTTACAATCAATTATTCCCTTTGATTGGGGAATTATACAACTTCCCTTTGATTGGGGACTTACACACCTAGCATCTACATACAAGTGAATATTTATGATTCTCTTTGATTAAGGAATCAACCTAAAAGGAAACAAGAAATCCCCATTGGACTGAGGAAACACAATCAGTGTTGACAATATGCAGCACAGAATTCCGTATGTATAGGTCGTACAGAAGAGGCTCAATGTGAAATACAAACCTCTTCGTGTATGTGTGGGAAGGTCCTCAATAGACCACTCCACTCAATCAAAAGATTAGTATTGGCAATTTATGCAGAGAACAGACTAGTGTAAAAGTGTACACAAACTGCAGGTTCTCATAAAGCTAATACTTCTGAATAAATAAAATAGATATGCCATCACGACCTGATAAATCCACGAATTAAATTGCTGGTGAACTTCGTGAACTAATGGTCCATGCACGACCTTTAAAGGAACCTGTAAATAAAGCAACTAATAGTAATTTCTTCAAATTGGGAAAAAAAAGATTATTCGCGAAATCGCAACACGATGGCTTTGGCATTCAGTAGGCAGTCTGAAAGATGAATAACGGAAATGAAAAAAGTAATTAACATAACAGAATCCATAAGGTTAAAATAAATGCTCCATGGGATTAGAAGAAAAAAAAACAAGAAGGAAAATCATTACTTACGGATCTTGAGACAACAGTTGGAGGTGATCCACTAGGGCGGAATATGTATGCGCCAGAACACTGCAAGAGATTACAAATATAACACGCCAGAATTTACAAAGTCAACTAGAGTCTCACCATTTCCAAATACAGATAATCCTTATCCAAGTACACCGCTGTATACCTGGGGATCTGTATCTCCAGTGCTTGAACCATACCAGAGATAGCTTTGCTGCATGGGTACATCAACCTGGTAGAATGACACAAATCACTTGAAAATGCTGCACAGATTGACTGATATCTATAAAAACGTCTCTGTAAAAAGAACGAAGCAGAACCAGAACAAAATCTGGTGGACCTTATTATGTTTAGCTATGTAGATCAACATAGTTAAGAGGCTTCTTGGCTATAGGAAAGGCCTGTGTAATGAACATTGGTTGATGGCCACTTTGTTTCACAAGAATTCTGCTTTTTCTTTAATGTTTAGGAAAGAAAACTATGAGGGCACTAGACTGGCAGTTTCAGAGTCTAGACTTTATTCTCAAACTTTAAAAAACAAGGCCCAAGAATATCGTGCAACTGAAATATACAGAACTCAGTGGGCTTAATCGGTGCAACTAGGTTGCACTCCTGCTACACCCCTCCTCAAACCACATTTGGTCCTTGAGCTGCAAATTTCTTAGACAAAAAGCATGTGCTAGGCCCAAATTCTAGCCTCCACGTGAGAGAGCGTGTTGAAGTATAAATATTTAAATTACACCCTCTCCAACAATTTAAACTTTTAGAGTAGATGGTTGTTTAACAAACACCACTTATATTTTTTTAATAATTATATAATTAATAGTTAAAATTATATCTTCTAGAATTTTCATGAAAACATCAATTATATTATCATTATTATGACAGTGCTTATACTTCTCACTATAAGTTTTGGTTGCATTTGTTGTATCGATTATTCAATAGTTCAGTTCTCCAAAGATACGAAAGTGAAAACTTGGATCAAACCATACAACAGAAGAAATAGAAGAAGATAGAGAAGAAAAACCATAAGCATCTGTTCCATATTCCATAACTTGCTAAAGCTAAGTACAAGAGGAAATATAAAACCTTACACCATAAAAGGACTAAAATACCCCTAATTAAATAAACAAAAATAATTGGCCTCCTTAACATCCCTTCTCAAATTCATGATGTAAAGGTAGAAAACATCGAGAGTTTGTCAAGAAAAAAATGAAAACGCATAGTGGTATGAGACTTCGTGAAAAAGTCAGGTAATTGCATTGCAGAAGAAATAAAAGGTAAGTAAATAATCTCAAACTGTAAATGGTGCAGCAGAAAATGACAATCAATCTCGATATGCTTGGTCAACTCGTGAAAAATAGAATTGTGTTCAATCTAAATGGCACTGTAATTATCACAATACATGGGAGTGGGAACAAAAAATGAACTCTTAGATCAGCAAGCAACCATCTCAACCAAATTTCTAATTTAGTTGTAGCCATAGCCCGATATTTAGCCTTAGTGATTGAGCATACAACTACAGATTGCTTCTTGCTTCTCCAAGAAATAAGACTATCGCTTAGAAAAATACAGGAACCAATGGTGGATCTGTGGTCTATGGCATCACCTGCCTAATCAGCATCAGAACGTGTAAAGTTCCAAAGAAGACGTGGAAGAAAATAACAAACTATGATGCAAAATACCCCGAAGATAGTGCACAATGCGAAGAATTGCAACCCAATGAGCTGTAAATCCTTTCATGATCTATCGAAATCTGATGGCACTACTTAATAATCTTCCTGCAGTGACACACTTGTACACAATAGTGTAACTGAGCGCAAGCACCGACACATTATGGAGACAACACACTCTCTGTTGTTATCTAATGTCCCAAGTTCTTTTTAGAGAGAAATAGTATTACTGCAATTAATCTGATTAACTATATTTCCACTGTTCTCACTTCTGGAGTCTCTTCCTTTGAAAATTTGTATAGCAAGTCACTTAATTATTCCTCCTTACGTGTATATGGCCACACCTAGCTTGTTTTGCTTCCTAATGCCCTTCGTACTAAATGATCTCCTCGTCTTCATTCAGCCTTATGTGTTTTTCTTTGCTATTGTAAGGGCTAGAAAGGGTATCATTGCTATGATTTTGTTACACCCAAACTTTGTCTCTCATCATGTTGTTTTCATTAAGCATATTTACTTCTTTGCTATTCCATCTATTTCTTAACATTTGAAGACATCTGATCTCATTTACATTAACTCATTCCCAGCTCATGTTTTCTCTAACAATTATGTTCATGAGATGACTATGTTTGATGCAACAATCAAAATTTCGTTTCGGTGCATAGTTTTTGTGAGCTTGAAATACAAGAATTTTGATATTCAATCAATGATTCATTTCAATTTCCATGAAAACAGAAACATCTCAAACGTTTCAAAACAAAATTTAGTTCCTTGTCGTACGTGCCTTTTTGTTCTGATTTCCCTATCACTCATCCTCTTATTGTGCATACCTATGCTCACTGGACTCTAGGTGTCTCTTCTACAGATTTGGTGCCTCCTTCCCAATCTACTCTTGCTCAATCAAGTTCTGACAATGTAGATCGTGTTCTCCGCTATCCACAGTGATTTCATAAGCGTCCAAATCAGCTTAGTTTCTCTAACTCTTGTTATTCTAATAATTGTTGTTCTTTCTTAGTTTCTATTCTCTATCTCTTTTGAGCCAACCTGCTATAAGAAGGCTGTTATTGATACTCTTTGAAAACCGGTTATGGATAAGAAACTCATTGCATTACATAAGACTAGAACTTAGGAATTGATGTCATTACCCTTTTGGCAAATGCACAGTTGGCTATAAGTGAATTTATAAAATTACGACTAAGTATGATGGTTTTGTAGAATGGTACAAGGCTCGATTGGTAGCCAAAGAATTTGCTCAAGAGTATGACATCAACTATAAAATACATTTGCTTCTGTTGCTAAGATGACCACTGTTAACACAATGACTGCAGTGGCAACTATTCATTGATAGAATTCTTCTCACATGGATGTGAAAAATGCAAATATCAATGGAGATTTAATAGAATAGGCCTTTATGGCTCCTCCTTCAGATTGCCTCATAATCCTAGTTTGTTGTACAAACTCCGCAAGGCCTTATATGGTCTTAAAAGAGACCCCCAAGACATTGTTCGCCAAATTTTCATCTCTTATTTGTGACTTGAGTTTTCACACTAGTGATCATGATTCAGCGATCTTCTCCCTTCGATTCTGTTGTGCTTTTGTTCTATGTTTAAGATATGATCATTCCTGGTGATAGCACGACACGACAAGTATCGTGTTGTTAAAAATACAATTACAAGATTATTTAAAATAAAAGATTGGGCCAACTCTGATATTTCTTGGATATTGAAGTCACCTCCTTACTTTAGGGTTATCTCCTCTCTCAATCTAAGTATGCCTCAGAAATTATAAAGTGAGCTCCCTTATCAGACAATGGAACAGTTGAAATCCCTTTAGAGCTCAATGTTTATTCCTCTTCCACCGATGGTACTCCATTATCAAATCTTACACTATATCGCATTATTGTTGGTAGTTTGACATATCTTACTGTTACTCGCATAAACATCTCCTATGCAATTCATATTGTTAGTTTGTTGCTTCACCTACCACTATACATTGGGCTACTAGTCTCCACATTCTTCATTATCTTCAAGGTACACTACCAAAATTTATTATTTTCTTCTTGTTCTGTCACACCCCGTTTCGAGGGATATGACCGGCCAAGAACCATGAAGCTTATCCCACGGCTCATGTAAGCCTATGATCAATATTACCATTAGGAAAAAAATGTAAATACAAATTGTCCTTGTATTATTAAAAACATGTTTACATAACCCGAACAAAAGAGGATTACCGCTCATACATACCGAGCGTCTACTAATAAAGTACATGTATACATATATACTTATCTACATTAAAAGGTGCACAAAAAGTGTCCTATGGAGGTCACGGTACAAAAGTCTCCAGAGTCTGCTAGCAACACTTCGGTCTCTCTCTTAAAAAAAAAACATAATCTAAAGGAATGAACTTAAAGCCCAGTGAATGATAAGGCACACATAGTAATATTCATTTAAAAACAAGGAATATAAAATAACTGATAACAAGAAAATATGTATGGCATACGATCACAAACAAAATCAATAACTAAAAACGTTGTGACAATAACAAATTATATCATCAACTTATAATGGTAAAGACTTGTATAATATCTAGGAATCATACCAAATGCCAAAAGATCTCAAAGTTGGATCCAACATCATACTTAGGATCACCACAGCCTCACCCGGGTCTGTTCCCTAAGACGATCTGGTGAAGGTCATCAGGACGCACCAGGCACTGTTCCTTCAATCGTTGAGCACTAGGGTCACCACAGCCTCTCCCGGGTCTGTTCCCTAGTGGCTAGGGTCACTTGCACACAGAAGAATAATTTCCCTGAAATTTCAATCATGGTCCCATTCACTATCACAAAGTCTCACCATATAAACAAGTGATTAAGTCACAACACTTCACAAAGAATTCATCGTATGCCACAAGTATACACTTAGTAAAACATTTTGAATTGTTTTTAAAATGTTTAGGGATATGGGGGATTTTCGAAAATACGTAGCATGTCAAACCACTCACCTTAAGTCCAAATGGTATGTTGCTTGATGCCTTTCCTCTTTCTTTCACAATTTCCTTTCTCCTTAGATAAGATGTTCTTCATTCCTTCTTCTCTCTTTTACTCTCTATTCTTTCTTGAAAGTGCACTTGTATACATAATTCAATCCCCAAATACTCTATTTATAGGCCTCCTAGGATTATTCTAGAAAATATTGACATGTGTCATTTTAAGAAAAAATTCCTAAAATATTCCACCATCTCCCCTCTCTTAGATCCTTATAGGTTTAAAGCTTATTTTCCACAAGTATCTAGACTCATCTAAAGTCTTTTTCAAGCTTCTAAGTCCTTTCAGAACTTTTTGGAACATTCTACTTCCCTCTAGAATCTTCTAGTATTTCCTAAAACCTTTTGCAATATTCTAGACTTCACTAAATTTTTTTAGAACCTTCCGGATTCTTCTCGATTGTTCTAGAACTTTTCGGATTCTTCTAGATCCTTCAAAACTCTCTTTAAGAATTATTATTTGTCTATATTAATATTTTATATTGAAAAGACTTTTCAACATAATAGTTCAAGCTTAAAAATATTCACAATATAAAACTCTATGTTATAACTACTAGACACTCAAAGGTGGGTCAGGATATTACATGCTCTCCATTGGAACTTCAGGCTTATTCTGATGCTGAGTGGGCTGGTGATTCTAAGGATCGCAAGTTCACCACTGATTTCTACCTTTTTCTTTGTAATTTTCTTATCTCCTGGAAAAACAAAAAACAAACAATAGGTGCTTGTTCTTCCGCTGAAGTTGAATATCGTACTATGACTTCCACCACCGTTGAGATAGTCTGGTTGCGATGGTTACTTACTAATCTTGACATCCCTTTGTCTACTCTTACTTTATGTATTGTGACAACACCAGTGCCATCCAGATCACCCATAATTTATTGTTTCATGGACGTACAAAACACATTGAGATTGATTGTCATTTGGTTGGCCATCATCTTCAGTTGGGCACTATTTCTCTTCTATTCCTTCCTTCTACTATACACTTAGCAGATTTCTTTACAAAGTCTCAAAGCATTTTGCTTTTCTATTTTCTTCTTAGCAAATTCCTGATACTGCATCATGACTTTGAGGGGGACTGTTAGAGTATATTAGTATTAGTAGTTTAGTCATTTACTTCTTTTATTTTGCCCTCCTAGAAAGGGTCTTCATGTTGCATAATATTATCTTTCTCTTTCTCTTTCTGTTTCTCCTTCTCCTTCTCTATTTATTTTATCAAAGTTTACAATGGCAACATTGAAGAATATGTTCAAAAACTCAAATCTTATAGTTTCACGAATCTAAACAACTAGTATCATCCCAAGCCCCTGAATTTATATTTCAGCAATAGATAAAACTAGCTCTAATACCAATATACCATGAAAACTTGGATCAAACTATACAAAGGAAGAGGTAGAAGAAGATAGAGAAGAAAAACCATAAGCATCTGTTCTATATTCCATTACTTACTAAATTTAAGTAATAGAAGAAATATAAAACCCTACGCCATGAAAAGGACTAAAATATCGCTAACTAAATAAACAAAGATAACATACATTCTTAACAAAAAAAAAATATTTTCAACAAAATTAAAATTGAATATAATTCATGAAAACTAATGTTTCATGAGAAGGATTAAATGGGAAAAAAATACAGCAGTGATGGAGTTTAGGACTTCATGGGAACAAATTGTCAAAAGTAGGACGTAGTTGTCTCAATAGAGATACGACAGGACTTGATGGTTTTTTACAATGAAAAGCAGGACTTACTGATGATTTTCTCAAAAATAATAAAAGAAAATGTAATGGACTCAATATACAAAAAAAATTGGTGAACCTTCATTCTGAAACAAGGGAAAAAGATCAACTTGTGGTTTCATAAAATAATTATATACTCATTCAAAGTTGAACCATGATGGCAAAATTTTTCTTAACTATTTGATTTCTTCCTCAATCCTCAAATCAAACCGATGAATTTTATATCAAATGATTAGAAAGATTTTTATGCTGTCAGTTTCAACTGGGAAACAATTCATGAATGTGATGTGTCTAATTTTTAGGGAATAAAATCTGGAATATGAGACAACTTACCTCTTTTTTAGGATTGGACATTCGTTTAAGTTGTCCAGATGTCAAAGAAAAGAACATCTTTAAGTTTCCTGGTCCGATTTCAACAGTCTCATTCTGCGGAAGGTCCATCACAGAGGTATATCCACTTCTGTTTTTTCCTGTATCATGAGCAAAAATAAATACACAAGAAACAGGCTAAGATAATAAGATGGGCCTATAGTTTATGGTCTCTTCGTTCCCTGTGGTTTAAGCTTTTCCTGTTCCTTTAGGTTGTTCCTAAGAAGAATCCCCACGAGTTTGAACTGTATTTAGCACATAAAAACAATAATTTCTCATAAGAAAAGATTTAAGAACAATTACCCTTTCCAGCCACTTCAGATACAAAATAGGTATTCCAACCCAGAGGCGGCACAGATACTTGAAAGAAAAGCAAATACTTGGGAACTAGTTTGGGTGACATTCCAAAATAAGCCTTTGAATAGAAGTTTCTTAAGTGGCTTGTAACATTATCCAATGCAATATATTGTGCCTCAAGCATATTTCCAACAGAATCTTGGACACCAAGATTAACATCGTTCACCTGTTGAAAATTGTATACATTAGTCGTACTGAAAAGCAAAAACTGTACCAATCAACACAAACCATTCTGCAGAAATGTAGAAAATGAGAATGGCAAATAAGTAATGGAAAATTGTTTATTCTAATAGCAATTAAACCTCCAAGTTTCCTACAAACTATAGCACATCTTAGTTCAGTTAATGTTGAAAGGAATGAAGCAAGGAATGAAAACATTCACACAAGTCAATTACTATCAGACAGCTGCAAACACTCAACCCGGCAGAGCTGCAGTGTTTATATACATATACAATAAAGATTATAATATACTCAAGACAAGCCTTCAAGATAAAGGTAGAGGGCATTTAAAAGTGTGAATCAAAATTTTCCTTGCTATCAATTCAAGCTAGTGTAAGCAATAATCATATCATGTGACGCCGCAAAATCTAGGGGTCCTTTTCCAACGAAATCCGAGTGAAATCTCCTTTGAACGGGGAGCTCCACCCAAAACATGTGTTCTAACTAACACACGGACCATTCGAACGTCTAACACACCAATGCCTAAGTAATAAACCATTCATCCATAACCATCATCACACATCATCCATTTGTTCTCAAAAGAATAATGTCCATAAAAGTCCCATTACAAGCCTTTAATAAAATTTAAATTTTGTACTTAAAATTATACAATGCCAAAATGTAATTCTATACAAGAGACTACAAAATCCAAATCAAGAGCTACAACCGGGCTCGTCCAATACTTAAACAACGTTCTCACAAAGGGATAAGCCGAAACCCAGTAGGATATCTCTTATAGAGAATATCTCACAGTCCCAATGCATATTACATGATTGTGCACCAAAAACACCAAGGATATATCTCAAGTAACATATGCATGCTACCATGCATGTCAAACATGAATGAATGTTCAACACCAAAAACCCTCTCGCGTTCTCATGTATGACCTATGATACAATGCCATGACATGAACCGGGCACTCCAAGCCCCCGTCATTGATGATAGACATCCAATAACCATTTTTTAATCCTTGTATCTTTCTTGAGTAGGTAATCTATGAACATCACACCAACAGGCTACCAAATCGACATGACATTCGAGGGCATCCCACCCAAGGTTCAAAGTATCGGCCGAGTCGTATCCGACTCGGCAGGCATCGATCCAATAATGATACACGACTATCACGAGTCTACCATGAATCGGTTCTGACTCGGTCTAACTCGGACAAACTCGGATTCAACTCGGGCCAATTCGGTCAAACTCGGATTTAACTTGGTCTAAATCGGCCGATTCACAGAATCGGCTACCAACTTTCAAACAACACAAAAAAGCCAAAAAAAAAAAAGCAAAAAGATGAGAAATTGAACCCCAAATCAGACCCCTTTTTACCATGATAAAAATAAAACAAGAAGTTAGAACAAAATTGAACACAAACCAGAAAATTTGTGAAAATTAGAGATCCTTTCCTACTATTTGTTCTTATTTTCTTTCTTCTTTGCAGTAGGAGAAGGACCCAGCATCATCGTGATCATCAGCATCTTCGATCATCATCGATCAGTATCGTCGATTGACCCAGCATCTTCGACCATCATCAATCAGCATCATCGATCGACCCAGCAGCATCGATCGACCCAGCGGCATCAATCGACCCAGCTAGCATTCACCTTTGCTCTGCCCCTCTCTCTCTCTCTCTCGTTCTGTGTCAAAATACGGAAGCCGTGAGGCTTTGCCCTTAACACTTAACAGACCCAAAATTTTGCACCCCCCCTTCTTTTTGTTTTTTCAGTTTTAGTCTAATTTTTTAAATTATATAATTTTTAATATTTATCATATAATTTAATTAGAACTTAACTTT
>CM042184.1:19693425-19708171 GCA_023539305.1 Ilex asprella
AAGAGTACATTGACCAGTTCAAAAAGAAGTGGGAGATTTATGGAGTGGCAATCATGTGTGATAGATGGACATCCACCACAAGATTATCTATCATTAACTTCTTGATATATTGTGATAGAAAAGTTGTATTCCACAAGTCAATTGATAGTTCTGGCCATGACAAGGATGCTAACTATATTCTGGGGTTGATGGATGCTGTTGTTGAGGAGATTGGAGAGAAATATGTGGTTCAGATAATTACAGACAATGGCAGTGCATACAAAAAAGCGGGTGAAATGTTGATGGAAAGAATACCACACTTATATTGGACTCCTAGATTTGATTTTGCATGCTTTTTTTCAAGCTTGAAACAGTTCAAAATGAGCTAGAGCAAGCTAAAAGAGTGACCAATTTTATCTATAATCATAATAGAGTCTTGGACATAATGAGAACATTTTGTTCGGGAGAATTGATTCGGCCTGGACAAACAAGATTTGCCACTAATTATATTGCCCTACAAAGTATTTTGGAGCAGAGAAATGGTTTGCAAAGGATGTTTACTTCAAAAGATTGGTCTAGGACTACAGCAGCAAAGGATCCAGTTGGAAAGCGAGTTCAAGGGACAATTCTAAATCCTAAGTTTTGGGAGACCGCAAAAAATGTGATGAATATGCATACACCTATTGCAAAAGTTCTAAGAATGGTGGATGAAGAAAGAAAAGCAACAATGCCATATGTACATGAAGCAATGAAACGAGCAAGACAAGCTGTCAAAGACGCGGCTCCTAAATCGTGCAAAAAATATCTTGACATCATTGATGCTCGATGGAAAAAATAAATCATTCAACATATTCATATGGCAGGTAAACTTATTGTTTACCAATTTATATTTTAATTATTGATAAGTGTTATCATTTTGGATGTTATCATTTATAAGTGTTATCATTATTTATATTGTGCAGCTTATTACTTAAATCCCGCATATCATTATGAAGAAGATGTTGGTGTGTTAGAAACTTTTTTAGGTTCGCTCTGAATCGTTGTGTCTAGATTAGAGACAAATCCAAACAAGGCTGCTGAAGCACTTGCAGAGGTAATACTTTAGTATTTCAATCTTAGTTTACAAATGTGCTAAATTAATACATAACATCAACATATCCATAATATTTAGGTAAAAATATTTCGGGAAGCCATGTATTGTTTTGCTGACCAAGCTGCAATTAGAGGAAGAACAAAAAGTGATCCAGGTAATTAAGTAGATTATTTACACTTATATTTTGTTCTAATGATTTTCTATTTATATTTTTTTTAATGTTTTAATATATTTCTTATTATTAACAGCTGAATGGTGGTTTATGTATGGTACTGATGCTCCAAATTTGAGAAAGATTGCTACGAGAATATTGTCGCAAACAGCCTCATCTAGTGGTTGTGAGAGAAACTGGAGCACATTTGCTCTCATTTATACTAAAGTGCGGAATCGACTCAATTATCAAAAGTTAGAAAGGCTGGTGTTTGCACAATATAACATGAGGTTGAAGTTAAAACACCTTATAAAAGACAAAAAAGGGTATGAATTCAGACCTATAGACTTAACCACTGTTTTTGAGGAAGATGAAGGTATTTCGGAGTGGTTAGATGATCCTAGTGATGCACTTTTAGATGAACTTGATGATGATGGGCAACCAACAAGACCAAACACTTTCCTAGCAACGTGGGCAAATCGTTTTTCCGATGACGATGTAGGAGTAGACCTAAGTCAAGGTGTTGTGCCACCACGAAAATCAAGATCCAAAATAAGTAGAGAAGGATCAAGTAAAGCAATGGATGATGAAGAGTTCGACAGACTAATGAGAGGTCCACCAAGACCACGTAAGCAACCTGTCATTGTCACTAGTAGTACTGAGGATGATCATAATGGTGATGATAGCAATGATGATGGTGGTGAAGATGATGGTGGTGAAGATGATGATAAAGATAGTGGTAGTGGTGGTGGTGGTAGTGGAGATGGTGACAGCGGAGGTGGTGATAGCCATGGACATGGAGGCGATGGAGATGGTGGTGATGGAGGTACGGGGAGCCAAAGTCCACATGGAATTGTATTCACCGTAGAGGAAGAATTTACACATGTTACACAAGATGAAGATCATGGCTCTCGACGAATGCTTCAATATGAACGACGCTCAAAATCAACTCGAGATCATCAACAAGAGCGTACTCGAAATCTGACCACTCCACATGGTATGGGTGCTATTAGGTATGGAACTGATATGATTAATGATGATTTTTCTACTATGAGTATAAGTGGAAGTGGAAGTGGAAGTGAACACCATAATTATGGTTCATCGTCTTCATATGGTTATGGTTCTGGGCATGGCATTCCCTCCTATGATTATGGATCGGGGTATGACACACGAGGATACAGATATGGATCTTCAACATATGGTTATGGATCTGGCTATGACTCCCAGACATCCTCCTCATATAGACAAGATGAAGGTTGGCCAATGACTGATGCATTCGTTCCCCAACAAATTGGATGTAGTATTGCAAACTATCAGAGGTTTGGGAGAGAATATAATTCACATTATCATAATAATATGAGTTGGAGTAACTATTGTCATCATATTTATGTCACATATGGAGTTTTTCTAAGTAGCTACCCAGAGCCTACACCGATGTATGAACCTACTCGACACTCCACAGGGGGATGGATGTAACCATGTAAGTATGTACTTATTAACATTTCATGTATATTATGAAACTTTAATATTATATAAAAGTGTGTTTATTTGATAAAAATTAAGTGTTTGAAACTAATTTAGGTGATTTTCGCCTCATATCAAGCCTTTTATTCTCTCCAATTTAAATTTATTCTTGTATAAATGGATATTAACCCAATAAATATGTTGAATTAATCAATTATTTAGCTTATCTTTATAGATTAATGGATTATATTTGTGTTTTTACGCGTTTCCATATTTTTTCTGTGTTTCCATTGCGTTTCCGAAACGTTTCCGTTTTTTAGCTGTCCGAAACGGTACTTCGAAACGAAATTTCGATCCTTGCTCCTATGGCGAAGAGAAGTTCCATTCATGTCATCCTCTCATGTACTGCCAATCTAGGATGAGATTTACAACAACTGGATGTAAAAAACGCATTACTTCATAGGAACTTAGAGGAACAAGTGTACATGGATATTCCTGAAAGTTTTTTTGGGTATAAATAATACTTTCTCTCAAGTCATTGAAAATGGATTTCTTCATAGGGATTTAGAAGAGGAAGTGTACATGAATATTCCAGAAAATTTTATTAGGTGCAAATAATACTTTCTCTCAAGTCAATAAACTAGATTACAAGAATATATATAGCCCAAGAAAATTAAAAAAAAAACCCTTGACTACGCAAAAGACAAATATACCCCTTTTATAACAACTTATCAACAAATGAACAATACTTATGAACAGGAGCGATGAATACTATTGCGATGGTGGATGCGACTTTAGGGATTGTAATTTGATAGAAGAGGAGACTCTAATACTATAAAAGTTTTATTGGGTGCAAATAATACTCTCTCTCAAGTCAATAAACTAGATTACAAGAATATATATAGCCCAAGAAAATAAACTCTAGACTACCCAAAAGATAAATATACCCCCATAATAAACTCTAGACTACCCAAAAGATAAATATACCCCCTCAAGTCAATAAACTAGATTACAAGAATATATATAGCCCAAGAAAATAAACTCTAGACTACCCAAAAGATAAATATACCCCCATAATAAAAACTTATATACACTCACAATCCTTTCTAGGTTTTCTTCGATAGATACAGAGAAAAAAGTATGTAAGCTAAAGAAATCTCTTTATGGACACCAGCAATCACATAGAGCTTGGTTTGAGAAACTCTTAACGCAATGAATATATATGCAGAAAACACCGTATTCATCAAACAAGGGAGTGGTAAGATTTCAATTCTTATAGCATATGTTAATGACATAATACTCATATGTGATGATGTAGAGGAAGTGTCCAAACTAAAAGTCAACCTTGCTAAAGAGTTTGACATCAAGGATTTGAGGCGGTTACGCTATTTTTTAGGCATTGAAGTGGCCAGGTAAAATAAAAGCATCTTCATCTCACAAAGGAAGTATGTTTGACCTCCGAAAGAAAATTGGCATGCTAGGTTATAGACCAACTAACTCACCTATTGAGATAAACCATAAACTGAGAAGCGATGAAAGTAATCAAGTAAATAGAGAAAGATATTAGATTTTTGTTGGGAGACTTATATACTTTTCTCACACTCACCCAAACATAACATATGTAGTGAGTGTTGTTAGCTAATTCAATCATGCTCTGAGGTTCCTCATTAAGTGACAGTTCATTGTATACTAAGGTATATGTTCTCAAAACTAGGTCATCTGAGAATAGAAGCTTTCACAGATACATATTGGACAAGGTCAATTGAGGATAAGAGGTCCACTATAAGAGTACAAGTTACTGTACCTTTGTATAAGAAAATCTAGTGACTTGGTGGAGCAAAAATCAAATAATGGTGGCTAGATCTAGTGTAGAGGTAGAATACAAGGCTATGGCTCAAGGTATTTGTGAGTTTAAGGGGCTAAAAACCTTAATAAAAGACTTGGGTGTCTCTAATGGTGAACCTATGCACCTGTACTATAATAATAAGGCTGCCATAAATATTGTTCACAACCTGATCCATGACAGAACAAAGCATATTAAGATTGACATCATTAAAGAGAAGCTAAATGATGGGCTGATTTTGTATGTCATTTGTGACGTCCAAGGAACAACTAGCTGATGTGTTTACTAAGGGACTTAGTAGTAGAATTTTTCATTCCGATGTATACAAGTTGGGTATGATAGATATCTATACTCCAACTTGCGGGGGAGCGTAGATTGTTGGGTAATTTTAATTGAGGGTATTGTTGTAATCCTCACTTTATTATGAGTCAATATAAATACCAGTAATGAGAGGAGAGACAGGTTAACGCTCACTCTCCTAAACCTTAATTTCTAATCTCTTTCTTCGCTTTTCTCTTGCCTCTTTCTCTCTCTAAACCCTAGATCTTTAGATTTCAACTTATATAAATATATATTTAGGAATAACATGCTTGTAATAAGTATATCCCATAAAGGGGTATATAGGTCTTTTCATCATTCTTTGTATAAGCGTACAGCTCACGGCCTCCTCCTTTATTGTTCTCTCTCCAAAACCCTACTTCAACATTCACAATATGTAAGAGAAACACTAGTCTATGTGATTAATATCCCCCATTTTGTTTTTAAATATTAGGCTATTACGTTTTTGGAAAAACTAATTGAAGTAACTTACATATATAGTACTAAGTTGAGAAAATTAACACAATACTAGAGACAGACGGAAAGTAGTCAAAATTTAACCCACCTCTCACAAACCACTTGCATTTATAGTTAATTCGTAATCATACAGAAAATATATATATTCTCTAGGGGTATAGTTATTACAACTAACTAGTATTTACATAATACTCTAATACTTTTAACATTCTCCTCCAAGTTGAACTATATATATATATATATTATATAATCCGAACTTGGAACAAATGGTTGTAAGACGTGTACGACTCAATGCTTTGGTAAATATATTCGCAAGTTAATCCTCAGATCTCACAAATGGAGTCATAATATCTCCAGCTATTATCTTGTCTCGAATAAAATGACAATCAATCTCAATATGTAATTCTCGCGTGAAATACTGGATTAACAACGATATGAATAGTTGTCTGATTGTCACAGAACAACTGTAAAAGAGGTTGACCTGGTTGTATGTGTCATTGTTCTATACTCAGCCTCAGCACTGGATTTTGTTACCACGAGTTATTTCTTATTCTTCCATGAGACGTTACCTCCTAAAAAAGTACAATAACTAGTGGTTGATCTCCGATCAGAAGGAGAGCCAGCTCAATTAGCATCTGAAAAACCTTTCACTCTAAGATGTCCACTAGCTCGATATAATAGCCCAAGACCATGAGCACGTTTGAGATATTGCATAATATGAGTAACTGCCTCCTAATGTGGTACTCTAGGACATCTCATAAACTAACTTACTATACTAACTTTATAGGAAATATCAGGTCGGGTAATAGTGAGATAATTAAGCTTCTCAACCAACCTGCGATACCGAACTAGATTCTCAAACAGTGCACCATTATCCATTAACAATTTTTAATTTGAATCCATAAGAACATCAATTGGTCTGCCACGCAGCAAACCTACATCCTCTAACATATCAAGTACATATTTTCTCTAAAACAAACAAATACCCTGATGAAATCTAGCAACCTCAATACCCAAGAAATATTTGAGTTTTTCTAAATCCTTAGTATGAAATCGGTCTTACAGGATGATTTTAACTTGACAATCCCCACATAATCATTTCCAGTAATCACAATATCATCTACATAAACCACCAATAGAACAAATCTGGCATCCGTCTGTCTATGAAACACAGAGTGGTCTATTTGATATCGAAGAAGACCAAACTCTAAAATTGCATCTAAAAACTTACCAAACTACATCCTCGGCAACTATTTCAAACCATACAGAGATTTTTTTAATCGACATACATGCTTATAGTACTCCCCTTGAGCAATAAACCCAGGTGACTGCTCCATGTAGACCTCTTCAACCAAGTCACCATGTAAGAAATCATGCTGGACATTTAACTGAAACAAGGGTCAATCAAGATTAACAACCAAAAAAATTAATATATGATCAGAAGAGATTTTGGCAAGGAGACACCATAAGTCTGAGTAAAACTCTTAACAAGAAGACAAACTTTAAGACGCTCTACAGAACTATACGGATTAAATTTAATAGTATACACTTAACAACAACCAATAGTTTGTTTACTAAGAGGTAAAAGAACAAGATCTCAAGTCTCATTATGATGTAAGGCATCCATCTCCACTTTCATAGCTTTCCTCCAACCTGAATCAGACAATGCATCCTTTAAGTACTTAAGAACAAAGATAGTAGACAGTTAAGAGATAAAACAAGAGAAGACAGAAGACAAGGCATCATAAAAAATAAAATGAGCAATGAGATGATTAGTAACACACGAGCTAATAACTTTTCGAAGAGTAATAGATAAAGAGTCGAAATTACTTGATGGACTAGGATTAGGAGACGGCAAGGAACACTGTACGGGCACCTCAGGCAATAGTCGTGGACAACGAGAGTATCCACGAAATGAGGAAGTAAATGATAGCACAATAAGCTGCGGAATATCTGACGGTAAGGGAAGATGTCGTGGTATAAGGGATAACCCAAAGTCCAGATCCAAAGGCTAAGAAGATACCGAAAAAACAGAATAAATTCAACAAAAGTGACATCAACACTTGTGAAGTAACGACGAAGAAAATGACTATAGCAACAATATCCCTTATGTGTGCGGAAATGTCCAAGAAAGACATATTTAGTAGCACGAGGGTCAAGTTTATCAAACTCAAGGCCCAAGTTGTGAACATAACAGATACGCCCAAAAACTTTAGGGATTAAGAAAAATAAGGGCTTATCAAAAAAAATGATTGAATATAAACTTTACCCATTTAACACAAAAAATGACATACGATTCATAAGATGACAAAGAGTGAAAACAATATCACTTCAAAAATAATGGGAACATTCATCTAGAATAACAGTGCACGGGTGACTTCCAACAGATGACGGTTCTTGCACTCAACGACACCATTCTGCTGAGAGGTGTAATCACATGAAATCTAATGAATAATGTCAGTTTTACTAAGATAAGCTGAAAAGAGATCAGATTCATATTCTCGAGCATTATCAAAACGTAAAATACAAATACGACAATCATACCGGGCTTTTATTTCCCTACGAAAGATCTTAAATATAGAGAATAATTCAAAACGAACTTTCATAAAAAATAACTAGGTCACACGAAAATAATCACTCATAAATGACACAAAATAAGGATATTTATTAGATGAAATATTTTTTATTGGACTTCATACATCAGAATGTACTAACTTAAATGGACTATATATACGATTATTGACTCTAGACTAAAAAGACACACGGTGATGCTTACTAAGTTAACAAGTTTCACAAGACACAGACGACACATAACTAAGACTGGAATCTTGACGCTTTAGATTCTAGAGAGAGGGATAACCAAGATGACAATGACATTTGAAAATGAGAACAAGGTCTGTAGAGCCCGAGTAGGTGAATTAAAGTCAAAGTAATTGAGCCCACCAACTTCATGTCCCATACCAATCTTACTTTTCGCCTTGAGATCCCAAAACACACAATAAGAGAGATAAAAGAAAATATAAAAAGTAAGGGAACGGATAATCTTGCTAATGAAAAATAAACTAAAAGGAAACTAAGGGACAAATAACACATAAAATAGGAACATATCAGGACTTAATTGAGTAGTCTCCAAACCTGAAACTTTAAAAGAAATACCATGTGTGCGAAAGTAGCAAACTGATAAGTAAAAAAGTCACTAGACACACCAGTCATGTAGCCAGAAGTGCTACAATCTATGATCTAGGGACTACAAGTGGAGGACAATAAACAAGTAAAAGCGGTACCTAACTGGGTAAAAGTAGCAGTGGAGGAAGATGGAGCGGTCGGTTGTTGAGACAGAAACTAAACATACTCTTCTCGTGTAAGTAAACTAATCCAGAGTCAAGAGAAGCCGACCGAGGTATAGAAGCAACAACCAAAGTGTCATCCGGACAGGAAACCTAATTAACAACACTAGAAGGTTTGCCATGTAAATCCTAATAGAAATCAATAGTGTGCCCTCCACAACCACTATGAATATAGGAACGAGATCCAGTACGACCTCCACGACTACCTATATGGCCTCTAGTATGACCTCCCTGACCACCGCGATTACCACGTCCACCCCGATGCCCATTACTATAGCCAGTAGGAACAAAAAGAACCGAACGGTCAGTAGAAACACCATGATCAATACCTGAAGAGCAGTAGACAAGGAAATACGATGTAAAAGAAAACCTTAAGTAGAGAAGGAAGCCTGGAGCCAACCAAAATTTGAGAGCGAATAGACTCATATTCAAGTTTCAAAACTAAACAACATTCAAATTCTCATGTTTCTGCCAAACTGCTACATCATTAGTGAACGGATGGTAAAACTTCAATTTCTCACAAACTCCTCGAACGTGAGAGTTGTCACACCCCAATTCCAAGGGTATGACCGATCGTGAACCATAGATCCATAACCTATAAAACACGTAAGCCTAACAATAAACTAATAATATAGGAGTGAAAAATAACATTAACACTAAATTGATCTCTTGTCAATATGTCAAAGTCAACATACCTAAACCTGCTTGTCCCAATTATCCAAACAAGTAAAGATGGCTATACGATATATGCTACGAAGGTCATAACACTATTAGTCCCTAATCAATTCCCTGAATCCGTTATTGACTCTCCATTCTTTTACTTGAAAAATTTTATTTTGAAAACATGAGCTAAAAAGCCCAATGAATGGAAAGGTATGCATATTCTAAGTAACTGAAAAACATATTTGGCATACGACATGTAAATCAAAGATTAAAAAAAATAACTTTATCAAGATAACCAATTTTTTCAAAAATAACACAATCGAATTTCAACAAGAAATTATACCACAATAGTGAATTATATCATAATGGTGGAGACTGTACGATATCTAATAATCAATGAAAACTAATACCAAATACCAAATACCAAAAGAACTCAAGGTTGGATTCAACATCGTACTTAAGGTCACCACAGCCTCCCCCCAGTCTGTTCCCTAAGACGATCCGGTGAAGGTCATCGGGACACACCAGGCATTGTTCCTTCAACCGTTGAATAATAGGGTCATCATAACCTCCCCGGTCAGTTCCCTATTGGCCAGAGTCATTTGTATACAGAAGAATAATTTTCTTGGACTTTCAATCATTGTCTCATTCCCTATTACAAAGTCTCACCATATAAACAAGTAATTGAGTCACAATAGTTTATAAAAGAATTCATCAAGGTAAGGAGAATCGTATGTCATACCTATGTAGACACAAAGTAAAATATTTGATAAAAGTAACAATGAACAAACATGATGTATCATTTTTAAAATGTTTAGGGATACGAGAAATTTTTAAAAATATGTTGCATGTCAAACCACTCACCTCAAGTCCAAAGGAAATGGTTTGTCACCCGAAGTAGAGTGAGATATTATCGACGCCTTTCCTCTTTCTCTCCCAATTTCCTCTCTCCTTTGGATGAGGTGTTCTTCCTTCTTTCTCCTCTCTTTTATTCTCTATTCTTTCTTGAAAGTGGAAGAATACTTGTACACTTGTATACTTAATCCAATCCTCAAATGCCCTATTTATAGGCATCCTTGGATTATTCTAGAGAATATTGACATGTGACATTTTTAGGAAAGATTTCCTAGAATATTCTACCATCTCCCCTCTCCTTGATCTTTCTAGGTTTCAAGTTTATTTAGCACATGACAATTCCACAAGTATCTAGATTCATCTATAATATTCTAAAGTGTTCTCTAATATTATATTCTTCTAGATTATTCTAAATTCTTCTATAAAATTGTTCTTATTCCTTACAAGATAATATTCCCTAACTAGTTCCTTATCAAAATGGAACGAGGTATTACAAGAGTGATAATCCTCAAGACTTAAAGTACCCTACTCCAAGCGAAAATACTATTAGCACACCTTATAAGCACCAGTAAAATTGTCTGTGCCAGAATATATAGTGGTCAAGTGATCCCATATGTCTTTGGCAGTGTTAAGATGAAGCAGGGTAGAGCTAATAGTGGGCACAATGCTCTTCAATAGTAAAGATATAATATGAGTATCTTTTTGTTCCCACTGATCATACCCAAAAGTATCTTCCTTGGGTTTCACCAAATATTTTTTAAAGCCTTTGCCTCTAAGAAATACTTGAACTGATCGTGACCATAAAATATAATTGGTCTCATTAAGCTTAACGAAAGTCATGGGACTAGTAAGGAAAACCACAAGAAAAGAGGTCAATGGCAACGATGAGGTAAGGGAGGAAGAGGTATTGCCTTGCTTGGGTTTTATAATGAAATAACAATAGTAAAAATGAGAAGGAACCTTAATAGAGGGCTAAACCGAGGAAAGAGAACTGGCGGGACCGTTGAACTGGGCAAAAGAAGTTTGTTGGATTGTTAGATCGAGCAAGAAAAGCTTGTTGGATGGCTGAACCGGACAGAAAGGCTTGTTGGATGAATGAATCGTATAGAAAGACTTGTTGGATGACTAAACCGTACTGAAAAGGATTGCTCGACCGCTGAACCGGTGCAAAACTAACGAAATTAAGTCAGAACCGGCCTAGAGTTGACGGAACAGGGCTTGAACCGACTTAGAATGGACAGAACCGAGCTTGAACTGGCTTTTGAACATATGGATTGGGCTTTGGGAATTATTCGAGCCCGTGGACTTGGATCAGCTACCCAAACCCATAACCGACCCGACATGGAGTTGTCTTCTCCACTAAGTAGGGTTTCAACCAAACCCTATGTAATAATTCGAGTTTCAATAATTAAAAATCGGATCATAATTTGGGTATGTGCAGTTAGGGATTCGGAGTACGAATAGCCAGACTATAAACTGATGACTCTAGAACGGTGCATAGACGTTCTGGAGATGGTTAGGAAGTCTGCTAACTGTAGGAATGTGGTTGATGAAAAGAAAATGAGTCGGGAAGCACAAATGGACGAAGTAGGATTAGTTGCGTATCGGTGAGTTAAGAATGCGAGAGTTGCATTAACAGATCAAATTGAAGATCAATTCGATGTCCAAAAATTTAACGGATAATTTTCTGGTGCTTGATTTAATAGGTATGTAATTTTAAAATAAAAATAATATTTTTAATTAATTTTCGAAATTAGACAAAATTAAAAATTTACCAAAATGTCATTGAAGCCTCTAGGGTCTTCTACACTTGCAAGGTAGCTTATAGAGGCTTGCTAGGTTGCATGGAGGGCACCCAACTGTCTGGGAAAAACTAAGTGAACTGCTTGAGGGGATAAAAATGGAGAAAAATCCAGTTGGAAGAGAGAGAAGTTATAGAGAGAAAGTATAGACTTTGAAATTTCAGATTCTTACGGAGACAACTTTGAATACTAAGAGGTATATTAATAGCCTAATATGGATGTTAAGAACTCATTTAAGTATTTAGATTTTGATTTAGTTTAATATTAATGCATGAATTTGTGTTTTAAAGTTTAGTGGGTTTTTGAATTTTAAAACGGATTTGAGATTTGAGCATGATTTGGGTTAACTGATTGGTATGGTTAAGTTTGGGAGGTCTCAAGGAATTTTTTGGTGGTGGTGTGGTACTTTGTCATGGTGTAACGGTGGTGTGTGGGTTTGAAGAAGTAAAAATGTGATTTTAACAAACACTTGTTTAAACTTCGAAATGAAGCTTGGGTCTAGCTAATTTGGGGTCAAAGAATCCATTCCCGGCCTTGGAATTGGATTTAGAGGTTGTTTTGGGGTTGAAATGGGCAGTTGGGGGTCTACCCTTATGTTTAAAAAATAATTTTTGGCCAAATTTGACCAATAATTTGATGACGTTAGAGTTAAATTCAAATGTTGAGACTAAGGGGGCTTCAAACTAGGTGCCCAAAGAGTATGTGGGTGTTGAAATCAAAGGAAATGTTGTACTATAGCGGAAGAACTATGGGTCAAAGTGGGGTGGTTGAACAGAAAATTCGGCACTTGGGGCAAAAGTCAAACAAATCAAAGGTTGAAGATGAAGTGGGGAGGGGGACACTAGTATACTCTGACAAAAAATTTTGGGTGCGTCCGACGTCCGATCGACCTTTGGTTGGTGCCAAAAATTTTGTAACGTCTATGCGGAGGTCCCGGTAAAATTCCAAATCGATCCAACGGTCGGATCAAAATGAGTGAAATGACTGTTTTGACCTTCGGGGCCAATTTGACCCAATTTTTGAGTATTTTTGAAAAAATAAATTTTATATTCATCCTTAGGTAGGTTAATTGAATATGTTTATTAAATTTCATCGAAAAATAACACTATATAATTTTTAGTTATTTTATATCAAAATCCGAGACGGGTAAGGTTTCTCAATTCCGGAACAGGCGATGTTCTTTCAACTTGTTTCTAAATTATTTCATATGTTATTTATGATTCTTGAGTATGTTTTGAAATATATGGTCGAGTGCTTTGAATATTGACTTGGATCTGGACCCGAATCAGGGTTTTTGAACGTGGTTCCCACCAATGGTCGTATTGATTGTATTGTTTATATTAAATGAAACTCCAGGATCCTTTAGGAATTAAATGTAAATGCGCAATGGTCGAGTGGCAAATGGTTTATGTTCTAGGTTGAGGCCGTAGAGGATTTTGCATTGAGTTCATAACTGTTTGGGTGGTCATGTTGGTCTTCGGACTTAGGCACTGAATTGGATCATATTGACTTGGAAATATATCTTCCTTGGGGTGAAAGTCTCCTAAATTATTGGATCGTATATTCGTATGGATCGTATTGACCCTGAATGGTCTATTAGGATGATCGCCCACCGGTGTAGTACTGTAATGATGTTATGATCGTATTATTATTTTCAACTTAAATGCTTTTGTTCAAAGTTTTCTATTCTATTACTTATGCATGAATTAGAATGTTTTGATATTGCCCAATCATGTCAAATTATGTTATTTTCAAACTCGTTTGCTTGGAAATTGAGTTACTCTACTGGGTTGTTGATGCTTACCCTACATCATTTCCCCTTTTTCAGATTAGCAGGTGGCGAGGAAGTCCGCGTATGTTCAAACTGTCGATGTTTTCTCTGTTTTCTTTAGTGAAGATTTAAAAATGTGTTATGTTATAAGAGTTGAGTTGAAAGAGCATTATATTTGAGACGTATAAGTTATAATATTATGGATGTACATGTTTGAAATATATATGAAATTGGTATCAAAGTTTAATCATTATTTGGAGACATTATCATTTAGTGATTGTGAAGGTTATTAGTGCTCTGAAATATTACGAAAATGGATGAGGGTGTTACACCCTAACACAACGCCACAACGGCACCTCAAACCCAACACATGCAACAGAACCACAACGGCATGGAGTCGTCTTCTCCAGTAAGTAGGGTTTCAACCAAACTCTAACACAACACCACAACGGTGCCTCACACCCAACACAAGCAGCACCACCACAACGACATAGATGACCTCTGACAACACCTCCACAACAAATTTCCAACGACGTAACACCACAACCATACGACTCTGACAACAACACCTCTATCACGATTGAGGTCTACACCGACTGGTTCAACGAGGAAGACCAGTCAGCAAGGAAGATAGATTATAGATACCGACTGGGTTATTTATTTTTATTTTTTTTTGTGTTTAGAATCTTAATGTTCTAATACCATGTTAAGTTGAGAGAATTAACACAATATTAGAGAAACACGGAGAGTGGTCAAAACTTAACCTACCTCTCACAAACCACCTGTATTTATAGTTAACTCGTAATCATACAAAAGACGTATACACCCTCTACGGCTATACTTATTACAACTAACCAGTATTTACATAATACTCTAATACTCTTAACATATAGAAATTTTTGAAAACCTAAGGGAAGACATTTGTTTTTGAAAAACTAAGATGGGTATAGGGTATTTTTTAAAAGTTTTTTTTTTGGGGGGGG
>CM042184.1:19708571-19761635 GCA_023539305.1 Ilex asprella
TCTTTTCTTGAATCAATTAGGCATGACAAAGCCGAATTCACAACAGCTTCTGCCTATGACAGTTATTCCATTTGGAAAATATAAATGAAACTAAAAATGTCCTGTATACAAGAAGCATAAGAGAGCGAAGGGTTAAAGTTTGAAAAATTATTAATAGCACACCTCGGAAGCACCACTTGCCAAGCGCTTTGAATAGTCATTTGTCGTATGCTGTCTAGCAGTACCAGTGACAGCATCATGGTGCTGTGCAATTCCTAAAGCATCTCCTAAACTAAAAGTGTGGGGACCAGCAGATCTTCTTCCAGCCAGGAATTCAAGTTGGCGTGCTGCCTATTTTGGACATAGGAAATTTTAACAAGTTTAATCCCAAACAAAGCTTGGAGAATGTTGAGAAACCACGTGTACAACCAATTATGTCCTCATTATGACACAATATGCCATCAAGCCAGAGAATGTTTTATGAGCGTACCAGATAATATCCACTCAATATACGGACGTATCGCTTCAAGGCTGGGCGACTAGTAAAGAAACCAGTGAAATAAGTATTTGCTCTCGTTGCATATCTGTAAAGAATCAATATACAAGCATTTGTATCACGAATTAAGTTGATAAGGTTATTTAGACTAGACTGGTGCCTGACAGAACGAATCAAGAAATGCTCACGGGAAATAGTCATCAGTTTTCAGTGGCCAGGATTCATTTGCTGCATGTTTTGCATCTGTGTAGATGGATGGGGTAGAATACAAAGCATTTACTTGACCATCCTGCGAATCAGCTCAACTAAAATTCATACTCACGAATTTATATAACCAAAACTGAAATCCTTGCTTCAATTTACAAACCAACAATTACATTGAACTGATAAAACCTCCCAATTTAAGTCCGTGCAAGTAAGGCAAGACGAAGCATCATGTGGCATAGCTTAATTATCCACATAAACCAGAGTGACCAACATTTTTCCTCCTATTGGCAGGAAGTTTAGCATGTCCTACTAGCACTAGGAAATATTTGCAGTAGAACACGTAAAATACAAGAATGTCCACGTTGCATGAATTTCAACTTCACAGAGGATTGCAAAACGTGGATGAATGACTAGGAAATCGGTAAGATCTCAAAACTCAAGAAGTGATGATGTGGAAATGCTATCGAAGAAAGTAAGAAACATTTTCATTTACTTGAGCAGCAGGGGCGGGAGAGAATGACAACATTTTCATTTTCAATCCTTAAGCTCCTACACCTAAAATGTCTTGCATAACTTAAAAATAAAATATTAATGCAAAGACATAGAATATGAGAAAGAAAAAAGTGGCAAATACATCATTGAAACTGTTATTATATGAGGAACAAGAGACAGAACTGCTACACATTTTCCTTTTGGTTCTAGGTAGTACAGAGTAGGTTATACAGTTCAATTAAATGCTAGAATGCTGCGTAACTAAATTTGAATGTCAGACTGGTTTTGAATTACGCAAAATAAGAACTTTAAAACATATTTTTATGAAATGCACCAGTTTGTGCTCACTCTTGAAAGCTTCTTAGATGTGAACTACAATTAAAAACATAACAGTACTAAGTCCTCTTTACTTGGTCATCCACAAATGTGCCATGTGCAGTACCATTTCTTTCCACTACCGAACTCCATATTGGGTATCAAAATTTCATTTCACATTGCCTTGCAAAAAGAAATAAGGACAAAGCAGAATTGCTTTATTACACACATTGATCATTGGATGCCTTCATATCCAAAACATAATAATCATCTAAATAGTTACAATGCCACCATTCATATATATATGCATTGGATAGCCAGGTGCAGAAGAAGTAAGCTTGATAGGTCTGCGAATAAACTAACTTCTTAATATCAAATTAACCTTGTTGACATAATGGATTAATTTATCCATTTGCTTAAACCAAGATTCAGCATATTGGTATTGGAAGTCATCGCCCATTGTCCACATAATATGATTTGTCCGAGTTACATTTGCCTGCGTATCAAAGATACAAGCCATAATCAAATGTATACCCACAATTTCACCTTCTAAAGGACTTAGAACATCCTCCTATTGAGAGCGTAATGATAATGTCAGAGTCATTCGTATTTTATTGAACAGCTACAATGGCATTAGAGTTTACTTGAGTTAATGCAGCATCAATAAAATCATTAACTCGCTTCTGAACGTTGTAGTCATAAAGAAGACGATTATCCTGCAAATTTAGCAGGAACAATATGAGAACCTATAATGCACAAGGATATCAGGACAAAGTCAAGAGAAACATATTTTTCCTTAATTATATTGTTAGAGTTCTTATTTTCTGATTATTAGGCATAAAAAGCTAGCATAAGATAATATTGTAAATTTGTAATTACCCTCAATCTCTGTCTAAGACAAAGAAGTGGGTGTAGGACAACAGAGCCTACACACAAATTATTCTTTCTTTCTCACTTCCTCTCCTTTTTTCTCTTTCTTGTTCTCTTCTCAGAACCCTAATACTATTACTATTACTGCTTTAACAATTATCTATAGAACCTGGAGGGGAACGAAGTCAACATCCACTTCAAAACTGAAACCATTTGGCGGACTGTAATGAACAGGAAATGTGTTGGCAAATATCTGCAGAGAACCCAGACACGTATCATTGATTTGTGGATGAAGCAAGCAATTTAAAAAAAATAAAGTATATTAGAACAGAGCAATAGTTGCTGCTGCAAACCTGAGACGAGGAACCAAAAGTTTTGGACCCACGCCATACAACTTCAAGAGATTTATCTCCCTTGCGCTTTTCCCTATCTTGATAATCGATGCGTGCAAAATGTACAGAGTCAAAGCCAAGCTGAATTGACAACAAATTCAGGGGAAATTCAAGTGCCATTGTTAAGGAAAAACACACACAAATATCATCAGAGATATTTTAATTTCTGCCACTGAGGTTAGGTCTGACTCTTAAAAACAAATAAAATATAAGTTATATTACAAATATTAGTACAATTTTAACACTGCCAGAATCATGTACCTCAGCCCCAAGTAGGTAAGCTTGCACTGCAGAGTGCCCAAATGGATCAATCTGCCATCCAGCACGAGGAGTTTTGTTAAATTGGTTCTTTATCAAGCGATGACCTAGAGTTGTTTGGTCAATCATATCTATGTAATGGCAAGTTGCTTCATCATGCATGCACCAGCCACCATTTCTAAGCAAGAGAATTATTAAGATAAAAACATATGCCAGACACCCAGAAAGAAAAAACTACTGACATGTCGCAACTGTATGCCATACATGAATTCCAACTGACCAGCAACAACAAGTTTTCTCACTTCTTCTTGTATTTCCAGAGTTTGCCCTTCCCACCATCGTTGGAAAAATGCCTAAGATTTCACAGTAAACTATATCAGGCAGTCACAAGGAGTTCTGCATAACAAAAAAAATATATTGCACACATAACTAGAAAAATACCACATAATTGTTTAGTTGTTGATGAAGATTATGTTTCCTGGATGAATACAGTCACACTGACTGTCACTTACATTTTCACTGATTGTCACTTACATTTTGTTTTGTGTGCCTCTCTACACATTCAAACTTTACTGGAAGAGGTTAAAAAATCCTTGTTATGGACATTTAACCTATAGATAATTAGGAGACACTACCATGCTAATACAAAGTCAATTGTGTTTGTGAACAAAAGTTGACAATGTAGCACAGAAACAACATATAAAAGAAAGATGAGATCATATACTGAGATCCTGAAATGCCTACAATTTCAAAAAAGTTCTGTTTTGTGTGTGTTGGGGACTTGGGGGGAGTGGGGTGGGGGTTGTAACATATAAAATAATATCATGTAAATTACAAAATTAACACTTACAGTATCTAAGTCTCTATGCTTAGTCGAATAGAGATACTTATTCTAGTGTATTCGTAAAACTAAAAAAGATGATTGCGTCAACTTGGATATGCATAAAACCAACCAAAGTGAATTGAGGTAAGTTGTTTATACAATGACCAAAAAAATAAAAATTGAGGCTCGCCCCCACAACCAAGCCACTTTTTCCACATTCTTTTTTCCCAGTCAGTTTTTGCCACATTATCTACATATTAGAGATAAAAGACTTAAAAAAACAATGTGGCAGATTCAACAATGTTAAAGCAAGTTCAGGACAACCACATAGTATTTGATCAAATAGAATGGGAAAAAATCTATTCCTCAAATAATTAAAAAGAAAAAAAAACAGCTTTTTGAATCCATTAGCAGCCACCAGGTCTGCACTTACCCAGTACACGGCTCCCAGTATCCCGAGTTTTTGCGCCCTATGCATCAATTACTTGTAACTATAGCTGTTAGTATTGATGTGTGTACATTATGAACCAACCGTTGTTGCAAAAGTCCGAGGATTTGTGTGAGATTAGAGCTCATAATTATTTGAACGTAACATTTCACCATGCTTAGAGCCAACGTCCACGGTGACTCACACTATTGACACTGGCCAAACGGTAGCCCTTTCCCTTTGGGGGCTCTACTCATCTACCAATATTCAACGCGATACCACCATGCCCATACATAATACTAAGACATTTTCACCCAACTTAAAGGCCGTCTCTTCTGTGACTCGAACTCGTGATGTGGTGTCTGCATTGATACCAATTGTTATGAACCAATCCTTTTCCTAAAGTCTCAGGACTGGTGGAGGTTTAGAACTCATAATTCTTTGAACGTAACAATGTACCACTACTAAATTGCAAAATGAAGACATATGGACTAATTCCGAACTTGGCATGGTGGAAAGAAACCAAAATCCAGAACCATGAACTTTAATAAAATCATCAGTAGCCAATAAAGTTCATTAAAGTTAAAATATAAGCTCAAGGTACATAATCAAAATATGCCAATATTTACAGTTTACCATTTCAGCAAACACAAACTTCCTATTCGAGTCACGGCGCAATGACATAACCACCGAGTCCAGTACATTCTCAACACATGCACCCTGCACCAAGAATCATCAAACAACATATAACTAACAAACCATTTAACGAAAATTCCCATTCAATTGACACAAAAATAAACCAATAATGCATGACCTGAATGCTGTTATTTGATCCAACATAGTACTGATCCATGGTCTTCAACCAACCCACGTCGTCGTGCGAATGGGGAACCAAATGAACGTTCAATTTTCCTTCAACAATGACACTTCCAGTATTGTATTTGGCATACCCATTGACAGTCTCATAAGAACAAATCACAGAGACTATGCATAGCAAAGCTGAAATTGACACAGCAAACATCCCCATTTCCAACCCAAAATTCAAACCCAAACCCTGGGATGCCTTGGGAGTCTTTGTCTAGCATATAGAGTCCAGGAAACAGAAGTAAGTGTAATCATGGTAATGTTTGTTGGACATTGACAAATAAGCAAGTAGCTTCTGTCTCTTTCTCCGTCGGCATTTAACAGCCGGCCGGCTGAAAATCGCACTTTGTGAATTTTTAAAAATTAACAATTACTTTTTATATTGTAATTAATAATTGCAATCTCCTTAATGGAATAAGTAATCAAAATTAACAATAGAGTCAGATTATAATATCTATAATATAATATAAAAAACATTTTTTAAAGGGTCAAGGCGAGAATTCTTATTTATTTATTTTTCAAGCTACAAAATATAGTTCTCTCTAACCGCACTTTGTTGGCGCTGTTTGATGACCCAGATGGGTAAACTGATAGTGAAATTCTAAAGAAGTTGGTGGTTGCACAACTAATTTTGTCTTGGTGTGGCTGTGTGTGTGGCCTCCCCAAGCCTTAACATTTATATAATAAAAAAAAGAGTGTGTTTGAATTTTAACTCAGTCACATATTTTTTTTAAAATTATCACCAATCACTTATTTCACTCATCATCCTTTCTCAAACATCAAATCACATCACTCATTTCTATCACATGTTTAATTATTTATATATTTTCTCCTTAAAATATCACATCACTCATTTTTATCATATATTTAATTAATTTATAATTAATATATTTTTAAAAAATTTAATATAATAAGATCAATTTTTGAACGTTTGAATTTTATATTTTATTATGCCTTCAGGCACGAATTATGACTAGTATGTATAATAACGAGACTTTCGTTGGTCGGTCTACTTTAAAAAAAAATGAAAAATGTAATTTAATCTTTATTTTATTTTGTCTTAAAGGACGAATTCTTTTAATTGAATATTAAACACAAAAATATCTTTCTACTTTTGACTTATTTTATCAATGACATTAGCATAGACATTGACATTGGACAGCGTATCACTTTAACAGATCCAATAATACAATGATTTTGTTAATTTATGTCTTTCATATGGGTATGACTACGGATTTAATTTCTTAATTTATGTCTTTTACATTTGTTTTTCTTTGTTACAGATATATTTGGACCATATTCTACAAATATGGTAAACAAACAATGAATGACACATATCCAAAGAATGAATCAGAAGAAAGAATATGGCTGGTCGACATGAGCATTTCAAATTCCAGCATAGTTATCCATAATGGAAGAAAGAATAAGGTTATTTGAAATTTAAAACACAACAGTTTCATGCCTTGAAAGCCTAGAAGACAAGCAAAAGCATAAAACTAAAAGAATAACTACCTAAGGACACCAATGTAACCGTCGATGGAGAGTGCCTATGAAATAGGCATTAATGACAAAGTGGAGGATACGTTTAAACCTACAAAAGACCCATGACTTGGACATTCTTAGGAATAGAGTTTAGTTTTAGGATAGAATTAGTGTTTGGAGACTAATTTATCAATTTGTTGTGCCCTAGAAGGTCACGACCTGCTTCTAGAAGGATTCGGAGAACTATAGAGTAGAGGTTTTGAAGAACTCTAGGTCTTCTTAAAGGAACATTCTAGAGAACACTAGAGAAGGAAGAAGAAGCCTAGAAAAACCTAGTGTATTCTAGAGAACTCTTAGATATTCTTGTACTTGTAAATATCTTAGATATTTATACAGAACATTCTAGAGATAGCCTAAATATAAGACACTTGAATTAATCCTAGCCATTAATTATAAGGCCAAGGGGTGAGTCTCATTTTCACTCACCAAGCCAAGAAGTGTAATCTTCTTTTGTGCAGTACAATACTTACATTCTCTCAAACTCACTTGTTGTCTCTTTGTGTCTTCTCAAACAACTTGTTACTAGCTAGGTTGAAAGGTTTGCTTAAGAGTTTGCTGGTATTTAAGAGTCGCATGGGATCTTGACAAAAAACAAGTCTGTAACAAATAGCTTAAACTATAATATAAGCATTCAGGAATTAGCGAGCCAACAAAACAAATCAAACCAGCAATCCAACAAACTCCAATACTTGCACCAAACCAAACAAAACTTCACAAAGCCCGTAGTCCAATCAGCCCAATAAACCACCAAGCCCGCCTAACATTCAACTAGCAATCATATGAAAGGACCATGTATCGCCTTCACTAACGAAGATAACTTAAGGGAAAAGAGAACCAACGATGAAAAATCATAGAGGAAGGATCCAACATAGAAAAATCAAAACCAGCGAGCTACCAAATAATGGGACAGCAGCAATGTAATAACCCATAAAAAAAGATATATATTATTTTATTTTGATGCATTGACTACCTACGAGTAATTATATATGTATAAGGGTAAAAATAATTAAAGAAGACTAATGTGTTTCTATTGAAAGTCTTGCCCTAGAGAGACTTATTAGGACTATTCTACACGTGGTTTAAATATAATAGTATTGTTGGATAGGTTAAACCATTTGTATGTATATATAGATATATTTAGGTTTGATAAGCTCTTTTGGTGATAAGGCTTATGAAGGCACCTATCAAATGAACAAAATAATAATAATAATAATAATAACTAAAGAAGATGGAAGTGTAATTAATGCAACTTCTCTTGTTGCCCTAGATGTCCACTGATATGTAAATATATATTCAATATTTTATACCTTGAAACAAAAACAAAAAAAGAAAAAGAAAAGAGGGGGATTTGTCGCTAGAGAGAGAATGAAGAAGGGGAAAAAGAAAAAGGGGGAGTCAGATTCATTAAAGGTATGTGGATGCGTTACTTATTTTATGAGATTTGTAGTTTATTATATATCATGGTGTTAGATTTCATAGTGTAAAATATATAGTGATCATGTATTTATACATACATATATATATTGTTGTATGTGTGTATAATTTTTGAAGATGTTAAATTGAATTTAGGTGTATAGTTGTTTGAGATTAGATTGAGTTTGAGCAATCGGTTGAAAAAGAAAAGGAAAGCAATGGAAATAACATTGATATATACTTAATATATCCTTTATATAGAAATAACATTTTTAATGTGAGCTAATATCGTATGGAAGTAACTTGGGCAGTTTATAAAAATTTTCTAAAGTTCTGGGGTCAAATCATAATTTTTGAAACTTTTGGAATTAGAGTGTAATTTCTTAACACTAAATTTTTTGTTTATGAGACTTCCATAAATTTTCCAGAATAATATTTAAGTTTCTAGAGACCAATTTTTGATAATATAACCTTGTTTTAAGCTATTATCAATATGTATATATCAATGGGTAGAAATTACGTAAATTAAATATAGAATCGCGAAATGACAAAGTTAGGAATAAGAATTGATCGTTGCATGCTATTTGATCTAGGTTGTGATTGTATTGATTTTGGAAGAAATGGTTTTGAGTTGGAGTTCGGGAATCAATGTGAGTAGTTTACTACTTATTGGAGATTTTTTATATTAAACATGTGGGTGCGTGTACATGCATATTTCATATATATGATATATATGTTGGTGTTTGGAGTTGTAACTAAATATTTTGTAATTGTGAATTATTATACATGTGAATTTTGAAAACTTGTGCGATGATTTTACATCATTACTTAAATGTGTTTTGGTGTGATGAAAGGGAAATTTTGTATGTGTTGGGACTAAAACGACAGTTTTGGTGTGTGTTGAAATCATGTTTTATAAGACGGGAACTGGTTTACCAGGTCTAAATGGTAATGAGATTGAAAGTATACCAGTGTGATTGGTATAGGGATGTGCACATAGGAGTCATACATCAGGCTAGTGATAACAAGAGAATAGGCTAGTTACCAGACTAGCAGTTACAAACATGATATGACAAATGTATTTGAGATTGAATGTGTATGTGAGTGTTTTTGATTATAAATATCTTTTCATTAATAAAGTTATTTGTAAAAATAAATTGGTGTTTTGGATTATAAATGTCTTTTTATTTATAAATTTATTTGTGATCATGAGATCGTTTTATTTAAATGATTAAGTGAGAGGGGTTGGGGTACAATTTGTTGTATTTATATATGTATAAAAATTTATTTTTGCATATAAATTATGGGACTTATTTTCAAACCTCATTAGAGGTGATTGCTATTCGCGGGCCGTTGTGCTTATACAGACATTTAATATTTTTTAGGTGAGGATCAGGGAGAGGAGTAAGTTCACAGATGAAGAAGGGTTTTTGTAACACCCCGCCCTCCACATGACATAATATTGTCCGCTTTGGACCCACTGGCCCTCACGGTTTTGTTTCTCCCAACACCCCTAGAAAAAGGTCTTATGTCATGTAAGGTGAGAGACTTACTTATAAACCCAGCAACTTTCCCCTCTCTAATCGATGTGGGATACAAAGATCTCACAATCCACCCCCTCAGGGCTGCAGGTCCCCATGAAGCAGCTCGTCAGCTATCTGCCCGCCCATTACAGACAAGCATGGCAGGGCCCCACACTCGATCCAGGCGAGAGTCAGCTCGAACATCATTTTGTAACATCTCACCCTCTCCATGACATAATATTGTCCGCTTTGGGCCCACTGGCCCTCACGGTTTTGTTTCTCCCAATACCCCTAGGAAAATGTCTTATGTCATGTAAGGTGAGGGGCTTACTTATAAATCCAACAACTTTCCTCTCCCTAACCGATGTGGGATACCAAGAACTCATAATCCACCCCCGTCAAGGCTACACGTCCCCATGAAGCAGCTCGCCAGCCACCTGCCTACCCATTGCACGCAAGCATGGCAGGGCCCCACACTCGATCAGGCGAGAGTCGGCTCTAATACCATTTTGTAACACTCCACCCTCTACATGACATAATATTGTCTGCTTTGGGCCCACTAGCCCTCACGGTTTTGCTTCTCCCAATACCCTTATGAAAATGTCTTATGTTATGTAAGGTGAGTGACTTACTTATAAACCCAGCAACTTTTCCCTCCCTAACGGATGGCAGGGCCCCACACTCGATCTAAGCAAGAGTCCGCTCTGATACTGTAAATCCCCACATGTCTATACTATCAACAATCATCCTATTAGCTTCGTTTTTATTTTAACATCTTTATTTACATCTTAAATCAAACTATCAGAATAATAAGTATAAAGGGCTAAATAATAAAAAAGAAAAATATGACATTTGCATTCTCATCAATAAGCTAGCTTAGAAGAATTGAAGAAAAATTTTACTAAATATACTAGTTCTACATCATGTTGTTATGGATGATCCTAGGAGACGGATGGTAATTTGATTTTGGTTAATGAATGATGCTAGACATGGATCTTTATGAAAGTCATCCTACCTATATTGGAGAGGGGTACGAGATAGGATTTGTGACAAAAGACACTCAAACTCTAGTTAGACAAGTATAGAAGAACCAAGCAGTCCGGCAGACTACCTTTTACTAATTTGATCATAACTCCTTGTTGGAAAGTCCAAATTGCGCACTGTTATTTTTGTTAGAACCCTAACTCGTATATATTTCCAACCATATAGGCCACACATACTAGAAATACCTGAGTCAAATTATTTTATTCTCCGAAGTTGACAAAAAATCTGCACTATGGTGTTCCTTGGATAGTAAAATGTTGTGTTTTCTTCTTAGACCTTGAAGGTGTAAACTCCCATATGTTTATATTAATATAGTAATGTACTTATTTAGTGATTCTTATATATGTAATGACTTAAGAATAAACCATATATATATATTGAAACCGTAAGAATAGCACCTATATCGGTTCGGAGGAATAAAATAAAAATTTTAATGTTTTGAGTGTGAATTTATTTTAGTTTTGAAATAATCATAAAAATAAATGTTTTAGGTTAAAATAACATTAAAAATGAATCCGGAACGTCGTAAAACCTTAGGGTAGTCATATGGATCAAATTGGAGATTTTTAGTGGCAAAACCATAATTTCGGAGAAGACCAAACAGTCCATGAACAGAGAATTTCGGGGGTGAGGTGTTTTAAACTCATTTTCATCCCATTTTTCCTCATTTCTTCCACTCCCCTCACACCCCCACACCTCTTGGAACCCTAGAGAGCATTAGAGAGGAAGAAAGGAAGGAAAAACAAGAGACTCAAGTGTGATTCAAGATCAAATATTCTTGTTCTTCACACCAAAGTTAAGGATTCAAGGTAGTGGATTTCTTCTCTTTCTCTTTCATTGAAATTAGGGTTATGTATATATGTATGTTTTGTTATAAATGTGATATAAATGATATGAAATCATCTTCTCTTAGTCTTTTGGGTAAAGATTACATGTTTTTAACAAAGTTAGGGTTGAATACCCATGAAATTCCTCTTTTGTTTGAAAAACCCTAGATTTTGAAGAGTGATGAATTTTCTCTTAAATTCTTCATTTATTATTGAATTGGAACCGTAGAACTTTGTGTGGAGTAATAAATGATTGAATTGTGATCTCTTGGACTTTTCATAATTGTTTATTGGAAATTTGCACATGATGAAATTGGGGATTTTGTTCATACTTTAGAAATTGTTAGTTAATTGAGAATATGTTGGGTTTCTTACTGTATGGTTATTGTGAGGGACTTGAATTTTCATCAAAAGATGTCGTAGAGTGTTAGAGGTTAGTCCACCCCGGTGGAGGTGAGATGGTTTCCTAACACTTGTAGTGGGTTGTCATTTGGTAATGCAACCACTATTGTTCACTGGAGTTCGAACTAGGGGTGGTATACATTTCCTGGGGAGGGATTCATCACTGTCATTGGGATGGTAGACGCCCTTTCCCAAAGTGCTTGTGATGTGATTATGATTGGTGAACTAGGTATAGTCGTTGGGTAGATTCTTGAGAAACAATCAACGTACATGACATGGAATGAACCAATATATACCTATATATCTGTATGAGAACATGGATTGGATTATGTCGGAGTCGGTGCATTGGTATGAGACAATGCAACGGCAGGCGCCGATCCAAACCATTTGGCAATGATTTATTGTTAAAGAATGCATTTTTAATTTTTCCATTTGATTATCACTGTTGTATAAACTTGAGATCTGTTTAAATGTCACGGTTTTCTATCAAAAGCTATATTTGTTATTTTGCTAAATGAGACCGACTTGTTTTACATTTTTCTAAACCTTGTTTGAGTTTGGGAAGATTTTGCTACAGAGCTTCGTGCTCATCCCTTACAAATTATATATTTTCAGATCATGTACTAGATGAGGAGTTGGGAGTCGAGTAGCCCGTACATTGGGAGACTCAACTAGGCGGGGAGGTGGATCCCTCGGTGGACGCTTAAAGCGACACATTTTTTTGTACTAGATTAGGATATTCTTTTGAAACAATGTAAAGTCTAGTTGGTATTTTTGTTATATTCCGTTGCGCTACATTAGTTAATTTTTTGGGAATGTAAATGCCAAGATAAGTCTATTATTTTGGGATAATAGTGTGGGTATGATATATGGTGAATGAAAGTTTACTTTATGATAGATAAATGGACCCGGTGTGATCAATAGCTATGCATATGTGGACCCTGTGAGGTCAATTGTAGTATAATTGTACATGTTGTGATTTGGGTAGGGCTCCCCGTACAAAGGAGACTTTGCCCGAATTTTGTTAAAATGTCAATGGTTGATAAATGAAGCTTTCTTATTGATGGAGTTATTTAGTGCTCTCATGTAGCGAATGGTGTTTAGAATGTAATGTCGTTCAAGGCGGTTTTTGGGGCGTTACAGATACCATTTTATAACACCACACCCTCCACATGACATAATATTGTCCACTTTGGGCCCACTGGCCCTCATGATTTTGTTTCTCCCTATACTCTTGGGAAAAGGTCTTATGTCATGTAAGGTGAGGGGCTTACTTACAAACCCAACAATTTTCCCCTCCCTAATCGATGTGGCATACCAGGATCTCACAGGTTTAGAAGATTTGAAGATTTATTTTATTGTAGATCTTCAAGAATAAATATATTTTATAGTTTTGAGACAAATGTGTAATTATTTTGGAAACAATATTGCTTATCTTTAGAGTAGTGAACCTTATGGTTTAATTATAGTTTTACATGAGTTTAGTAATGATATTGGAGATGTTTAGTTTATTCCTCTGATTTTCATTAAATCGGTGGAATAAATCACTTTATTTTTTCTCTTTCGCTGTATTTTGCATTTATTATGCACAGGGTTGGTTAGTTATGACCTTGGTGACCGGTCCACCACCCACTTTATGTGATCCGGGGTGGGGGTGTGACAAGTAACTTATTGGGTAGAAAGGGGGGAGCTCGCCCCCTATGTTGCAAGCCAAAGACAATAATACCTCAAATTTTGTCAAAAAAACACTTCAAGGTGCTTCGAATCAATCAACAAAACACCAAGAACCCCAATTCGCACCTTATATAAGAAATTTGAACCAGAAAATCGCAGAAATCTAGCTAAAATTTTAAATCCAAAAATTGTTGAAAATCTCCCAAACAATATTCCAAAAGTCAAACAACTCCAACATGTAGACTTTGAAACTGAAAACAAATCATACCAAGTTGCTACTCGTGAAGAATTGATCAAGAATATGTCTCCCATGACCTTTGGTTGATAATATTATATTAATATTGATCAAATTAGAAAGAGAGAAAACATGGAAAAATATATTACAACACAATTAGTCTGAATAACAGCTTAATGAAAAAAAATACAAAATGGAAGGCTTATATATACTAGGGCAACTTAAAATACATCAAGTGACAAAACTACCCCTAACCCTAATATTAAATATACTCTAACTGTGTGATAATCCAAAAGAGTTCCCCTGGTACAATGGGTTGATGTGAACTACAGGCATGACGGTGCGAAGATTTGCGAGATATGTTTTCAGTTGGGTTACCACACTACAAATTTCTGCACACAAAGACAACGACCATTCTTTCACAAATATGTTTTGGTGTGTTGCCTTTGAGGAGTATTTCAAGCATGAGAACTCCTACTTGGAGCATAGGAAGGATTGATGACTGCTAAAAGGTGATTCTTTTTTGTTGTAGTGGTCAATTTAATGTTTCTACTTGCATGTTAAATGCACATTTTTTGGTGGCATGGAAAATTCACCAGAATTAGAAACATAGTTCTGATTCCAATGACATTTGTGTCCTTGCAAAATAGAGACTTTAACATTTGATCTGTAACACAACTCTTTAAGCTCTAAAACCACTTAGCTATATTTCAAAAGAAATATATACACACAAAAGTTCCATTTTCAAAAAGTGCAACCTAACTTTTGAAATTCACAAAAATTCATGTATGTAGTCTTTTTAGGTGAAACGTTAGATTATTAAACCCTTAAAAACTATAGTTAAAATTTTAAAAAATCCAAGTTCCTAAATTGCATGTAAGTATTCAAAATTTTCAGATCACTTTGATTCAAAAAAAAAATGTATCAAACAAAAAAAAAATAATTCCTCAAAACCAAGGCAAACCACATGTCAAAACCCCACATGCATAAGCAACTTAGACATTATCCATAATCAATAAAAACATATACTTTATACAAATTAAGAAGAAAAAATATACTCATGCAACAATGATTAACTCAAGCCATTCAAAAATTCTATGTAATCAGATACCATCCATCTTCAATGTTGTCATATAGTTTTACATGCAAACTTAATACAACATTACTCACAAAAATTTGTAAATATAAAGATATTGTTGTGAAAGTAAGAGAATTATATAGACTATAAAGAGAATATAGAGAATATATATACGCTAGAGAAAGAACTTTTCAACTTGTGTATTTCTCAATGTGGTGAGGACCTCTTTTTATAGGTCTCAAATCATAATTGTCATCAAATACAGTATTAAATCTGGGCAAAAATAAAAAATACAATATTCAATATGGGCAAAGTTATAGAGTAATATACTAACACCTATTAATTTGTAGCCTAGAGTTCATCCATATCTATATTCAATATATATTGCAACACTTCCCCTTGGATAATTACTATGCTAAGATAATATGTCTTGTCAAAACCTTGCTAGGAAAATCATGTGGGAAAAAACCTAGCGAAGGAAAAAGAGTACATATTTAGATGAATCTTATAATAGCATTGGACGCACTAATGTTGCCTTATTAAAACCTTGTTAGGAAAATCCAATGGGACAAAACCTAGACGAAGGATAAAGAGTACAACATTTATATGTCTTGTATCTTGATGTGGATACTCCCCCTAATGAAAATCTCCCCCTGATTAGAAATCAATTGGATTTGTCATAAACTTGGCGCATTCCTATGTTATATACTAATTTCTTGAACGTTGATGATGGTAAAGTTTTAGTGAATAGATCTACAAGATTGTCACTAGAATGTATTTGCTTTACTTCAATTTCATGACTTTGTTGGAGTTCATGAGTGTAGAAGAACTTTGGCAAAATGTGCTTGGTTCTATCACCTTTGATAAACTCTCCTTTAGTTCATGAGTGTAGAAGAACTTTGGCGAAATATGCTTGGCTCTATCACTTTTGATAAACCCTCCTTTAATTTTTGCAATGCGAACAACATTATCTTCATATAAGGCTGTTGGTGAATTTGTAATCAAAGGAAGCCTGCAAGTATCTCAGTTGTGATGGACTACGGACCACAGCCACACACATTCACGACTCGTTTCATGGAGTGTAAGTATCTCCGAATGATTGAAAGATGTAGCAATCAAAGTATGTTTTGTAGATTGCCATGAGATCATTGTGTCACCACATATGAAAATATACCCAGTTTGTGAATGAGTCTTGTGGGGATCTGATAGGTATTTAGAATCTGCATATCTGACTAACTGTGGACCATTGACTAATTGCTTTGAGTATAACAAACTCAAACCTGCAGTTCCACGAAGATAGCATAGAACATGTTTTGTGTCATTCCAATGTTGTTGAGTTGTGCAGAACTAAATCTTATCAACAAGTTGACTGCAAATGTTATATCTAGCTTAGTACATTGTGCTAAGTATAACAAAACACCAATTACACTTAGGTATGGTACTTCAAGACCAAGAAGCATTTCATTTTCCTTCTTAGGACAAAAAGGGTCCTTATTGATATCAAGAGATTGAACAACCATTGGAGTACTTAATTGATATGCTTTATCCATGCTAAACTACTTCAAGACTTTTTCAATATAGGTTATTTGATGAATAAGAATTTCGCCTACAACACATACGTAGTTCATGTGTTTTTTAAACCCTTCCAAAAGTCGATCTAGAAACTCCAATGAGAGCCTTTTGCTGTTTCAAAGATCTCTTGAAATAAAAAATGGAATTTATAATTCCATATAGCTTGATGGCGGTTCAAAAAAGAAAATTGGCATGAGACCCTTGGTTTCATCCTCGGCAAAACCAACAGAGTCTTAGACTCTCAAGTTGGTAAAATAATATAATACTGCACTTGTTAAAAACTTTTTCAAACCATAAATTAATGGAGTTTCTAACTCCTAAAAAAAATTGGAGCTTTTGACTCCACAAATATTTGAGTAGCTACTAGATTGTCACCCAAACAAATCAACTTTAGAGTTCTAAATTCATGCTTGATCATTTTTAAGAATCTTGGATTCTTTAACTTTGGTTTACAACTACTCACTGGAAAGTATGCCAATGTAGACTTACACTCACACGATGCAGTTGCTAAAAAAATAACAATACTTCAAATGGCATGACAAAAATAAAGAGGAAGCATTACTAGTTCAACTCAATGGGACCTCTGATTACACATGTCATGGCCCATTGGAACAAGCATAAATGATTGAATTTGGATGCTATAACATCCGTGAATTTTTAGTTCAAAAACAAATCTTGGACTCCTTTTTATGGGTCCCTTCCAATTGTCATATTACAAAAGTTTCTAACTCCTATCAAAGTGTGCGGCCAAGTTCCGAATTAAATAGTGGAGTTTCTAAATCCATCTAGATTGCACAACAACACAAAGTCTCATGCGTTTCAAAAGTGCATGAAAATCGAAGTAAGGAGTTTTCGACCCTTTTTAGCAAAGGCTATAATAATTTTATAATTTTACTAGAAGCACCCGTAAGTCCAAATCAACTTCAAATAAATTTCAAATTCTTTTCACAGGAACTACGATTGACTTGATTCCATTCGGATACGTAGACAGTCCAACCTCTACATTGAGCACATTGCACCTTTAAATAAATTCTGAAGCATTAAGAACTGTGATTGGCTTGTTTCTATTTCAGATACACAGACAGTCCAACATCTGCATTGAGCATAGTTGCACCCCTAAATAAATTCCAAACTAGAAGCACTATAACTAACTTAACTCCCTTTCGGATATATAAGCAATCTAGTTAAACTAGGCGCAGTCACAAATCTAAAAAAAATTCTTGTAAACCAAAATGGGTCTTACACCCAAGGAACGAAATGTCGTATCGAAATGTACGAAATGCCCAAAACATTTCAGAATTTCATCACCCTGATACGAAAAAATGGAATGAATTCCAAAATTCTAATGTTTCAATCAAAACGACATTGTTTCGGACCATTTCGGTCAAAATAGTATTGTTTCGACGAAACAGTGTATAGATTCGGTTCACTCCAGGCCAAAAGAAAAAAAAAAGAGGCTCAGAAAGCAGATTTAAAAAGTCAGAATTCAGAGGTTCCCTAAGCCAAAAAAAAAAGAGAAGGAAAAACAGATATCTCATAAATCACATGTCCAGGTACAGGTCTTCCAAGAAAAAAAAACAGAGAGAAAGGGACTAGACGAAGAAACAGAGAGAAATAAAGACACATAGACTATAGACTATAAATTGAATGAGAAGACTTCAGTAACTCACCTCCTTGAGTCCAGATTTGAGCAAATTCAACCATTTTCACGCAGATCTAGGGCTTGGGAGTTGGGATTCCTGTCTTCATCACTACGAGCTACTACCACGAGTTACCTCCGGTATGTTCTTCTTCTTCTTCTTCTTTTTTCTCTCTCTCCCCGGTACCGGCATCGCCCATCACCATCGCCTCTGTTTCTCACCTCTTTATCGCCTCTCTATTTTCTGTCTGAGTCGTTTGTGGGTCTATTGTGCAGGTCTTCTGCCTTATATATATATTATTAGTATGAATAATTACATTTAATACCACACTGCAATTACCTTTAATACCCACTACAATTACATTTAATACCACAATGCAATTACATTTAATAGTTAATACTCACTCCAATTATATTTGATTCCCACTCTAATTACATTTAATACCCCACTATAATTACATTTAATAGTTAATACCCACTACAATTACATTTAATAGTTAATACCCCACTGTAATTACATTTATGATCACACTGCAATTACATTTAATACCCACTATAATAACATTTAATAGTTAATACTCATTGAAATTACATTTGATACCTATTGTAATTACATTTAATACCCCACAATACGCCCATATCAAACAATTATTTATCCATTTCAAACATGATGGATATTAATCCATTCAAGATCAATGAGTCATATACCCATTGATCTTACCCAAAAAATAATTTAATCTCTCTGAACTATGAATTCGCTTGATTCCGTTAATGGGTATGTAGAGCAACCTAGACAACTAACCTAGGTCCATCAGTGACTACAAATAAAATATTTATTTTTCCATTCCTTCATGAGGTTTACGGTGACAGGTGATATTTTCTCATTGAAATCAAAGGGTGTACCCTTGAAGCAAGAGATTGTAATTTACAAATATATTTTATCTGGAATGGGTCCAATATACATTAATAAAACTCATCTAATTCCTTATTATATGAGTAAAGTCGTGTTTGACAAAATATCCAAATTTTTGTTCAACAAATTGCCTTTTAAAAGTTGAAACAAAATTGTTCATTGATCTTTCAATTTTGGTATTTATCAAAAGAGGGAAGGACAACATCCTACAAGTCATGGAAGTTCTTTATAGCATACTGTTTAATTGAAATGCAATAGTTACCGAGAACAGATCTTTCAGTGCTATTGCTGTTGTACACAAAGTTATCAGGTTCGCTTAGTTTAGAAAAGGTCATTCGGTGTCAATCTCAGGCAAGACAATGGTAAATGTACACAAAATCTACATTTTCTTCCAAATGTGTTGCCACAACAAATATTTGACAAATTCTCTCCTTTAGTAAAGGTATTCCCTAATGCATGAAAATTGAAAACAGTTGAACAACACAGGCACAATTTTTTTTGCCGTCATATAAAAGCATACAAAGATTGATCCTTGTTTTGGTATATTATATCAGTAGAGGATAATTTTAGCAGGCGATCATTCTAGTATAATGGTCAGCCTATTTTCCCTAGTCTAAGATTTATTGTCCTTTTGCACTAACAAAGTATTAGATCCTTTTATGGCATGTGACTAATTCCTGGACATGAGCAATCAAGGTCAAACATGACAATGAAATATTTGAAATAGGCCACAAAATGGATGAGTTTAAATAAACTTCACTTTTGAAAGAAAATTATCAATAGGCTTCCTTTCTTTTGCCAGCAAAAGAAAAGGACTATTGTCCCTTCCTTACTTTTGTTCTAAGAACATGTCATTTTTCCATGATGGTCGTGAGAAAGAAAAGGTTATATCGAGCCACCGTTAACTAGTTTAGAAGTGCTATAAAAAATAATCTTATGTGTTGTCAAAAGCAATTGTCCCTCCTTTCACGGATGAAGAAGGAAAGATAAGAGAAAGAAAAGAGGAAGATGGGTTTGCTTTAATTGAGAGTGGTATTGGTCGTAGAAGTATTATGGTTGCCACCTTAGAGAATACAAAAACCTTATGCAAAGTGGAAAAAAGTAGGAATAATGGGTTTGCTAACTTTATATACATATATGACTCGTTTGATTACCGTATTAAAAATGATTGGATTAGATAAAATAATACAGTCTAATACAATACAGAAGGACAAAAGACAAGACTAAATTGGGTAGAATAATACGTAATTTTATATAGAATGTGGTAATACACAACATAAACTTTGGATAATAATTATTTAATCCAATCGGTTGTTTGGTTAAATAATTATTTTGTCATATTAATGTTAAATTAACAAAAATACTCTCAATCAATATTTGTTACATTGATTAAAATTTGATTTTATCAGTTGGGGGTTATAATGGTAAATGTGTAAAATAATGTGTTTGAGTTGGATTATAATACCACCTCTTTTAGTGGTATTAAAATCTATATAATAAAACATGAGTATGTTTGAATTTTATCTCAGTCATATTTTTTTCCTCAAAACCATCATCAATCACTTATCTCATCTATCATCTATTTGTGAGACTCAAACGTCAAATCGTATCACTTATTTCTATCACATGTTTAATTATTTATATATTTCTTCCCTAAAAAATCACATCACTCATTTCTATCATATATTTAATCATTTAATATTTGATTAATTTGTAATTAATATATTTTAAAAAAATTTAATATAGTGAGATCAATTTTTTGAACGTTCGAATTTTATATTTTATCGTGCCTTCAGACACGGGTTATGACTAGTATCTCTATAATACAAGTTTAAAATATAAAAAATATACGATAATTATACGATTAGTATATATTTTTGAAATTAATACGGTATCCAATTTGCTAACCAAACAAAGTATTAGGCCCGATTAAATAAAAATAGTATAATCCAATATTTAATCCCCTCATAATACATCTATCAGACGAGCCCATATAGTATGACTACAAAACTATGAAATTGGATCGCTAATGCAACAAAAAGGTTGCCTTGGATCAAACCTACTCATTGAACAAACAGATAACATTATAGTATAGGTTCATTTGAAATAAATAACACATGTTGAAATAGTACAAAACCTGCTTGAAATCAATAACACAAATAATCACTAACCTAATCTAGGCATTATCTAAATTGGTGGGAAAATATAAGAACGACATTCGTTACCAGTGTAAAAGAGCTCAAAGGTCGATTCCTTCATATCAAAAATACCTATATCATGTCCACCTCCTCCTTCACAGTCCCAATTAAGCCGACAGTCATCAATAAGGTATATGCTATAAAGTTTGCAATTCAGATCAGGATGTGATGAAACAAACATGGAATAATTATCACCTGGGAATAAAGTGTGATCGCCCAAGTCTTCCAACTCCGTCAATTATCTGGTATCAAAATTAAACTTGTAGACCTCACAACCTATTGTCCGGTAAACAAATTCATAGCCATCATGGAAGTAGCAAAATTACAATATCATCAGCAAGTCTCCTGTTGATTCCACCAAATAAAAATTTCCCAACACTCCACTTGCTCGGGTAGCAAAGCATAATTAATGGCCATTAAAGAATCAAGGTCATCAATCTTGCAAAGAACCAGAGTTCCATTCCACCAAACTCCAAATATTTGATCCTTATAGCACACCACATCGTTGAATTTGGAAGCTAATCATTTTGTACCAAAACCCGTGATTTGTATCCAGGTCTAGCCATAGCCAAATAACAATTTTCGCGAAGTTATATTTAAATTTTAAAAATTTTAGAAGCGGTACTAATACCTTTTATACATGATATTTGTCCCTGAGCATTATGTCTATCAGGTCCCTTCCATTTATCAGGTACCGATACCTGAGCCCACTGTTTGTTAGGTTTTGGTACCTATATGTCATGGTACTAGTACCTAAAGCCATAGTACTTGTATTTGAGCCTACTGGAATCCAGGTAGTGGTACTTGTAAGTCTAGGTACTGGTACCTGGGGTATCCAACAGCGTGGTACCGATACTTAATCACTTAGGTACCAATACCTAGGTCCAAATTTTCTCCGAATCTTTCTAATCTTGAGCCCTCTTGTTTGAATGATATAATTGGTTAAATATTAAGTCTTAATTGATATGAATGAACCTTGGAATGGTCAAGCAGTTGATATGTGTACAGCTTATGCGTTTGGTATTGCTCTAGTATAAGAGGGACTCTGCCTAAACTCTATGTTGGTTATGATCCCGGTGAAGGGAATGAGATGACGTGATGTCTGGTTATACAGCATATACGAGTACTTCCGTGGAATAGAGGTGGCGACATTGGAGCGTGATGACACTATCTGTGTCACCTATCCATTCTTGTTTGAGGATATAGACACCTTCTTATAGTCCTAAGGTATTATATTGCTTGTTGCATATGCATGTTGTAGTATGTGCGTGTGTGTATAAATTTCTGGGACAAAATTTCGTTTAAGAAGGGAAGAATGTAAAACCCAAAAAATTTAAAATTTTAATTAAAAAAGATAAAATGATAATTAGTCGTTATAGTGCGGGTTGAAAACTTAATTATTTCTAAAACTCAGATGACAAACGGACCTCCCCATTGGATTCCTATCGCGAAATTTAGCTACTCAGTCAATTTTTGTAGAGTTTCGAGACAATTGAATTTTTTACATTTTACGATACGATTGAGTGTTGCGCGACTAAAATAAACGCTATCATATTTTTGCACAGATCTGGAAAATAAATTAAAGTTAGTTCAATGAAAGTGTACGTAACTAAACCTGGCACGAGATTTAATTGATTCAGGTTCAAATCGAACAAAACAAAAAGAGGCACGTGTTGTGCATTGCGGGCCAAGTATTTGGGAGGAATAAAAGGAGAAGAAAATCAAAATTTCTTCCACATTTTTAGCCAAGAAATTTTGGAAAAAAGAGAGAGAAAACCAAGGTTCTCCCACTTTCTCCTTCCGATCTACAACAATGTAACGCCCCAAAATACACATTGGAAGCATTACTAGCTAATCACCATTCAAAACTTGAGAACACTAAATAAATCCACCAATAAAAAAGTTGCATTCATCAACCATTGATATTTAATGCATCATGCCAGAAGAATATGCCAAGCTATGACCACAATATCAAAAGAATATGCCAAACTATGATATTTACATCCCAAAAGAATTAAATTACACTTGCAGCGGAATCCTAAAAATAATGTTAGACTTTACATTGCCTCAAAAGGAATTTCCTAACTTATCACAAAAGAAAATAGAACACTAAGCGTTCCCCTCGGGATCTACATTCTGTTCTATGGGAGCTTCCCAATGCACTCGCTCATCAACTCCAAGCTCCTCCTCTAGGCAATAATCTGAAAATATTATTGGTAGGGGGTGAGCACTAAGCTCTGTAGCAATATTCCTTCGAAACATGAACAAGGTTTAATAAAAACATAATAAAAATGGTTCGGTCTCATTTCGCACATATCATATCAATTGTTAAAGGAAAAACAGGACGTTTAAAATAGATCTCAAGTTTAAACAAGGCAATAATGAAATGGAATAATAAATACATTTTTCAACAACAAACCATTACCAACTGGTTGGAAAAAGCGCCTACCGTTGCATTGTCCCATACCAATGCATCGGCCATGACAGAATCCAACCCAGGTACACAGTACCGGTACGGTACGGTACGGTTCCGGAGCACAATACTAGTACGATAAACTCACTGGACCAAATAATTTTGGAACACAGTACCGGTACGATTTTGTCCAATTTTGTCTATATTATCTGTTTTTCATTTTCAATCTATTCCAAACCCTTCCAAAATCAACCCAAACTTGTACAATATACATTTGCACATCAAACATAGTTGATATAAGTTCTATTACAAATTATTTCGTATATTCACGAGCTAAAACCAAGTTTTAACTAATATTTACAATATTAGCATTTCCTACGGTTATAACTCATGGGGTTCATTTCTACACCATTACATATATTAAATTACTAAACACCTTTATCATTATATTACAATAAATATGTGGGGTTTACAATCCACCCCCTGGAAGAAAGTTTTGTCCTCGAAACTTACCTCAAGTAGTGAACAAATAAGGGTACTTTTCTCACATTTTTAGCTCCGGCTCCCTAGTAGCTTCCTCCACCCCGTGATATTGCCACAAAACTTTCACCAAGTGGATGACTTTGTTGCAAAGCACCTTCTCCTTGGCATCGAGAATCTCCACCAGTTGTTCTTCATATGTTGCTCCATCTTGAACTTCAATATCCTCCAAGTCTATGACATGTGTTGCATCCGCTTGACACTTCCTCAACATCGAAACGTGGAACACGTCGTGTGCGCTTGATAACTGAGCTGGTAACCTAAGTTGATACGCCGCTTTGCCCACTGCTTTGATCACCTCAAATGGTCCGATGTACCTTGGAGCCAATTTTTCTTTCTTGCCGAATCTCAACACTCCCTTCTTAGGAGACACTTTGAGGAAAACATAGCCCCTCTTGAAATTCCAAGGGTCTTCGTCTTCAATCAACATAGCTTTTCTGTCTACTCTGTGTCATGCGTAGCCTCTCCCTAATGAGTTAAATTCTCTTGGTAGTTTCTCGAACAATCTAGTCCAAACAAATTACCCTCGCCGACTTCCAACCAACACGTCGGGGATCTACACGGTCTTCCATACAATGCTTCATATGGTGCCATCTCAATGCTTGCCTGACAGTTGTTGTTGTACGAAAATTCTACCAACGGTAAATGGTCGCTCCAACTCCACTTGAAGTCTAATGAGCAAACACATAACATATCTTCTAGTATTTGTATCACTCTCTCGGATTGACCATCCATTTAAGGATGAAACACGGTGCTGAAGTGTAACACCGTCCCTAGATCTCGTTGTAGACTTTGCCAAAATTGTGCCACAAACCGCGAATCATGATCCGACACGATAGATAGCGGAACTCCATACTACCTGACAATCTCATGGATGTAGAGTTTGCTCAAGGTCTATAAGTTATCCGTGGTATTCATACTCAAGAAATGAGCAGACTTGGTGAGTCTATCCATAATAACTCATACTGTATTATGCCCGCACGACGTCTATGGTAAACCCGACACGAAATCCATGGTGATGTGATCTCACTTTCACTTTGGGATAGACAAAGACTATAGTAATCCTCCTGACTTTTGATGTTCGATCTTCACCTGCTGGCAAACCGTACATCGTACTATGAACCTTGCCACATCTTTCTTCATTCCCTTCCACCAATATTGGCGCTTCATGTCCTTATACATTTTATTGCTACCGAGGTGGATAGTAAACTTAGAGCGATGACACTCTCCAAGTATCTCCTCATTTAGGGACGAATCAGCAAGAACACATAACTTCTCTCCATGTTTCAATTCTCCTTTTCTCAAAGACCAACCCTCCATCGTTTCTTCATTCTCTAATTTAGCTCGAGTCGACGCTAATTCAAGATCCAAGCATTGAAATTCCACAATTCTACGTTGGAGAGTAGGATGAGCCACAAGGTTGAACAAACATGGTCGTGATCCATCTTCTCCAACCCATAGATCATAATCTCCAAGGGCATCCTTTAACTTCCATTCACCTATGGAAACAGTGAGTTCATCCTGAGACTTTCTGCTAAGTGCATCGGCAACTACATTCACCTTTTTCGGATGGTAGTTGAGTGTAAAATCGTAATCCTCTAAATACTCAATCCACCTTCTTTGCCGAAGATTCAAGTCTTTCTGGATGAATATATACTTGAGACTCTTATGATCCGAATACACTTGAAACTTCTCACCATATAAGTAACACCTCCACAACTTAAGAGCAAAACCACGGTGGCAAGTTCCAAATCTTGAGTGGGATAATTACGTTCATGAGTCTTGAGTTGCCTCGAGCCATAAGCAACTACCTTGCCTCCTTGCATTAACACGCATCCCAAGCCTCGTAGTGAAGCATCAGTGTAAGCATCATATCCTTCCCTACCATTCGGAATAATAAGGACAGGAGTTGTCATCAACTTCTCCTTGAAGTTGCGAAAGACGAGTTCACACGCTTGAGTCCACAAGAATTTCTCTCCCTTCTTCGTAAGGCGCATCATCGGCATTGCTACCTCGGAGAACCCTTCTACAAATCTCCGATAGTAACCTGCTAAGCCTAGGAAACTACACACTTTGGTCACGTTCTTCAGTGGTTCCCACTCCATTACTACTTCAACCTTTGTAGGGTCAACAGCTACACCTTGTTCCGACACCACATGGCAAGGAATTTTAACTCCTTCATCCAGAACTCGCATTTACTCCTCTTAGCATATAACTTATGCTCCCTCAAAGTCTGGAGCACAATTGTAAGATAACGTTCATGTTGCTCGTGTGTTTGTGAATCGATTTGTATGTCATCAATGAACACAATTGCAAACTGATCTAGGTATGATCGGAATACCCTGTGCATCAAATTCATGAAGGCTGCGGGTGCATTAGTCAATCCGAACGGCATTACCGTGTACTCGAAATGACCATACTGGGTACCGAAAGTAGTCTTAGGAACATCCTTCTCCCTGATCTGCAATTGATGGTACCCTGTGCGAAGGTCAATCTTGGAATAATACTTAGAACCCCTCAATTGATCGAATAAGTCATCAATTTGTGGCAATGGAGATCTATTCTTTATTGTCGCCCGATTCAAGCTTCGGTAATCTGTGCATTAAGCGGATAAACCTAATAGTCAAAAGGTGGTCCAATTTCTCTTTGTGGAGGTAACCCTAGTAATTTGTCTAGGAAGACATCCAAAAACTCTGATACTATCAACACCACGTCCGTATGGGATTTGTCCTGATTGTCTCCCATTAAGCTGGCTAAGAAACTCAATTGGCTCCCTACCTTAGCTTTCAAGAATCTACTACCCGTAGTAGGAAATGGATGGAAGGAATTATGATCATTCATGAAAGTAAAAACTACCCATCCCAGTGATTGGAATAGGATCCGCTTGCGAAAATAATCCATCACCGTACGAAAACTTGACAACAAATTCATCCCAAATATGATTTCGTACCCCTTCATATCTAACCCACTCAAATCTTCAATCAATTCATGATCCCCAATTCGAAGTACACACTCTGCTAGTATCCAACCGTTCTCTCGTAGGCATGTCAATACTCTGAGTATGTTCTAGCTTCTCAAAACCTAATCCCAAATTAATAACATACACAGTACGTATAAAAGAATGAGTTGCACGAGGATCAAATAAAATGCAGACCCAAGAATTATACAGAAGAACGATACCTTCCACAACGGCATTGGAGACATCTTCCTCCAGTTGGGTCAAAGCAAATACTCTCCCCTGAGTGGCACCGCTTGGGGCTAGAGCTCCTGTAGTGGCTTATTTGCAGCCACTTGTCCTGTCGCTTGGTTGTCCCTCGGTGGAAGTGATGGGCAATTGTGTCTGAAGTGCCCCACCCCTCCACATGCGAAACACTAAAGGGGTATGTGGCTGTCCTCCCCGATACACCTCTTGCTCCTCGAGCTATCTGAGGTCTCTGTCCCCTACCTAATCTGGGTGACGGTAGGGTGCCGCTCTCAGCGCCCTACTGCTACTAGCACCCTCCCAAATTGGACCTCCCCTTATGGCGTTCTGCCTCCTCTGACTATCCTCGGTGTCTCTCTCCACCAGTGCAGCTCTGTCAATAAGATCCCTATAGTCCTAGATTTTGAGAGCCATAAGCTTCTCTCGGATAACCGGCCTCAAGCCCTGTTCAAAGTGTTTGGCCCTCTTAGCCTTACTAGATATGAACTCCGTAGCGTAGCGGGACAACTCGTCAAAGCTCCTCTCATACTTGGCTACTGTCATGCTCCCTTGTCAGAGAGTGAGAAAATCGGTACTTATCTTTCTTTGACTGATTCAGGAAAGTATTTTTCTTAGAAAATTTGGTCAAACTCCTCCCAAGTGAGAACATCCGTGTTCTTTATTCTCTTCATTGGTTCCCACCAGTGGTCTGTCTAGGCGGATCCATTTATCCGCATCCAAGGAGTTAGAACTTCCTTAGAAAGTAGGTGGTGTTGGCGTAGAAATTCTCTAAGAACCACCATCCGCCGATTCTCATTCCCATTGTCCAGTACTTGTGCTAATGGATGAGCCCCATCATTGTGGTTGTGATTCCCATTCTGGTGTTGTACAAGAGTGGTGAGCTCCCTCAAATGCTAATAAATGTCATTCATGGCATCGTGAAGTGGTGGTGGTGGTTAGCTTGGCCTCCACGTTCACGTCCTCGTCCCGGTTCACTGTTCATCCTGCACATTAATTCACAATTTAGTTTAATTGATGCATAATATATCCTAAGTATTACTTTAATCTAAAGCATATGGTTCCTATAAAACTAGGCCAACATTTTCCTTCACCGTAATCCTTCATCTCTAGTGGTGATCCATAACCTACAGCTCCCATGTAAGACCTATAGTCTAGGCTTTGACACCAAATTCTGTAACACCCCAAAATACACCTTGGAAGCATTACTAGCTAATCACCATTCAAAACATAAGAGCATTAAATAAATCCACCAATAAAAAAGTTTCATTCATTAACCATTGGTATTTAATACATCATCCCAGAAGAATATGTCAAGCTATGACCACAATATCAAAAGAATATGCCAAACTATGGCATTTACATCCCAAAAGAATTAAATTACACTTGCAGCAGAATCCTAAAAATAATGTTTGACTTTACATTGCCTCAAAAAGAATTTCTGAACTTATCACAAAAGAAAATAGAACACTAGGCGCCCCCCTCGGGATCTACGTTCCTTTCTACGGGAGCTTTCTAATGCACTCGCTCATCAACTCCAAGCTCCTCTTATAGGCAATAATCTGAAAATATTATTGGTAGGGGGTGAGCACTATGCTCTGTAGTAACATTCCACCCAAACTCGAACAAGGTTTAATAAAAACATAGTAAAAATGGTTCGGTCTCATTTCGCACATATCATTTCAATTTTTAAAGGAAAAACATGACGTTTAAAATAGATCTCAAGTTTAAACAAAGTAATAATGAAAATGGAATAGTAAATACATTTTTCAACAACAACCCATTTCAACTGGTTGGAAAGAGCACCTACCGTTGCATTGTCCCATACCAATGCACTGGCCATGATAGAATCTAACCCAGGTTCTCATATATATATTTTGGTTCATCCCCGCGCCATGTGCGTTGCTTGTTTCTCAGGAATCTACCCAACGATTATACCTAGTCCACCAATCACAATCACAAATCACAATCACTTCGAGAAAGGGCGTCTACCGACTTGATCTAAAATGTGTACACCAAGTGCAGACGATCAAGTTGTAGTAATAATCCAGTTTGAGTCCGGAGTCAAATCCACAGGGAACTAGTAGTTTTGGTGTTTCAAAGTAAGCAGTAACAGAGACCGATTGATTGTAATCTTTGAGGTTTTTAAGTTGTGAGTACGGGTGGCTTCTTGAATAGAATATTGAATTCTTTCTAAGAAGTTTTCTAGACAAAATATAAGATGAATTCAATTGGCAGGAAAGTCACTCTTTAGTTCGAGGATCGGGTTATGTAGTCAATTATCCAGGTTATTATATTAATGCTTGATAACTCAATCAACTCCCGTGTCAACAACAAGTTAATCAAAAGATAAAGACGGAGTATGATTCCATTATTTAAATGAAGCACAATAATGGGGATGATTAAAGGGTAGTCATGAAGCTCTAGCCGGGGTAGTTGCCTTGAAACGATTAATCTTTCCATGCAAGAGTCATCCGTGTCATAGAAAGGTTCTCGATTATACCAAGTACCTTAACTTTACTAGATGCAATCAATCATCTGATAAGCAAGGGGATATAAACGTTAAGCATTAGAATAAAGCGTAATGTAACTTCCGGATAATCAATACATGTCCCTCACCTCTTACTAAAGAGTGAATGAGAAGCTACTCACTCTTCATAGCTTTGATAAAGCTAGAAAAGTGAGTGATGCTCATCCCTCTAAGAAGAGGACTTCGCAAAGTAAAAGTACAATTAACAAGGAGCTAATCTTCCTCGAAGAATGAGTGAATCACTTTTCACCCTTTACGGCTTTGGTAAAGCTCTATAAAGGTGGAAGAGTTTCACTCCTCTAAGCCAGAAGGGAGCTCAAATAATGAAAGTGCAAGACATAAATAAAAGCATGTATGTAAGAGCATAAATATAAAGACTAAAATTAAATTGAGCATGTAAATGTAAAGACTTAAAGGAATTAAGGCAACTTCAACTCTTAAGTAAATGTAATTGTAACCATTAAAGTAAAGAAAATGAGTGAGAATCTAAACTTCCCAACTCTTCTAGCAAAGAGAAAAACTAAGACAAGAATTAAAAGAGCTATATGTGATGAATGACAAGTGATGAATCCTTCAAATGATTCCACTCATGAGCCCCCCTTATCTCTACAAAACCAAGTGTATTTATAGGCAAGGAGAAGGCAGGCAGAGGGGTAAAAGAATAGAGCTGGGCGCCAAAGTCAAAGTGAAAAACCAACCACTTTGCAGGCAGTCTGTCAATACCATTCGAACGGTAAAGGGCGTTCGAACGGTTTTTCTGTCTTTGATCTACACCATTCAAGCGTCAAATGAATTCAGTCCCTACCATTCAAGTCAGAAGACACGTGGTCCTCTGTGAAAATCTCCCTCCTAGTCCTCTGTGCAATTCTCCCTCCGGGTCCTTACAGAATCTTACTCCTGTCTCTCCAATAATTTCAGGGACGTTGGAACGTAGATTGTCGTTCGAACGTGGCACTCAAATGCATAAGCCTTCTAACTGCAAGTCTGCAACACGCCATGTCTTCAGTCAGTCTGATCTTGTCATTGCTCCAGTGGACGTTCGAACGGTGGATGGCGTTCGAATGTAGTGCTCAAGTCGTCAGGGCCTTGGTTCTTGCCTGCAACACACTTTGTCTCATCTGCCTGGTTGTTCATTAGTTCAGGGGAGCATTTGAACATTCTTTGTGTCCTCCAAGCTTCTCCACTTTTGTTCCTTAATGTGTTGCTATTACTTTCAAACGGAATTTTTGTATCCCTTGGACCCTTATTCACTTTAAGACCTAAAACATCATCACTTAAACTCCATCAAAGCACAGTTAGTCCAAAACAGGGCATAAGAGTATGCTACATTTAAGTATTAATCACACCCTTAACCTAGATATTTCTAGTCCATAGTAATACAATTATAATTAAATGTAAATATATTTCTAAAACCTTTTTCGTAGGTTATCCGGTTGCATTTAGCTCATGCAACAAGCCGTTAAACCTCTAGGTTTACCCTAGTAGACGAGTGTTGTCTTGTGAGGGTTTTCAGTGAAGCTATCCACAAACTTCGGTCGAACAAATGTAAATATGAGATTGCTGATTAAAGTAAATTATCATCATGGTCATTGAGGCACCCATCCCTCAATTTTGAATTTTTATCCCGCATGCTCTTTACCATTGGTATCATCCCTATGCAAAAATTAGCATCTGTTACATTAGCATTTGAAATTCTCTTTGTAGTAGGATGGTCATTCTAGAAACAAGAATTGGTAAATAACAAACTTTCCACTTTTACCACCCTTCATGGATAGTTTTGACTTCATAAATCTCTCATATGGATGCTCTCAGCAAAAGATTCACTCTGAATATGGTGACTTGTTTCTCACTGAGCATGTAATCAGAAGATGGCCAATCAGAAATTGTGTGCACAATTTAGTAAAGGGGTGAAACTTTTTAGCAAATGGAATAATCATGTTATTGGCATAACCTCATAGAAGAATGTTGATGCAAATAATGAAATGTTATATAACATATCCCAACTTTTGGTTGACAACATGCATATGCATCAGACTTGAGATCAATTAGGGCTTTCATAGGTTGTAATGTGGCTAGAGGTCAGTGGCTAACGAAATGACGTCAATGGAGTTTAAAAAAAATGCTATCTCTTTTATGCATTTTAGCACACCTCTGGTTGGCTTTTCAACATTTCTTCTGGGAATAGGATTTCTTTCTTTCATATTTCCTGTTTTTCACTTTCTTGGCAATTCCTTGTCTTTCTACCTCTTTTCCTTTTTTGGTTGTTTTCACCAATTTTCTTTTCTTTCATGGAACAGTAGCCACCATTATCTTTTCTAGTTTCATTGCTTTTCTGTATCATTCGAATTTATACGAGGGTGCAAGAAAATTAGATAGCAGGGTAAGTCAAGTATTTTTCCTTGTGGCTTGGTCATCATATGGGCATTTTGGAAAGGAATTCATACATTGAAGGCTCGATCATGGCTGACTAGGGTCATACTTTTGTGAAAGGATTAGTTAAGGCTCAGAGTTGATCCAAAGATGGCCTAAGATCCTTTCTCAAGTATGTGCATATGTCGTTTTGCCTGTATTTATTGCGGGATATGTCAATAGATCACATTAGTTGTATCAATCAAAACAAAATAAATGAGATTATTGAAAGATGGGCGGTGAAAGAAAACCTTTCTTGAGTAAATGTTGATAATCTCTCTGAAGCATTGTAAGGATCAAAACTAACCACAGTATTCTTTGTAATCTCCACTGATCATGTCAGGTTTTTCAGGGAATGTCGGTTATATACTGATTCTATTTTCGAGTTTGATCACCGTGTACTTTGAGAATAACAAATACTAATGTTATTCGTTTGATAATGTAAGCATAGAGATAATATCAGTTAAAAGAGTTGTGGTTTAAGGTCAAGATTGCCAAGTTGTGTGTCAAACTGATCATGTGATTAGTTACTTCATCAAACAATCTTAACATCCACATGTGTTTTTATTAACAAAAGTTACTAAAGTGCTAATTTTACAAATGCTTTTAACTAGATAAAAATGATAAACTAAATCATTCTTTTCAAAAAATATGATCATTCGGTACACCAATCATTAATGATCCAATCTTTCCAAAAGAAGTAACAGAATAACAATGTAACCACAAAAAACTTAAAAATATCTATCAAAACACCCAAACGAACTAAACAAACAAACAAAAGAACAGACAATCCACAAAAACAAATATCTCCTCTCAATCTCCTCTAGCTCCAGCCCTAAGATAGCTAAGAATCTCCTCCTGTTGTTTGCAGATCTCTGCTTGCTGTAGGAGAATCTCAACATGATTGATCTCAATCCTAATCATGATATCCCTAAGGGACCTCTGAGTACTGAAGCTAGGTCCTGCCTGATCAGGCTGTGCTCTCTCCTCCTCCATCTCTGTCTCTAACTCCCTCTCTTCCTCTCGGTCAAGTTCTTTTTGTACTTCATCCCCTCCTTGGGCTTGTGGCATTTCTTGCCTTCTTGCCGAGGTATCATTGTGCCCCCGGTTTCTCTTGAACGAACCCTTGTTAAGTGTTCCCATTGGTAACTGTATCTCCATCTCTGGCCTCTCCCATACTCTATTTTCTAGACAAATCTCCGTCACCGAAGTGCCAAAGGGCAATGCACTTTTCTTCACTGTACACCCTTTCTTGATTTCGTTTAAGACGAGAGAATGGAGGTCAATGCTATGTTCTTTCCCTATAGCATAGAGGAGGCGAGCCATCTCTAGCAAAATCTCATTTTTTATTTCTAGAGGGGCTAAGTTGGAGACCGCAATCAAGTTGAGCATTCTATACTTGTTGGTCAATTCACTTTGTTTTAAAAAATTTCTCCTTCCCCATGAAAAATCCACAACCCCAGTCAAATTCTTTCCTACCCTATCCAACTCAACATTTTTCTTTGGGGGTATTTGGGGTTGTCCACTTGAGGCATCTCTGGTCTAATCTCCTTGAGATACGCCTCATCCACTTGGTAGTGGTTACCCCGTACATAGGTCCTGATGGTGTCGTTGATGATTTCGGCGTTGGAGTAAAACTTTTGCACCAAATCAACAATGGCCCTCCCCCCGTTCTTCAAATGCCACACCCATTCTCTTCTCTCCATCTCCTCCAGCAAACCCAACTCAGCAAAGTTAGAGATTACAATGTCTCTCTCACATACCACAACTTGATTTGTAAATAAATGCTCATACCTTTCCACTTTTAGAGCGTTTGTAAACCTGGTACGGTCGTACCTCTTTCTCCTCTCCTTGCCTTGTCCTTCTTGGATCACATCCTCAACTCAGTTTGGCTCTTGGTTCACTGGTGGATCACGCCTAGTAGGTATCTTCATTTGAGGTATGGCCTTCTAATGGTGGCAGCCTGGAGAAAGTTCTGAAAATTTGGGTTTTCTGGTGTGGGGTTGATGTTTTTGAGGTGGAGGTGAGTTAGGGAGGGTCGAATTAGGGTTTCTTGGGGTTTGAAGGTAGATTGAGGTATGGGAAGTGAGGAATAAGCTCTAGGGTTTGAGAGGTTTTAGGGATTTTGAATTGAATCAGACGTTCAGGCTTTTATACTCTGCGTCGTACCGTTCGAACGATGAAAACTTTCGAACCTGAAATGAAGAAATTTAAAATACCGTTCGAATGGTAAAGGGCGTTCGAACGGTGATTGCTCCCAGTACTTTGTGTTTTCAACAATGTTTTCATTAGAGAAGTCATAAGAGGCAAAGTACTGCAAGCATCATACGTTCGAACGGAACTCAACGTTCGAACGTTAAACCAAAAATAAAATGTTACTCTATTACACTACATACAATCAGAGAAGGCTAAACATCATAAGTTCAAAACAAAAATTCATGACGTCTCAGGATAAATCCCTACCCACACTTGAGGTTGGCATTTTGGGACGTTCCTTTACTCGGCCCATATCTTTATTGTAGTAATTTAAAAGCAAAAAAATATGTACCAAAAAAAATAAAAAGGATTTTCACACTATTTACCAAAATTCGGACCATTGGCTTTCATTCCTCAAAATATAATTTTTCACAGTTTGTTAGAAAGTAATCTAATCTGAGTCATTCTCTGTGTGGTTTGAACTACCAGTGACTCTTTCAATCTCTTGTCGCACAAATCGGTTATGCAAAGCACCAGAATAGGATGGCGTGTCAGGATAATCCTTACTCTGTCCATTCACTATCCAGTCTAATCGATTGAGTGCGCTACCAGAATTTGTTCAGAGCACTGATTGTATCTTTTATCATGAAATACCCGGCCACACTGTTTATAGGCACCGAGTCTCTTGGTACGACGACTTTTAGCAAAAGTGCTTCTGCCACAGAGGGGTTTTGCTTGTTGTTTTTGGATCTCATTTTTCCTTACCAGTCTTGCTTTTCTCATGATCACAGTATGCACATCTGATGGAAAAGTGTATAGAGCTCCTAGACTAAACCAAAAAAATTTAACATCCATGATTCCTAAGCTTTAAGACTCACTATCTGGTTCTTTAACGTCTGCCAGTCACAAAGACAATTTTAAACTGACCTTCAGATATACAGTAACCAAGACACATTACACAATAAAATCAGAACAACAGCAACAACATCACAAATAACAACAAAAATAAAAAAAAATTGTGGTACAAGTACAAAAACAAAAATACGGACAACATATGAATTGCGGGTTTTCACACCCCCAACCTGAACTGAACATTGTCCCCAATGTTTTGAATTTACCAGTATAGGTCTTGGAAATGAGGTTGAACTACAGTGACCCGTGCTTCTTCAGATACCTACAAATCTAAATGCAACCATTAATCCTTTCAGTTCAGATCTTGGCCTCGGTTAGGCTTGTAAGGCCTGTATGTGATTGCGAAAAGCAGCAATATACCCATAAACAACTGGAATAAAATAATATACAACATGAGAATAGGGATTTGATCTTTGGGGTACATGGACATGATTTCTCTTGTGTATGGTTGGGTTTGCAGACAAAGGGACAAGAAAACTAAGAAGAAGAAAGAACGAAACAGAACAGAAAGCAAGGAAGAAGAATAAAAAAGAAGAAGGATAGAAGAAAAATTCGATGGTGGGGGGCTCAATGGAGACCGATGGGAAAGGTAGAAAAAGATGTGGGGGTCTCATGATGGTGTCTCCTCGGGTCGGGTTTTTACCTGATCTGACCCTTTTGAGGGTCGGCAAGCACACATCTTAGAGGGGTATTCTGGTTCCATTATAATAATGGTTTCTACTTTTTTAACAAAATCCTCCAAAAATAGTTTCAACCTCTGGCCATTAACAATAAAGATATTACCGTTTGATGAGTTTTCCACTTCTATTGATCCATGATCAAACACCTTTTTGACAATGTAAGGCCCAATCCATCTTGATTTGAACTTACCAGGGAAGAGGCGGAGTCTTGAATTAAACAACAGGACCTTCTGGGAAGGTTCAAAGGATTTATGTATAATGTTCTTGTCATGGGAAATTTTTATCCTGTTTTTAGCAATCTTTGCATTTTCATAAGCTTCATTTCTCAATTCTTCCAATTCATTTATATGAAGTTTTCTTGAAAGTCTAGCCTTGTCTAGGTAAAAATTCATTGCTTTATTTGCTAAGTATGCCCTATGTTCCAATTTTACAGGTAGGTGACAAGATTTTTCATAGACTAATCGATAGGGAGACACGCTCAGAATTGTTTTAAAAGAAGTATGATATGCCCTGAGTGCATCAGTTAGTTTTGACGACCAATCTTTGCAATCTGGGTTTACTATTTTTTCTAAAATTAATTTGATCTCCCGATTAACTAATTCGGCCTGTCCACTTGTCTGTGGGTGATAAGGGGTTTCAACTTTGTGAAAAATCGGATATTTTTTCATTAAATTCTAGAAGGGACGATTGCAAAAATGAGAACCCCCATCACTTATGATTGCTTTAGGAATTTCAAATTGGGACAAAATATTTTTTTTAAAAAAATTTTATCACCGTTTGGTGATCATTATTTCGGCATGGAATTGCCTCAACCCATTTGGATACATAGTCTACTGCCACTAAAATGTATTAATAGCCAAAGGAAGGTGGGAATGGTCTCATAAAATCGATGCCCCAGAAGTCAAAAATTTCAATAACCAGGATTGGGTTTAAGGGCATCATGTTTCTTTTTGAAATATTTTCTAATATTTGGCATCTATCACATGTTAAACAAAAGGCATGAACGTCTTTAAAAGTGTGGGCCAGTAAAAGCCACATTGCAAAATTTTTGCAGCAGTTTTACTTGATGAAAAGTGGCCACCACATGCTTCAGAATGATTAAATGATATTACATGTCTGCTTTCCTGAGCAGGGATGCATCGTCTTATAATCTGATCTTTACAGTATTTGAATACATACGGATCTTCCCAAAAGAAGTTACGAACCTCCCTCAGAAATTTTATTTTATCCATGGGAGTGATTGACAGAGGGAGTGTTCCAGTGGCTAGAAAATTAGCAATGTCTGTGTACCATGAGGTCTCATCAATTACGAACAGTTATTCATCTGAGAATTTTTCATTGGTTGGCAGTCCATCCTCATGGAATTCATAAATTAATCTGGACAGATGGTCTGCCACCATATTTTCAACCCCTTTCTTATCTTTAATGACAAAATCAAACTCTTGAAGTAAGAGTATCCATCTTAAGAGCCTCAGTTTGATATCTTTCTTTGTGAGTAAGAATTTTAGGGCTACATGGTCAGTGAATACAGTAACAGAAGACCCAACAAGATAAGAACAAAATTTTTTCAAAGTAAAAACTACAGCAAGTAATTCTTTTTCAGTTGTTACATAATTCATTTGAGCATCATTCAAAGTTTTGCTTGCATAGTAAATTACATGGAGTTTCTTATCTTTTCTTTGTCCCAATACAGCACCTGCAATATAATCACTTGCATCACACATTAGTTCACAGGGTAGAGTCCAGTCAGGGGGTTGCATTATTGGAGCAGAAATTAACATGCCCTTTAGTTTCTCGAAAGCTTTTTGGCAAGCCTCATTCCAGTCAAAGATTACATCCTGACTCAGGAGATGACACATGGGTTTGGCTATGGTACTGAAGTCTTTTATGAATCTCCTGTAGAAACCTGCGTGTCCCAGAAATGATCAGACATCCTTTACAGTCTTGGGTGCTGACAGATTTCTAATTAGATCGATTTTTGCCTTGTCAACTTTCATGCCCTCAGACTACACAATGTGACCTAAGACAATGCCTTGTGTTACCATAAAATGATATTTTTTCCAATTAAGCACCAAATTGGCTTCTTTACACCTCATTAAAACTTTGTCTAAGTTTGTCAGACATATCAAATGAGTCACCATAGGCCGAAAAATCGTCTATAAATATTTTCAAAAAAATTTGAACCATGTCACTAAACAAACTTAGCATGCACCTTTGAAATGTTGCAGGAGCGTTACAAAGTCCAAAAGGCATTCTTTGAAATGCAAAGGTGCCAAAGGGACATGTGAATGTGATTTTCTCCTGATCATCTAAGGCAATCTCAATTTGATTATACCCGGAGTATCCATCCAAGAAACAGTAAAATTCATGGCCTGCAATTCTTTCTAAAACTTGGTCAAGGAATGGGAGGGGAAAATGGTCTTTCCTAGTTACCAAATTAAGTTTTCGGTAATCAATGCACATTCGCCATCCTTTGACGACTCGAGTAGACACTAGTTCATTTGCTTCATTTTTTACCATTGTGATCCCCGACTTTTTGGGCACAACTTGGTTGGACTTACCCATTTACTGTCGGATATGGGACAAATTATTCCTGCATCTAAGAGTTTGAGTACCTCAGTTCTCACCACTTTCTTCATGTGAGGATTCAGTCTTCTCTGCATTTGACGAAAGGTTTTTGAGTCCTCTTCAAGATATATTGCATGATTGCAGATCAATGAACTTATACCTTTCAAGTCAGCGATGATACACCCAATGGTGCTTTTATGACTTTTAAGAACTTCAATCTGTTTAGACTTTTGCAAGTCTATGAGCTTAGATGAGATTACCACTGGGTATGACTTGTTTTCTCCTAAAAATGCATACTTGAGGTCAGATGGAAAATGTTTTAATTCAAGCTTTAGTGGTCTGTCCTTTGATAAGATTAACTTTATGCCATTTGATGAAAGTTCCTCGAATTTGGGTGCCCATGTCTCAACAACATGTGTAGGGCAACTTTGTGGATTTGACTTAGATGAGTCAAACTCTATCAGAGATGATTCAGTTAGATGCTCACAGAACGTGTCACTCAGATGTTCTTATATCAAAGATTCAATGGAGTTTACTTCCTCTTCCTCCTCATCCTCTCTTAGGTGTTTAGCAGTATTAAAAATATTCAATTCAAGAGTTATATACCCAAAAGTTAATTTCATGACTCCATTCCTGTAATTGATAAGTGCATTAGAAGTTGCTAGGAAGGGTCGACCAAGAATGACAGGAATTTAGTTCTCTGAGTGTAATGCTGGTTGAGTATCTAGAACAATCAAGTCAACAGGGAAGACAAAATTATCCACGTAGACAAGCACATCTTCAACAATACTCCTAGGGATTTTGACAGATCTGTCCGCTAACTGGAGTGTGACACAAGGGGGCTTGATTTCACCCTGACCCAACTTTTGGTAGACGGAGTAAGGTAGCAGATTAACACTAGCTCCAAGATCTAATAGTGCTTGTTCTATCTTGAAATCTCTAATGACACATGAGACAGTTGGACATCTAGGGTCCTTGTATTTTGGTGGGATTTTGTATTATAGCAAGGCACTGGCTTGTTCGGTTAGGACGGCTATTTTTTTGGATATTCTGGCTTCTTTTGACTGTGCACAAGTCCTTTAGAAACTTGGCATAAGATGGTACTTGTTGGATTGCATCCAAAAATGGGATGTTGATTTTTACTTACTTGAAAAGCTTGTAAATTTCAGGCTGATGGTTCATCATATGGGTAGCCTTGAGTCTATGAGGGAAATGAGCGAAAATTGGACATGAATGTTTTCTTTCCTTAGAAGGCTCTGGCTCTTGTTCTATCACAGGCTCAGGCTCTTTTTCAACCACAAGTTCGGGCTCAATTGATGAGTTGACTGGGATGATATCATATTTTGATTTTGAAAATAGCATATCTCTGACGATTTTGTCAATCACCTTTCCACTTTTCAGTGTAGTGACAACTTGAGCTTGATCTTGTAGAGGTTTTGGTTGGACAGGAAACTTGCCCTTTTCTGGTGTGGTCATGGATTGGATCAACCTTTGAAAGTGGCTTTTGAGATCTTCAAAGGAGTGGGTGGTTTGGGCTTTGAACTCAGTGAAAGATTGGGTGAAATGTTCATTGAAGTTCATTTGAGTTTGCCTGAACTAGTTCAGTGTATCTTCAAGGTTCCTTTTGTATGGTGGTTGGTATGGTTGATATGTAGGAGGTCCTTGAGATGGTGGTTGCGAATTTTGTGGTTGGTTCATGGGAATTGGTTGTGTGTTCCGCCAACTGAAATTTGGATGGTTTCGCCACCCTGGATTGTATGTTTCAGAGTATGGGTTGGAGTAAGGCTTGTCGAAATTAGATATTACATTTGTTTGTTCCAACAAGACTTCTTTGAATGTAGGGATGGTAGGACATTCCCCAGTAGGATGTCCTATCAATGCACAAATCCCACACACTTGTTCTATGCAAGGGCCCAATTCGACTTGATGAATTTTTTTTGTCTCTAAAGCTTCAAGCTTTTGAGATAAAGTAGACATTTTTGCTCTCAGGTCATCTTCTTCTCTTATGACATACTTTTCCCCTTGAAAAGTGGATGGTCGGGCTTCACTAGTAGTAGGGGAGGTTGAGCCCCACATCTGAGAACTATCAGATATAGTGTCAAAGAAATAAAATGCCTCCTCTTGACTTTCAGCCATAAACTCTCCTTGGGCCATCATTTCGACAAACTGACGCAATCTAGTGGGCAAGGAGTCATAGAAAAGTGAGTGATGCTCATCCCTCTAAGTAGAGGACTTCGCAAAGTAAAAGTACAATTAACAAGGAGATAATCTTCAATGAAGAATGATTGAATCACTTTTCACCCTTCACGGCTTTGGTAAAGCTCTAGAAAGGTGGAAGAGTTTCACTCCTCTAAGCAAGAAGGGAGCTCAAATAATGAAAGTGCAAGACATAAATAATAGCATGTATGTAAAAGCATAAATGTAAAGACTAAAATTAAATTAAGCATGTAAATGTAAAGACTTGAAGGAATTAAAGAAACTTCAACTCTTAAGTAAATGTAAATGTAACAATTAAAGTAAAGAAAATGAGTCAGAATCTAAACTTCCCAACTCTTCTAGCAAAGAGAAAAACTAAGACAAGAATTAAAAGAGCTATATGTGATGAATCCTTAAGTGATTCCACTCATGAGCCCACCTTCTCTCCACAAAACCAAGTGTATTTATAGGCAAGGAGAAGGCAGGGAGAGGGGTAAAAGAATAGAGTTGGGTGCCAAAGTCAAAGTGAAAAATCAACCACTCTGCAGGCAGTCTATTAATACCATTCGAACGGTAAAGGGCATTCGAACGGTTTTTGTCTTTGCTCTACACCGTTCAAACGTCAGATGAATTCAGTGCCTGCCATTCTGGTCAAAAGACACGTGGTCCTCTGTGAAAATCTCCCTCCAAGTCCTCGGTGCAAATCTCCCTCCAGGTCCTTGCAGAATCTTACTGTTGTCACTCCAATAATTCCAGGGACGTTCGAACGTAGATTGTCGTTCGAACGTGGCACTCAAGTGCATGAGCCTTTTGGCTGCAAGTCTATAACACGCCATGTCTTCGGTTAGTCAGATCTTGTCATTGCTCCAGTGGACGTTCGAACGATGGATGGCGTCCGAACGTAGTGCTCAAGTCGTCAAGGCCTTGGTTCTTGCCAGCAACACACTTTGTCTCATCTGCCTAGTAGTTCATTAGTTTAGGGGAGCGTTTGAACATTCTTTGTGTCCTCCAAGCTTCTGCACTTTTGTTCCTTAATGTGCTACTGTTACTTTCAAATGGAATTTTTGTATCCCTTGTACCCTTGTTCACTTTAAGACCTGAAACATTATCACTTAAACTCCATAAAAACACAATTAGTCCAAAACGAGGCGTAAGAGAATGCTACATTTGAGTATTAATCATCTACCATCCCAATGGCAGTGACGAATCTCTCCCAAGGAAAGGTATACCAACCCTAGTTCGAACTCCAGTGAACGATAGTTGTTGCATTACCAAATGAAAATTCACTACAAGTGTTAGGCAACCATCTCCCCCCCACTAGGATAGACTAACCTATAACACTTTACGGCACCTCTCGAAGGAAATTCAAGTCCATCACAACAACCATACAAGTGAGAAAACCAAGATATTCTCAATTAACCAACAATTTCACATCATTACCAAAATTTTCAATTTTCACATGTGTCATACGGTAGAATAATAAAAAAAAATATATAAGAGATCATCATCAATATCATTTTTACTGTACAATATCAAACACTAAAGTTTTTGAAATCAAGAACATAGAAGAAATCAAGGAAAAAACCCATCCTTTTGAAATCTAGGTTTTTGAAGGAAGAAAAATGGGTATCAACCCTAACTTCATGTAAAACATGATAATAATTGCAAGAGAATCAAGAAACAAAGAACTCATAGCAAATACATACTAATAAGAGTCAAAACATATATATATATATATATATATATTAGCTCTAGCCTCAATGAAAGAGAATAGGGAGAAACCCCTACCTTGGCTCTTGAATTACTAGGGCTTGAATCTTGAATCACACTTAAATCTCTTCTTTTACCCTTTTGATCTTGTGCTTTCTCATTCTCTCTTCCTCTCTAAGTGTTTCTAGGGTTAGGAGTGGTGTAATGAAGGCTAAGGAGGTGTCTATAGGTATTTTTAAGGCGAAAATCGGGCTAAGATCACGACTTTTACCAGTCAGGCCTCTTTTGGCAATACAGGTATACAGTACCGGTACGGTACAGTTCCGGAGCATAGTATCGATACGGTAAACCCACTGGACCAAATGATTTTGGAACACAGTGCCGGTACGGTTCGGTATTGATACGGTTTTGCCCAGTTTTGTTTATATTCTCTGTTTTTCATTTTTAATCCATTCCAAACCCTTCTAAAACCAACCCAAACTTATACAACATATATTTGCACATCAAACATAGTTGATATAAGTTCTGTTACAAATTATTTCGTATATTCATGAGCTAAAACTAAGTTTTGACTAATATTTACAATATTAGCATTTCCTACGGTTATAACTCATGGGGTTCATTTCTACACCATTACATATATTAAATTACTAAACATCTTTATCATTATATTACTATAAAAATGTGGGAGTTTACAGACAATTTGACCATCGGATCTATACAGCCAAGAACTAAAGTTGTTGTACGTGACGCGAGCTATAAGTATGTACCAAAGATTGCAAGTTTTGCCAAAATCTCAAAGACAAGGTTGTTGGGATCAATGCTTTGAAGCTTGAATCGGGTTTTGTGGAGGTTCTTCTATGTATATTTACACTTCAAGCGGTAGGGTTCTTTTCCTAAATATGTTTATTTTCAACCTAGGGTTGTATACGAAATGGGTAATATTATTAGAGATGAAATCTCTTGTTTAATATGCTCCCAAGGTATCTAAAGCATGGAAAATGGTGTAAGAATGTGTAGAACCAATTTTGCATGATTGAGTTTTGTTTAAATTATTTGTTTGTAATTTCTTGAGATATGTGATGAATGAGGCATGCTACGTGTTTACGAAATTTGTGTCTTATAAGTGTTTGACAAAATTTCTTGAATGATTAATTATATTATTTGGATGACAATTATATAACACACTTTGGGGATGTTATGGATTGTGATTATATGTTTATGATATAATTGACAATTGATGAAATTGGTAAATGTTGATAGACATTGAAATTGTTTATAATGTGCTCATGATATGATAATTGCAATTGTATATTACATTTACATATGCATGAAAAATATCGCATGCATGGGCATGTGACATGAGTGTGGGTGTGTATGCATAATTTGATCGAACATCATCCTTGGTGGGTTGATACATGAGCTCTGAAAAAGTTGGACCTAGGTTCGACAGAGTCGCATAGGTTGCATTGAAAACAAGGGTCGGAGTTAACAAGAAAGACTAGAATCTCCCTCGGGTACAAGATCAAAAATTTTTGGATACGCACTCCTCTTGGTATTGAGTCCATATAAAGTATCGACGTACATTAAGCTGTTGGTGGAAGTCCATAAAAATCATGTCGGTTGGATATTCGTTGATGAAAGTCCATAAATACACTCCCCAATAAAGACTTGAGATTCGATAAATGGTCATTATATGTGTAACATCAATGGTGAGGGCTTGAAATGCACAGATACATACGCATGACATTTTATATGTTATAGGAGCTAGTAGAGGGCTCGGGTTACATTGCATGTATGAATATCACCTCATGACATAGCCTGACATTGTGGCATTCATTTATGAATTGTATATTCTTGAATAAATGTTTGATGGATGTGTTTCATGTAAACATTTCTTATGCATCTAGGTTGGGAGAAGTCTTTTTAGGAGATGCATTATTGAGCGTGACTCACCATTTATGAGGATATATTTCAATTGCAAGACAAGCATCGGTGGATGACCCTCACTTGGGCTCTTGTTGATGAAGAAGTCGGAATGTCTATTTTGAATTACATTTTTGTAAATCAATTGTGTAATTTGTTTTGAACTTGTAAAATTGTGTAATGGTAACGAACTCTTATGGACGATAATTTGTGTTAATGAATGAGTTTGAATGACCAATGGTTAAAGATTGGAAAGATTTGGAAAAAATCTGGGCCCAAGTACCGGTACCTAAGTGATTAAGTATTGGTACTATGTAGTTGAATAGCCTAGGTACTGGTACCTAGACTGACAGGTACTAGTAACTGAATTCTAGTAGCGCTCGTGTACTAATATCAAGGCTTCAGATACTAGTACCTCGATGAACAGTGAGCTCAGGTTCCAGTATCACGACATATAAGTATTGGTACCTAGCAAACAATGAGCTCAGGTACCAAGTTACTCATGTACTGGTACCTGACAAGTGGAAAAGACTTGGCAGACAGAAGGCTCAGGTACTGGTATCACGTATAAAAGGTATTGGTACCTCTTCTAAAATTTTCAAAATTTAAATTTAACTTCGTCAAGTCTTCAGATCTTGAGCCCTCTTATTTGAATGATAGAATTTGTTAAACATTAAGTCTTAATTGATAGGAATGCACCTTGGAATGGAATGGTCAAGTGGTTGACATGTGTACAGGTTATGCATTGGGTATTGCTTCGGTACAAGGGAGACTTCACCCAACCTCTGTGTTGGTTACGATCCCGCTGAAGGGGAGGCGATGATGTGGTGTTTGGTTATGTAGCATATGGGTACTTCCATGGATCGATGGGTGATCAACTATTTGAAAAAGGACCTCGTAACTAAATGGTTATTGGATAGACCTATACCAAATAAGGTTTTTACTAATTTTTTTACTCATATTTGAGTTTGAATTTGATTCAAAATTAGAGATGCCCAACATATCATTTAGTTACTTTTTACTTTTTAGGATTCAATCGAAATTTGGGTATCTAAATAGAGTATATAAAAAATTAAGGTTGATTTATTTTTTATAAAATTATTAATAAATTTTATTTTTTGAACTATTAAGTCTTATCATATTTATTTTCAAATAATTAAGTCCTACTTTTAATAATTTGTTTCCAATAAATTCGAAGCTCCATCAAAAATATATTTTTTCTTCTACATTTATTCTTCCCATCATCACACTAATTATATTTGTATCAAAATTATTTATTTTTAGTGTCCCAAAGCAAATTGTATTTTTTTTTCTAATTAGTTACTTTTTACTGACACAGTTTCATAAAAAACAAGAGAAATTTTGACAAGAATTAGGTTTTTTTTGGGGGGGATTTTGTAACAACGTACAATTTAGTTCTTTTTAGGATTTGATTGAAAATTGGGTATCTACCTTTTAGATAGAGATCAAATTTTACAATTGATTCATTTTTGGAAAAATTATCAATAAATCTTATTTTTCCTCCAAAAGAACTATTAAGTACTATCATATTTACTTTAAGACAATTAAATCCTACTTTCAATAATTTGTTCCCAAGAAGTTATAAACTCTCATCAATAAATTTTTTCCCCAAATTTATCTTTCCCATCAAAACTCCAATTACATTTTTATCAGCAATATTTGTTATCAGTGTGCCAAAATAAATCACATTTTTTTTCAAATTAGTTCAAACACTCAAGAAACGTAATTAACAATAAGTACTTATAGAAATGATAAATCATACCATTCTATATTTTTTATATTTAAAGTTTTTAACCGTATAAATTTTGACTCATTTGACTATCAAATCTCAACCATAGGGACATACAGTTACATAAATTAACAAAGGAAAACTAATCTACTAATACAATAATTTGATAAAATTGAATCTAATTACACTTTTTTTATTTCTCTTTCACATTTTAAATTAATTATAAAAGAATTACTATTTTAAGGCATACAAAAAAAAGTTTTTGATAAAATTTCAAGTTGTTAATCAAATGAGTTGTGAGTTTTTTACTTTTGCTATGCCACAAGTACTTTCAGGCTTATGGGGCCTTTATTTTAGATGGGGCCTAAAGCGATCGTTTGTTTGACCTAGTTATTGGGCCATACCCAGCTTGCTAGGATTTTAATTTTAAACGAAAATTGTATTCCAACAAATAAAATTGTTAATAAAAAATTATGAACAATCATATTATTTGTGTGTCCATGAGAATAAAGTTGTAACAAAACAAAGTATTAATTTAGTTTAGGACTTCTTGATAATAAATTATCAAAAGTGTGCATTAATTATTCAAAATAAATATAACAAGACTTAATGATTCTTTTAAACGAAAGGTAAGACTTATTGTTGATTTTCTTCATTTTTTAGGTTTGCTTATTATCTTTTAGATTCACTGATCATTGTGAAACTAATCACTTTTGAATTGAAACTTACCACCATTTCAACATAATATTGAACAATAAAAATTGATACTATAGTATTACCCAGGATTTTAAGGCTAAGAACCTGAGAAGAATATCCATATATTTGAATGGAATTGAATTGTTTAGAACTTCCAATAAAAGGATGACACATTAGTCACATTATCTTACTGATTGAGTTGGGATTTTTTTGGTCCCACTGTGGGTCGGGAACAGATTTTTGGGCCCATAACCCATCAGAAGTTGTGTGTATAGGGCTTGATTGTGCCCAGGCTATCTTGGCAAAAAACCTAAGGCCCTACCAGATCTCAAACTGACCATAAACTGGTTTTGCTAATTTAAGTTCCGTTTGGTAACGTTTATGTTTTTTATTTTTTGTTTTTATTTTCATATTTAGAGAAAAGTAGGGAAAAAATTCGTTTGATAAATATATATTTCAACAAATTTGTTTAAAAAACAAAATAGAGTGCTAAAACTATAAATAGTAAGCAAAGAATATAATGGGTGTGTCATTTTAATTTTAGTTGAAGTTACACCAAATTTGAATTTATGTGGCACAGTGGCAATGAAAGAATTGAAGAGGTTGAGTTGTTAATGGGTTATTGAACAAATTTGATTTGCTATTTTTGACTATGATTGGTTGAAGTTGATTTGTATATTAGTTGTGGTGGGTGGTTCATTGTCTAAATATATTGGTTGGTTTTCTGCATGGCAATGGTGTGGTGGGGAAGGGGGAGATTATAGTGGTGTTCGGAAGAGATTATGATTAGTATCCACGGTTGTCGGTAAGAAAGGTGATCAGTGGAGTGTTGGGGTACTTCTATTTGGGGTGGTTTTTTTTGGGGGGGGGTGGGTTGGACTAGAAAGAACAATCAAGTGGTGGAAGAATAAATTTGATTTATTAAAAATTGAAAGATTAGATTCAATCTAGTTAGCAATTAGGATTAGACATGATATATTTTAAACTATAATATTCTTAATAAAAAAAAAGGTTAATTGTGCTGGAGGTCCCCAAAGTATAGAGTTTGTCTCATTTTGGCCTATAATATTTCAATTGTATCATTTTAGTTTCTGAAGTATTTAATATATTTCTATGTAGTCCCTCAATCACACATCGTCCAGATTTTTAACTATTTTTTATTATAAATGTGAGATCCTAGTATCCCATATCAGTTAGGGAGGAGAAAGTTGTTGAGTTTATAAATAAGGTCATCGCTTTACATGACATAAGGTATTTTCTTAGGGGTACTGGGAGGAACAAAACCGTGAGCACTAGTGGGTCTAAAGCGGACAATATTATGCCATGAGGAGGGTGGGATGTTACAAAATGGTATCAGAACCGACTTTCACCAGGATCGAGTGTGGGGCCCTACCGTGCTAGCGTGTAGTGGGCAGGAAGGTAGCTGGCGAGTTGCTACACTGGGATGTGCAGTCCTAAGGAGGGTGGATTGTGAGACCTTAGTATCCCACATCGATTAGAGAGAGGAATTTTGTCAGGTTTATGAGTAAGTCACTCGTCTTACTTGGCTTAAGGACTTTTCCCTGGGGTACTGGAAGAAACAAAACCGTGAGGGCTAGTGGGTCCAAAACAGACAATATTATGCCATGTGGAGGGTGGGATGCTATAATAAACTTGTCATATGATATTTAAATATGGACAAAAAAATAATTTGGATAACTCTTGACCAAATTTCTAGCCAACTTCTAGTCAAAGAGTTATCCAAATTACATAGTTTTGATTATTAACTATCCAAACTTGGTCAGGAGCTACCCATATTATAATTTTTTTTATCAAGATATTTAGGTATCATGTGACAAGTTTATGATAAAAAATTGTTAGCAATTTGAATGTTATATACTTAAGTGACCACACAGAAATATATTCAATACTTTAGAGATTAAAATGATGCATTAAAATATTAGAGACAAAAATTAAACAAATTATATACTTTGGTAACCTCCAGTGCAATTAACCCTTAAAAATAGGATTACTAACAAATTAAAAATATTTGATCTAATTTAAGTGGAAGATTATGTTTAATTTGATCAAACAATGGAATTACTGACAATTTAAAGATTAGAATTAAAATTAATAAAATAATGTTGAGATTGCGAGACAAACATCAGAATAAAGTTATTTCAATATGTTTTTGGGACAACTTTTGATCTTGGGGCAGTCTCGAAAACCAATCAAATTTCATTTAATCCTTAATGATTGTTATGGTGATGGTGTTGTGGGTGCAATAGATTTAAAATGTCAATGGGTTTTTGCGTTATCTATATTGCTATAAAATATAATTAAATAAAAATTTAATTGACTAAAATAATAATGATAAATTCACTAATGCGCCCATATTATCTTTTTCATTGAATAGCAACACTAATACCATTGAAGGTTACTTAGATTAACAATGGAGTTTGATGAGCCCAAATCTAACCGAGTCAGATCCAATAAAATCAAGCAAACTCAAATCAGCTAAAAGACAATCTAGGCTCGGTTCACCAATCCGTCCAGTCCAAGTTCCAAGAGGAATTAGAGCACATGGGGAGCAGTTATTAGAATACACACTCACGAAGATCATTCCTATCTTAATTGTGCTTACATTTTGTAACTATCATCCCCAAAGAAGTAGTGTCCTCTCCCTCATATCATCGCCTCACTCACCACCTCACCATACTTATAAATTATAAGCCCTCTCCACATGAGAGGACACACCTTGGTATCTCACCAAAATCTCTCTACACACATAGCTTCTCTCTCCAAGCTATTGTACTTCTCCCAAAGCACACCTCACTCGAAGTTCTCTCTTGTTCACCTTGCTTGATCAATAAAGACCACCAGCCATAGCTACCGTTTTCGAGAGTGGAATAAGTCAGTCGAACCGAACCACTATATATATGTGTGTATTGACTCATTATTTACTGTTTCGTCATTGATTGCTTTATTTATTGTTCATTAATTATACTTATTCATACACTCGACTGTTGATCTTGCACGAGGTCAATTTGTGCATCATCGGTTTGACGTTGTCTGTGAGAAACGACTGAGTTTTCTATAACCCTAAGTCTCTCATTTAATCCATGGTTATCACTACCAAGTCAATGAGTCAACAACCAGGAGACAACAACCCAGCCCTCCGGGAGGAGGTACCGCCTCCCCTTGCACCCTCGGAACCATCTGCCACGGAAACTCCCGTCATCAAGCAACAACTCTTACAAACCATGCAACTGCTGGTAAACTAAAACCAACAAATCATTCACTTGACGCTCGCCCAGGGAGGCATTGCCCCTTAGCCCATAGGAGGAGCATCACTCCCTCTAATGGAAGAGGTGCAACAGCCTAACCACTCTGGACGCCTAGCAGCTCCCATCATGAGCCTTTTGCCAGAATGGCCCCGGGCAACGCTAAGGTGCCCCTTGCCCAACAGTTCTTCCTCAGCACGTAGGAAACTCACATGTTCCCCCTCCTCATGTACATGCGCAGAAAGATGAAGGAGAAAGCCAACATGCAGATCATGGAAGTCAGTACAACAACCCAACGGAAGATGTCCCTAACCAAAGGGATGAGAAGATCAGAAAGGTGCAAAAAAACTCGGTGATGCTCGAGACTGTAGACTACCTGATAAGGCGTACTGACACTCCGTTTGTGGCAGATGCTGCCTACTATCCATTACCCTTAAAGTTCTAGATGCCCGTCATTGAGATCTTTGATTGCACCAAAGATCCCCTCGACCATCTCGACACATACAAATCTCACATGCAACTCCACAATGTGCCTAATGAAATTATGTGTAGAGTCTTTTCTACCACCCTCAAGGGATCTGCACACCAGTGGTTCGCCAAGCTCAAGCCTTTTTCCATCAACTCTTTAGCGAAGTTAAGCAAGTCTTTCGTCTCCTACATTATTGTGGGACGCCGACCCAAAATCACCTAACCAAAACAAGCATAATGAGATTATTGAACAAATTTAAAATTTGAAAGATTATTCCTTAAGTAAATGTAAGTTCCCTCCAAACAAGAATTGACATTAAAGGTCACATGGGTTCTTACTCAACCCCACTATTCATGTCAAGCACTAAATGTGAACTCAATCCGTAAATTGCCAAAATTACAAGTTCATAGTGCACTTATGGTTGAGTTCAAAAGCAAACAAGTATGTGATACTCTTACAACAGGATAAACTTCTATAATGTGCTCATGTATTCAAAGCTCAAAATAAAGATCAAGTAATCACAACTCCCAAAACAATTAGGATAGGAAAATATAGTTCAATATAAGATATTTTTCACACAAAATTTTCCAAATGTTTACATCTCCAACTATTATGTACAAAAAGTGATGAAAAATATAAATGGCGCAGCTCACCCCTCAACTTGAACCATGCATTATCCTCAATGCACAAAGAATTATGCAATGAGAAAAATGAAAGTATCATGGAAACTAAGATACCCCATTTTTTTATTTTTCACTTTTTTTTTTGAATACACATTAAAGGGGAAAAAAAAAGTTTGTTTACACTCCCCCCAACTTAAACTCGCAAATGATACTAAATGAGATTTTTTACGATGATGCTCATAATGAAATGAGTCCAAATTAAGGAGAGGTAAACAACTTCTACACTACAACAATATGAAGAAATAAAAATATAACAATAAAAGAAATATAACTACTATGTACATGAAAACAAAACAAAAATGGCTCATGTCAATCCGGCTTCAATTCGGATATGAGCTTGCGCTCATTTATTTTTTTGATTTTAAAATTTTGTGTTGTATAAATGTCCTTCCTAACCAATCTATCCAACAATAAAAAAAGAATAACGATTCAAAATTTTCAATCAAATAGAGTTATAGGCAAGTTTATGCAATTCCAACAATGGAGTACACAATTTTTCTTAAAAAGTTTCTACACTCATCTCCATTTCAATGCCCTTCTCAAGTTGAAAAATGTGAATCTCAACACCACTCATAGATGAAAAAATGACATTGGGCTCATTAGCCTCTTGTGAAATAATAACTTCATCAAATTTTTCACAATCAAGAGTGGTGGAAGATTCAACATTAATATGAATTCCATTGAGATGATCATCCTCAATATATTGACTATGCTCAAGAAATTGTTCTCCATGCATAACAATTATAGCATTTTTCAATATATTAAGTCCATCTCTAATTTCATAAAAATGTTGGGCTACTTGGGCAATGACCTCCATTTGGCTTTGCATAAACTCGTAAAACACATTTTTTCATTGATGTTCAGTTGAGTCCTCATAAGTTGGATAGTGGAAAAATGCATTTGGTGGTGTGAGATCGGATGAAAAATTATAAGGTTCATTCTCCCGACCATAACTAGGTGTAACATAATAGTCGGGGTAAAAAATTTCGGAGGCCAAAATTGAATTTGCACCTTCGCATGCAAAGTTTTGAACTGTATAATTTATTCGGTACTAACTAGTGATGTGCCCATACTCATCACAAATCTCACACACATTTTCAAAAATTTGAACATTTGCTACATTTTCATAAAAATTATAAGACATTACATAAAACACAAGCTATTTACAAACTATTTACAAAAGAGACGACATACCTTGGCCCGTGATGAAAATCACGAGACTTACCTATGTCGTCTAAAATCACCTTCTAATTAAACACTTGCCTTCCCTGGCAATGGCGCCAAAAATGCTTGATTGTTTCTGTTGTATTCTCAAATCTCTGGACATCATCCTCAAATATGTGTATGGCTTATAGTGTGAAGGGAGTGTCACTCTCCCTTGGAATGATGTGGGAAATTAGGCAACAGAATGGTGTGGAATAAAATGGAGAATGAAATGAAATGTATAAAATGTGTGCGAACAAAAGTGTTCCCCAAGCGCAAAGAGACTTTCGAGTGTCGTGTTTTACTTAGAAAAGTATTTCAAGGTCGTCTCCTCAGGGAAGGAAGGAAATTGTGTGAAGGTAATTTTGTGAAAAATGAAAACGTGTAAAATCATGTAGCTGGTTTTGGTGAGTGTTGTTCTTAATGAACATGAAAGAAAACAAGTGTTGGCTAATGATTGATGAAAAAGGTTGTTGTTCCCTACCTCTCAATACCACCCTCAAATGTGTATGGCTTATGTGTGAAGGGAGTGTCACTC
>CM042184.1:19766635-19836852 GCA_023539305.1 Ilex asprella
TGAGTTATAATGAATGTAATGAGGCCATGAAATGTGCAATATTATGTGCTCATCAGCTAATCCAAAAGCTTTACTCCAATGGGAATCCCAACCCAACTCAACCTTCCTCCAATGGGGCTTAGATGAACGATTAATTCAAGGGAAGTTAGGGGCGAGATAAAAGTGAGGATCCAACCTTAACCCGTGACCAAGCCTACGGGATATCGAAGACTCACAACCGCATCCACTCTCAACCCAGTCAAACCGAACCATCATACACCGAGATGAGAAAATAAAATGAGTTGAAAAGAAAAATCTAAGGGGAGGTCTCCCTTGAATTAGCTAACTAAAAATCTAGCTATTTATTATAAAAGGAAAGACATCCATAATGTAAAAAGACATAATGAAGAAATGAAGCATGGAACTTGAACTAATGCAAGAAAACTTAAACTATGAAGAAAAATATGAAATACCTATTTTAAAGCTAGAAAATGAAGAAAACTTGAAAGCAACAATGGTGAAATCTAAAATATAAAACAAAACTTGAAATGGACTTGAAGTAAATAACATTAAGGTGCAAGAATTAAGGATTACAAGAAATTTAAAGCTTACTACAACTGAATTGGAGAAGAGAATGCAAAAATCTAAGCTTTTCTATCTACAATTCATCTTCTTTCTCATTGAACTACTCCTAAGCTTAGGTAGCCACCCTTCAAAATCTTGTGGAATGCTGAATATATGGGGTAAGAGCCTTGCATTTTCCTCTATAGGGCCTTCTAGCATGTGTGTGCAAGCCTCCCATCATTGGGAGGTAAGTTGATGGCTTTGGACAGGCTATGACAAGCCTATTATGGAACCCACCATGCCTCCAACTTTCTCTCTACTCCTCTCCCATTCTTCATCTTCCTTTGCTGACTTTGAGGTGTATGAGATATATATATATATGTAGAATATGTTAGGGGCAAGTTAGAGAATCATAGGTGGGACCCCCAAGCAAGTGGAGTTTGAGTTGCAGGCGTTCTGGGCACAACCTACCGGTAGAACGATGAAACCTATCGGTAGGCTTTACACCAGTAGCCAAAACCTACCAGTAGCTCTTTTAAGAAAGTGCCAGCTCTAGCCCAGTTTTTGTAGAATTGTCATAACTTTTGATCGAGCCGTCCGATTGAGCTGAAAGTTTGACACAATATAGAGGGCATCCAGTTCTACAACTTTTATGTTTTAAACTGTGTCATATCCAAAGTGGATCAAGGTCAAAAATGATGAAAACAGGGGTACTGCAACCAAATGGTGCAGGTGCTGGAGCCTATGCTACCAAGCATCGATACCTCCTTGATTTCTTCCACTTTTAAGTTTCCAAATCCTTATATAATGTGTACGTGTCTTCACCACTCCTCCACCCTTAGTTGCAGGGTTACAAAATCCACGATTTACGCTATAATTACCTGTAACATCAAAAATTTCACATTATTCATAATTTTGGCTAACTCTAAGTACTTAAATGCAAAGTTGAGTTAAAATTCATGTAATGAGACCGTTAAATATGCAATATTATGTGCTCATTAGATAGAACCAAAGATCCCCTTGACCATCTCAATACATACAAATCTCTCATGCAACTCCATAACGTGCCTGATGAGATTATGTGTAGAGCCTTCCCTACCACCCTCAAGGGATCCATACGCTTGTGGTTCGCCAAGCTCAAGCCTTCTTTCATCTACTCTTTTGCGAAGTTAGGCAAGTCTTTCGACTCCTACTTCATTAGGAGATGCCGACACCAGAAATCAATTGCCCACTTGCTCACCATAAAGTAGGACCGGGATGAAAGCCTTAGGAACTACCTCACTCGTTTTAACGAGGAGGCTCTCTAGATCGAGGAGCCAGACGATAAGGTGACCATGGGCTGCCTTTATCGCAGGTCTGTGCTCCTCTAGTTTCATGTTTTCTATCCTAAAAAGCCACCATCCAGCATGTATGAATTGCAGTCTAAGGCACAAAGGTACATGAACGCCGAGGATGTCACCAAGTCTAGACGAGGTGAGTCTTCCCATGGAGGCTAGAATAGGATGACAGAGAGAATATCTGTCAAAGACCACCTTGGTCCCCACCTCTGAGAGAGCGGTAAGACTTCATGCCACTCAATGCTTCTATGGAGCATATCCTATTCCAAATACAAGATAACCCTATGGTACGCTGCCCAGAGAAGATGAAAATCGCCCTGAATCGGAGGAGCCTAAACAAGTACTGCTGCTTCCACCACGACCACGGTCATGATACTGACGACTGTTTTTTATCTTAAAAGGCAAATCGAAGAGCTTATACAGCGTGGTCAATTGAGGTAGTACATTGCTGTTAGAGGACAAGCCCCGCCACCTGGTCGAGACCAGAACGACGAAGAACGCCAGCAACCCTTCGGAGAAATCCAAGCAATCTCATGAGTGCTAGGAGGAGGAGGCGACTCTAACTCCGTCAAGAAAGTCTTGGCCCACCTATGGGATATTGAAAAATTGAAGATTTTACCTATCTTTTATTGTTTTAGTTGATTTATTTTGTTATTTATTATTTTATGAAATAAAATTCTGCAATAATTATTATGTCCATAACTGTCTTGCTTTCATTCTTGGAAATTTATAGACAGCTTACAAAAATAAGAACATGATCTAACAAGAAGGTAGACAAAAAGACGAAAATCGTATATTTCAGACGATCAGTCACTGCTCCACGAGCCACAACCATCAAGGCTCTCTCTGTCATCGTCTACCCCCTGGTGCCTCATATGGGATGAAACCAGAGAAATCAGCAGCAAGCCCCCAGCATCGGGTGCCCAGCCTCCGGCGCCTAGCTCCTCAGCGCCTTCCTCATCTCCATTTCAATGGAATGAGCCTCTGCCACGACAGCAATCTCTCGAGCTATACGTAGCTTGACCTCAGCTCCTACGCCCCTCTCACGGGACGTTTGCAGCTATCACTCTACTCTCGCGCAGGTAGTCTTCTTGTAAGCCTCTGCCATGACAACTATCTCTCGAGCTATATGTAGCTCGACCTCCAACATTGGGAGCCTCTCAAGGGACGTTCGCAACTCTGACTTTGCACTCGTGTAGGTGTCACCTTGTAAGCCTTTGTTGCGACAGCCTCTCCCAAATTATACGTAGCTCGACCTCCAACTTAGCGGCCCTCTCACAGGATGTCCACAGCTCTGATTTTGCTCTCGCGCAGGTAGTCACCTTGTAAGCCTCTGCCATGGAAGCCTCTCTGGAGTTATACGTAGCTTGGCCTCCATCTTAGCGGTCTTCTCACTGGACGTTTGCAACTCTGACTCAAATAGTCTCCTTGTAAGCCTCTACCACTGCAGCCTCTGCCTAGTTATACGTAGCTCGGCCCCCAGCTTCTTGGCCCTCTCGTGGGGTGCCAAAAAGCTCAGTCTCAAGATGCGGAACTCTTTATAAGCAAGCCTCAACTGCTCTTCAGCAGTCTCTTGAAACACACCTCTCTTTTGCCAGATCCCTGGATTGCTCTCCAAGTTTGATCATTCTTGAAAAAAGGTAGGAAAAAGTGGCAACCACTTGTAAGCATTCAAAAAGCAGAACATGAAGAAAAAGAGAATCGCTCCATCACGGTATTGATAGTGCCCTCTAGACCTTGAGATCCAATCTCTCTGATATCTGTGGGAGTCACAGACCTCCAAAGTCACTCCTTGATTGAAGTCACATCGAAGTATGGACATCGATACATTACCAAAAGCAGGATAGTTATGTGAAGCTACAGTTCCTATAGAAGATCACACTGGAGTCACATCTCCTACAATAGTACAAGGGCTAGCTCTGGTACACATAGAAGTCACAATCTGGGAAGGAGTGGGGGCACCACCGGGTCCCATAACCTGGAAAGCAACCTAGCCATCGAACCTCAGCTGAAAAGCATTGGGGCATCAAACTTAGCCCTCTTGTGAAGAGAGGAAAGCGCATCCCTAGAAAGCAAAAGATAACCTGCCACTTCATAACGAGGTCCTGCCACTACCGGCGAAAAGTAGACACATGCAAAATCTATTTTTTCACAAGTTTGAGGTAAAAAAAACTCAAATTTTGTGAGAAAGAATCATTTTTTGGAGAAATTTAGTGCCCTATGTCATAGATCTCAAAAAAATACACGACTTCAAATAAAATTCATCTCAAATGGACAACTGAGTTCAAAATTATGGTAGTCCAAAGTTTCATCGTTGTTTAGTACTCCATCCAACGCCAACGCCCAACGCCCAATGGTCAATACCCAGTACCAGCACCCAATGGATAATACCCAACACCAACAACCAATGATCAATACCTAGCTCCAACGCCCAATGATCAATACCCAGCGCCAGTGCCCAATGATCAATATCCAGTGCCCAAGCAATTCGAGACGCCACCCAAACAACCCGAGGCGTCGCCCAAACAACTAGATATGTTTCCAAACAATCCGAGGCATCGCCCAAACGACCCAAGACGTCACCCAAGCAGCCTGAGGCCTGGCCCAAGTGACCTTAGAAGCCATCATATAGAACAAGACATTTGTTCTACAAAAACGAAGGAGCTCATTCATGCCCTCAACCCCCAATCACTACTAGGGCATAGGTCATGGGGGTAAATTATGAGCCCAAATCTAACTGAGTCAGACCCAATAAAATCAAACAGGCCCAAGTCAGCTAAAAGGCAGTCTAGACCCGGTTCACCAATCCGTCAAATCCAAGTTCCAAGAGGAATTAGACCACATGGGGAGAAGTTATCAGGATACGCACACATGAAGATCAATCCTACCTCAATTGTGCTTATCTTTTGTAACTATCCTCCCCGAAGAAGTAGTGTCTTCTCCCTCACATCACCACCTCACCATACCTATAAATTGTAAACCCTCTCCACATAAGAGGACACACATTGGTATCTCACCAAAATCTCTCTACACACATAGCTTCTCTCTCCAAGCTATTGTACTTCTCTGGGAGCACACATCGCCCAGGGCTCTCTCTTGTTCACCTTGCTTGATCAATAAAGATAACTGGTCACCGCTGTTATTTTCAAGAATGGAGTAGGTCACTCGGACCGAACTACTATATATCTGTGTTGACTCATTATTTAATGTTTTACCATTGATTACTTTATTTATTGTTTATTAATTATACTTATTCATACACTCGACTGGTGATCTTGCACGAGGCCAATTTGTGCATCATCAGAGTTGTTGTCGTATTTTGAGTAAATACTACATATATTCTACATGCCAAACAAAATGAAGAATGAAGCTAGCAATCCAAGAAAATAGGAGGTAGAAAATCTCACGCTAAAACTCAACTCATAATCCAAAATCTCTTGGCCATGACAATGCATGTTGCGAGAACGATCGCAACGATGACTGAATTTTCGCAATTACCATTTAAAAAATGCATCTAGATTATATGGGCAACTCCATGTGCTTTGGTTGTCTCACCAATAGATTTGATATATTTTTTGGTTGGTCATTACCTTCTATATGTTAAGTTGCTTTAATCTAATCACTAACTAGTGAAACATGACCTAATCATGAAGCATTGAAACCTAATTCAATTAGTATTTTAATTTGGATTTGCGTATTTTCACATTTTGGAAACGTTGGACAAAAGTTGTGTATGCATTTAACAACTTCTAAATTATATTTTTTGTATTATTGGTTTAGAATAATTTTTTATTGTAATATTGTTGCTTTCTCCATGTAAGCCAACATGAATTTCTTTTTGTTTGATTAAGAAACTAGATATAATGTTAAACTTTATATTGTTGATTGATTTGTAGCTAAGATTCAATTTTTGAATCATACCTTTTTTTTTGAATTAAAATTTCATTCATCTCTTCATCTTTATATTTGAGTAAAGAAACATTTTTGTGTATCTGAATTTGTGTGAAATTCAATTCATTGAAAGTGAAAAAAAATAGTATAATGTTGTACATCTTGCAAAATTTGTGAGAGTTTTTGTGAGACCCCGTAAAATAAATAAAATAGATAATCTCATTTTAAGAGTTATTCTAAAAAATTAAAATGGTGATAAAAACCTCAAATCATTGTTGAAAGGTTGATCATAAAATTTGAGTTTCATTCATATTGGCTTTCTAGTCAAATTTTGTTTGAGATGCGTTCAAACTTGAGAAGGGTTGGTAGTTAACTTTCTACAAATTTTCAAGTCTAAATAAAACAACCATAGAATCCGAAAGATTAAAAAACCTTAGGATAGGTGATATGGGGTGCATTAAAATTTTTTAAAAAATATGAAATTAAAAAATATTTTGGAAAGAATGAGGGAAGGAATGAATTTAACACTATCTTAATATTTTAGTCATAACTTTTACGTTAGAGTCCAATTAACATGATTTTTTTTGGCATTATAAATTAAACTCCAAGGACTACAAAAGTGTATATTTCATGAAAATTTTGAAAATCGACTTCTAACTACATCAAGATCGAGCTGAAAGTTTAGGACAGAAAGTCACCCACGTCCAATAGCGCGTTTGGATGCATTTGACAGTGAATTTGGTTCAAGCAGATGCTAAAACACGCATTCGAACACATGTATGAAATCGGCCCCAACTAGTTTTGTGTGTTTTCTCAAATTTTAACACTACAAATAATTAAGAGATATTTTACGGTTCCTTTACCTATTTTTTAACCTCAAAAAGCATTGGAAAGTTTAGAGAGAAATAAACTTGCAACATATTGAAGGATAAACCCGTAGAAATCTTTAAGTCCCCATACTAAAATTTAAAGATGGATAACATGCATACATCTAAAATGAAAAAGGGAAACTTTGAATCATTGTTGAAAGATTGATCATAAAATTTGAGTTTTACACGTATTGGATTTCATGTCAAATTTAGTTTCGAAGTCGATTAAGCTTGAGAAGGGTGACTAGGTAATTTTTTGAAACTTTTTAGATTAAAATAAGGCTACCATTGAATTAGCACGGTTGAGAAACCTTGGAAGAGGTTATACTTGGTGTATTAGAAGTTTGAAAGTATTTAAGAGTTAAAACGTATTTTGGAGAGAATTTGCGTAGGAATGAATATGACACTACCTCACTATTTTGCCTATAAATTTTTACCCTAATAACTAATTGACCTGATTTTTATGGCATTGGAAAGTAGACTTCAAGATGTACAAAAATGAATTTTCACAAAAATTTCTTGGATCGATTTCTAGCTAGGCCAAAATTGGCTTGATAAAGTATGAAATGTAATGGAAACTTGGAGTCCATTCGAACGGGAAAGTCTCTATTCGAATAGAAGTCAAAAAACAAGAAATACAGGGTGTAAGCTCCATTCGAACACAAAAGTCTCCGTTTGTACAGAGATGTGATTTTCACAGAGACCAGTTTGCACTGCCTAAACAATTTTTCACCATATAAACACCATAGGGACGTCTTTTAGGGCTATTTTTTATAATTTAAATACATAGAATTATAGTTTGCATCTATAATGTCTCTTTTCAATGTATCTTGGTACCCGTAACTAAATGTCCAAATACAAACATAACCTCAAGACAATTTACAAAATCTATCATGCCACCGTGTTATACCTCTTATCTGATACTTTGCATAAGTGTCTTTTTTATGTAACTAACAGATACAATCTACCAACAAGGGTCTAACTTGGAATTGTGCTAATAATACATCTATAGCACACAATATCACATTTACCATTATCAATCTCAAATAAACAAAATTACTCAATCGAATACACTTACTGATTTTTTGTTTAGTGCATCAAACACCACAATAGTTTTTCTTGCATGATATTGTGCAGAATAATCATAGTCTTTAATCATTCCATTCATCCCTTTGCCTCAAATTCACATCATTTTAATTGAGTAAATATTTTAAACTTTGATTATCCATGTGAATTCTCACATGTCTCACCATATATATAATATCTCCATAGTTTTAATGCATATAAAATAGTAGTTAACTTTAAATCATGAGTACGATAATTTGTTTCAAGTTTCTACAATGGTCTGGAGGCATAAACAATTGCCTTACCATGTTGAATCAAAACACAACCTAGACCTTGATGAGAAACATTATTATATATCACAAATTCTTTACCACTCAAAGGTATATTCAAAGTTGGGGCTGAAATTTATTTCTTTTCTAGTACTGGGAAACTCTTTTCACAAGTTTTATTCCATTCAAACCTTACATCTTTTCTAATATGACAAGGGTGTTGGTAATACTGAAAAATCGAGCACAAACATGCTATAGTATCAAACTAGACTCAAGAAATTGTGAATTTTTATCACTGTAGTTAATCATTCCCACTTTACCATTGTCCTGACTTTCTTACGATCTACAAAAATATCATTACCGGAAACTACATTTACCAACAATACAACTCAATTTAGCCAAAATTCATGTTTACTTACCTTAGAAGGTAATTTTTTTTCCTCATAAAGTTTGTTGCACAATTCTCAAATGATGTTAATATTCTTCTTGACTATGAGAATACAAAGTAGAATATCAATGAATACAATAACAAATGCATCTAAATAAGGTTGAAATACCCGAGTTAACTAATTCATAAAAACAATTGTAGCATTTGTCAACCTCATCAACATCAACAAAAATACAAAGTGACCATCACAATTTCACAAACTATTTTTAGAACATCACCACTTCTTTCTTTTAACTAAGAATAGCCCAACCTAAGATCAATCCTACGAAATACTCTAGCTCTTCACAAATGATCAAATAAATCATTAATACCACGTAAAAGATATTTAATGCTTGTTGCTAATGTAGACACAAAAAAAATTAGTCTATTGCTAGGCCCAAATTCAATTAAATAACTTCATAAAATTAAATTGGGTTGAGCTTAAATTCCATAAGCCCAAATACTAGAAGACCAAATTTAATTATTTGGACTTGTCGAATTAAATTGAACTGAACGTAAGCCCAAATAATATAAATCTATTAAAGCCCATAAATTCAAATGAATATGGGTGGCCTACAACCTAAAGGCCACACAAGGGTATTCAGATAAAATACCCTTGTATGGATAACTAATCCCAATTCTATAAATAGGAGTTTGGGGAAGCCAAGAAACAGGACAAGGAGAAGAAAGCCAAGAAGAGAGAGGGAGGATGATAGATCATGAAGCTTTGCCTGAAGTCCATCTCAAGAGGAGAAAAGAAAAGAAGGTCAATAGTGAAGCTCTGCACAAGTCTACCCCCCAAACGAGGTTTTGCAAATCCATCTTTGAGGATAAGAAACACTGTCAAGTCCTTCTTTAAGAGATTTAAATCATCTTCAAGCCATTTAACACAAAGAACAGGGATAAAATCCAACGAAACCACTATTAAATTGAAGGATGAGAACCACATCAATTTGACTCTCGTCTTTAGCAAATTCACCAAATCAAAGACCAAAGAACGAGAACCATGTTAATCCAACTCTCTTCCTCAACAAATCCACCAAAGCATTACCTAATCAAAGAACAAGAACCACGTCGGTCTATCCCTCGTCTTCATCAAAGCCACAACTAAAATCAAAGAACGAGAAACACACTGATCTAGCCATTATCTTCACTCCATCCACTGAGAATTAGAGGATAGTGCATGTAAGAAGCAAGCCAAGGAGAGTCAACACCACTTTTCTATTCAAACTAGCAATTTTAATTTTGACATTACTTTTGTGTTATATTATACACAAAATTTGTCGTTACAAATTTTGGCATGCCAATGGGACCTTCTCTTCCTCTCAACTCTCAAGTCATAAATCCAGCTAGCTTGATAGCAATTGCAACCAAAGACATCATGATTTATCCCACCAACAAGTCTGTAGACCTGGTCAAGGAGTCAATTCCAATAACCCGTGCCAAAACCAAGGCGGGCAAATCTCAACTCTTACCACCGATGGACCATCACTCTAAACAAAGAATAAGTAAGGTTCATCCAACAAAAAAGAGACAATATGTCCACTCTTCTGTCGATCTAGAAGAAGAAACAGACAATGTTTGTCCGACACATACACTAGCATGAGCTTGATGACTAGATCCTACTCTGAGACTTCAGCTAAGCAAAAGTGAGGTAATTATTCATTGCCCTCCGATACGCCTATGCTTGTGATGGTGATCAAAGTTATTTCATCTGAAGAACATCTTCAACAACTCACTACTATGATCGAAAGATTGACCAAAACTCTTAAAGGTAAAGATATGGAGATCACCGCACTCATGAATTGACTCGAATTATAAGAACCGTCAAAAGGAAACGGTCAAGAAACTTCAAACCCATCTGGTACAAAAAACATCAGAAAATCCTAAGTCTTGCGAGACTTTTCTCAAATTTTCGTTGTTACACTCTCTACCTAACAACTCCAGCATAAGAATGCAGATACGATATGAGCACAATATGGAGAAGCTCAATGATCTTCATTGGTATATGTCAAGTCATATAACAAACAAATAGATGAGATGTAAATGCCTATGGGCTACTAAGCCACGAAACTCCAACAATTGAATGGAAAAGGCAACCCAAATTAACATGTTGCTCATTTCCTCAAAACTTGCAATAACACTAGCACCTATGATGATTTGATGGTGAAGCAATTTGTTTGTTCCCTCAAAGATATTGTGTTCCACTTGTAAACAGATCTTACAATTTGAACTATTGATAGTTGGGACTAACTTGAAAGAGAGTTCCTCATTCGTTTCAATAGCACCCGACGTATGATTTGTCTTCCTGAACTTATAGGAACAAAACAAAAAAGAGATGAATTTTTCATCAATTATATCAAGTGTTGGAGGAGTCTTGTTCTCAACTGCATGAAGGACATTAGAGAAGGTTCCTCAATTGATATGTGTGTCCAAGGGATGCACTAAAGATTACTCTATAGCCTCCAGGAAAACATGTCACATACTTTTGAAGAACTTGCGATGCAATTCCAAGACTTAGAAATTCAAATTTTCAGACATAGTAGTCACTTAGTAAGTGGCTCTCAAGATAAGAAAGACATGACAAAAGAAGTGAAACCATCCAAAGTAGAGGAAACGATGACAATCATCACCGCACCAGTGAAGATCTTTGATAAAAAGTCGAAGACAGACTTCTAAGTCAAGTCTCCTCAAGATCAAACTCAGAAAAAGGCAAGACCGGGTTTGAAATAACTTGAAGAGAAAAACAATCCCTTCTCTGATACTAAATTTTATGATATCTTTGATTAGTTGTGGGAGTTAAAGCTTATCGAACTTCCAACACCCAAATGACCACAAGAATCGAAAATGTTTGATAATTTAAAATATTGCAAATACTATCACATTATTAGTCATTCCCTTAAAAGATACTTTATCTTGAAAGTAAATATTCTTCTTCTCCTGAATTAGAAAAAAATCAAAGTTGATTCTAGTGAAGATACAACAACTGTAAATGTGACAATGATCACTTTTGGGTCTTTTAACCCCATATCAACCTCAAATAAAGGAGTGTAATCATCACCTATCATGTAGCTAAAGGAACCATTACAACTACTAAGTTCTTCCACCTCCGTAGAAGAAGCACCATCGATTGAAAATGAGGAACTTGACAACAAAGAACTCGTTGTTTCCCTTCCTGATGGAGGTGTGCAAGTGTAGTTCATTGTTGATGACATGGTGACAACGGTGTATGCATACCTTGGTATGCTAAGTCCCAAAAACCCTAACATCACAATACTTTATGAGCTCATGACAGATAATCTAGATATTTGGGCATCATCGTTTGAATTGAAAGATGAGATAAAAGATGGTTGGTCAACCTTTGTCAACAAAAAGGAAAAATACCGAAACTCGATTGCTAACAAAAAATCCTCTAATCTACCAAGTGACTTAGGTCTCATGCTGAGAGCACTTATTTTGGAACTCAAACCAAGTGGATGTCCTCCTTCGGATGATTCTTTGGCTATTGAAGAAGATCTAGGAGAATGGAGTACGGTGAAGTCTCATAGATGTCGTAAGAAACAATATTCATCTCCTTCAACTAAGAATCCAAAAAACTCTAAAATGAATAGGGGACCTCATGCTCACCGAAATCGAAAACGTCATGCAAAAAGAAAGTTCCTTCTTAGCTAGTAACTATTGAATATGAAGACTACAAGTTGCTCTCTTGCATAACTATAACATTGATGGAGTACTTTCCCAAGTAATTATTTAGAAGAGAATCAATTACAAATAACATGATTAGTGCTCGTGAAGAGAAATGCATAATTGATGCCCCCTCAGGAAAAGGTTCATGGACCAAAAATGCCTAAAAACAAGTATCGGTAGGCGATGAAGAAATGATTGCAAGGTTGAAAGAAGTTCCATCAAACCTAAATATGCCCGAGACACTTGAGTTATTCGAAGAAACCCATCAAGTGTTAGTACAAGCTTTGATCAACCCACAAAGATTCAAAAGAAACATTGTAACTCGAGCCAATCAAGTTACTCAATATGATTGATGAAGAATTTAAATTAGGATCTCGCCCCATAATAGACCTCTTTACGTCAACGGATGTATTCGAGATCATAAAGTATCTCATACCTTGATCAATTGTGGATCGACTGTCTACATCATGTCAATTCACACCATGAAACAACTTGCAATATCCACGGATGAGTTGTCAAAGAATAAACTGATGATTCAAGGCTTAAATCAATAGGGGCAACGTGCTAACGTGCCATGCGTATGATACATCTCAAGATCAAAATTAAAGAATTGTGTCGAAGCCACTTCTCTGCCTCATTGGAAGGTAGGAGGGCATAGTCATAGAAATTCTTTAAGAACCATCATACTTCTACCCTCACCTCCAACTTGTTGTACTTGAGCTTGAGCTTGGGTGGCGGTAGTATGGTTGTTGTTGTTCTCGGCTTATTGGTGTACCAATGTAGTGAGCTCCCTCAAACATTGGTAGATACCATTTATAATGTCTTGACGTGGCGGTACTTGATTTCCCCCTCGTCAAGGTGGTCTCCCATATCCTCTTTCCTTCCTACACTTGTAACTAGGCTTTAGATCATGGTTTCAAACATGTACATTCTAGAGAAGTAGTCAAGTTTATGAGATACATCAGTTCCTACAGTTAACCTCAAAAGCCAAATGACTTTCAAAAACTTTATGTTCTGGGACCATATTTGGATAATCCAATTACCTACAACTCTCATTTAAGACCTAATACCTAAGCTCTAATACTAACTTGTCAAGCCCCAAATTTCATAAAAGCTTGATTAAAATAAATACTTGTTTATTTAAGAAACACATGCCACTATGTTGTAAAAACATCTAGGAAAGTATCTCTTTAGTTTAAATGATTTGAAAATTTTGGTAGAATTTTTTTTCAAAATTAAGCTTTCAATCAGCTGGTACGAGCATCTCTATGAGAGCATAACATAATTTGAACTAACTAAACATCCACAACATGCCTTCATAAAAAATATAATTCAACTAAATCTTGGGTGGTAAATAGAGGCCCACGAAGTCCTCCCAAACTCGGATACATCCAATACTAATATATATCACAACTTAGTACACAAAGTCATTACTTTAGATTATAATACCCAAAATAATAATCCCTCTATAGGATGATCTAGTGTACACCACAAATGTCTCAAGACACCCTTTTCAAACACAATGTTTGAGTGTTAACATTTCAACATAAGTTCTAAAGGTAAATACAAAAAGGCTCCAAAAGAGATTCTTTCTAGTCTAAACTCCCACAAGCATTCCATCACCTATGTCCTAGGATATATGCTAGTCTCTAAAAATATTAGTAAGGGATGAGCAACCACAGCTCAGTAAAATAATCTTTTTCCAAAGCATTTGCAAAGTTTTCAATATTCCACAAGCCATACGAACAAGTAATGAAAGCTTTCTATAATAAGTATAGGTACAATATAATAAGTAAAACATTTATAAAAATCTATCAACACCTCAACATTAGAAATATACAAGGTATGAATTAAAGGCTTATATATTTAAAGTTAAACCATCATAGCAAATACCATGGATGTCTCGCATACGGACAATATAATCAATCACACTAGTTTACGCCTGAACCATCTCTGGGAAAACTTTTGGGTCTTTCACCCTAGGGTTTTATTGCCATTCTTGTTTTTCAAGGGGAACGTGTAGGACACAACTTATAAAGTCACATAGGTCATCACCGAAAATAACTACCATAACCAGTCTCCCTTAGGACTAGTAGCAGTCTTGGCAACCCACTCAGTAGGCCCCAATTGTCTACTAACCCTCTGTCTATCAATATCGAGCATACATTTTCTAAAAATCATTATTTTCTATATCTATAAATCTTTTTGAAAACTCATATCATAACCTTGACATTTTATCAAATATAAAATCTCAAAATTTGTATTTTCAAAGCAACACAATCAATTCCAATAAAATAAGTCATATATATTATGTACAAGATCATAGCATACTTCAAAACCCCTAAATATAGGTTTAATCAAATACCCATAACTAAAATCAAACTAGGGTTTCAAACCACAACACTAAAATTATTTTCATTTCCAAGAGACTAAGTCATATATATTATGTACAAGATCATAGCACACTTCATAACCCCCAAATTAGAGGTTTAATCAGATACCCATAACTAAAATCAAACTAGGGTTTCAAACCCACAGCACTAAAATTATTTTTATGCATATAGGTTCACAATTTATAGCATACTCCACAATAAATCAAGATTTACAAGAAGTATTTTGTCATCAAACACGCAGTAAGTTTTAACTAAATAAAATAAATGAGATGCACAATGTAAATGCAAGAGAGAGGAAAACTCCACATAGAAATAAAAAATTCCAAGCCAAGTTCCTAAGATTTTCAAGCAAAATCCAAGTTGTAGAGACCTTATGCTTCCTTTTTCTCTTTCCCTTTATCTTCTCTTAGGGTTCTAAGAGGTATTGGGTGAGAGTGGAATGAAAGAATGGAAGAAAAGGGGCTGAAATTGGGGTTTTAAACCCAGCAGTCCTGAAATTTATTGTTCATGAGGCAAAAAAAATATATCTTTTCTAAAATTATGATTTTACCACTAAACATTCCAATTTGATATCTATGACTTCCTTAAGGTTTTTCAACATTTCGGATTTATTTTTAATGTAATTTTATCCTAAAAATATTTAGTTTTATGATTTATCTCAAAATTAAATTAGATTTACACATGAAACACTAAAATTATTATTTTACCCATCTAAACTGCTATATGAGCTAAACATCTATTCCAAGTTTTTTTTTAAGACCTCCCGGATTCATTAATAATATTATTTTGACCTAAAACATTAATATATTTACTAGTTACCCTTATCAACATTAAATACCTCCAAAAATTAAATTTGACCTAAAAGTCAATACATTTGTGCCTCAAACTTAAGAGACTATTCCTATAACAATTATTCAAAGATTCTCTCATCATTTTAATCATTTTAAAAATATTAGCACGTTAATACCATTTATATTCATGTAACACACGTGATCTCACAGTTCACAAAAGTAGGATAGGGTAAAGATGAACCATGCCAACTTGAAAAACTTGATATAGTTCTGCCTATGAAGCAAGTTGATAAGTCAACAGTAATGCAAGTAATGATAAAGGGAGAGTCTTCTACACACCATAAATTTAGTTTAATAAATTCTCATTCTCCAATTCCAATTATGCTAAAGAAGGCCTCATCTAACCCCACCATGATAGAAATCTATGAATGTGAAAAAGAAGAGGTCAAACAGCCTCGTGGGTCTGTTTTTGATCGACTTGGTGTTCACAGAATGGTGTTTGATCGACTATGCAGGGAAGCCCATCCTCCAAATCTACTACAAAAAGCTCATGTGTTCACTTGACTCAAAGAATTGGTTTACGAAAATGAACCAAGTTCTCTTATGCAAGTCAAGAAATGAATGAGGAGACATAGACATAATGCTTCAAAGTTTGCATAAAAAATTGAGGATGCTGATGATAATATCCAAGTTTCCCTTACCAATCAGCAACAACCCTCGAGAAATAAAAAAAAAAGAGCATTTTGCATAACACATACATCAAGGAAGAAGACATTTTTGTGAACTATGTCACCGTTGATCAAATAACGGAAGAATCACAATCATAAGTATTATCTTCAATAAATGAATTCAAACTAGCTTTATCTACACTTCAAGACAGATGGCAAACTTGCACATACAAGATAGTTGGTAAAGATGGCTTGAGAACCCAATCAATGGGAAGTTTTTGAAACGTGTCCACAACTAAATGCAACTAAGACTCCTTGACGCACAAGCCAAAACTGCATGTTACTCATAGCCCGCATGAATTAAAACTATGTAAGACAAAATAAAAAATAAATAAAAATTTGCTCCTTCATACACAAGCCTAAACTATATGTTGCTCCTAATAGAGTTACATACTAAAAGTTTACTTTTTGCAGTAAACTCGTTTTATAAATTAATATATGTGTTTTTTTTTTCATTTTATTGAGAATCTATGTGGGCAAGATATTTGCAATATATTTGATATATCGTATGCATGTGTGTTTTATATTTTACAATGTAGATAATCTGTTGTGTAGAATTCGACTTATGCACAAAAGACCAAATTATCGGATCTTTGTATAATATGAATATAGATTCACAATCCTAGATGAAATTGGACATACCATTAGTATGATTGTAGTATAATATTCTAACAAAGTTTGTCTTGACTATAGGAGACTGTTTGATATCTCAGATTATTGTATTAGTACATTTTGTGTATTGAACAGACCCATGTTGAGGTAATTATCTTTTACTGATTGAATAAGATAATAAATACCTCATGATTATTATGATTGCTCAAGCACTTAATCCCAAGATATTTAATTGTCATGTGCATATAATGATTATCACTTTAATTCATCAGAGAGTGAGGTTCATAATAAGTCAATAAACTAGGTAAATTAGGAGACTATAATATTTGTATGGTGAAAATTAATTATGAAAGGAAACCACATCCTGTTATTTAAATGAGTTGATGATATCCTCTTAAGAAAACTCATAAGTTTTGTCCATGTCAAACCTTACATGTGGATTTAATTATCCAAGATGACAAATAAGTTGAGTGGAAAGTTCTCAAGGAATAAAATAAGTCAATTAAATATAATTATCAGTAATTTATTTAATCGATGGACATCTGCAATCTTAAATGTGCGAAGATTATTACAAATATAATAATAAAAAGCTTGAAACATAATTTTTGAGATAAGACTCAGGAGATCAATAATAAATTTTTAGTGGACTAACATATTATTAATCGACTACAAGATGTTTGTTCAGGGTTGAACATAGGGATTATAGGATCATTGGAAGCCTGACCCTTTGGGTTTCTATCTTAGCCTATGTAAAGAGGTATAGGCTCTCAAAATCAACAAAACCTTTATTACTAACGTTTTGAGGGAGGCTGAGAGAAAGAGAGCAGAAATTCAGAAGTCTTTGCTGCCCACACTACATTCAGATTTTAGCGTTGAGGGATATACAGCAGAAGACCATAAGTTTCATTGAGTTGTTTTTTGCATCTATCTTTAGATTTTGCGTTCGTGCTAAGACGAGATCAATCCTAAGTGATCTCAAAGATAAACCCTCGTTCCTCTTTGTAGGGTTTTAATGAAATTTTGTTGTATTTGATACATATGCACTGTTAATGATTCTTGGGACTTCCATTCCAATATATCCTGGCCGGCATGAGCTAAAACTGTGTACGGCATAAACCAAAAAAAAAATGTTTTGCTCCTGATCCGCATGAGCTAAAATTGTGTACATCATAAACAAAAAAAAAAATTACTCTTAGTCTACATAAGTTAAAACTGTGTACGTTGTAAACAAATATATATGCTCCTAGCCCGCATGAGTGCACGACATAACCAAAAAATACATATATTTTTGCTCTTTGGTCTCATGAACCAAAACTATGATGAGTTCATCCAAATGGGGAAAAAAAGAAGGACTTCGAGTTGTCGGTGGAGTTTTATCAAACATCAAATTCTCTAACTTTACAGCTGACAAATGTCTTGCATTTGATGACAGCTAGGTGAAAGAGCACATCACTCGATCAACGGAGCAACAACGGACTACCATATTAATCCTTTAATTTTCAACGACTTAGGAGTTGTAAAATGCTCTCAAACTACTGTAGGGATTGATCACAATAGACTGGTTACGGCCTCAAAACTTATGTTTATCCAATTCTACAATCCACCTATTAGGAAAAGTCACCTAAGACTGCCAGAAGTCACTTAAGGCTGCCACAAAAGCCACTTCAAGACTGATATGAAAGTCACCTAAGGTTGAGACAGAAGTTACCAACTCCTGACGCAAAAGTAACTTAAAGTTGACACAGGAGTCACTCAAAATTGACATAGAAGTCACCCACTTTTAACACAAAAGTAACCCAAAGTTGACACAGAAGTCACCAACTCTTGGAAACAGAAGTCATCAAAAGTTAACACGTAAGTCACCCAAAGTTGGCAGAGAAGTCACTAATTCTAGGAATAGAAGTCACACAAAGTTGGCACAAAAAAAGTCACCAACTCTTTGAAATAAAAGTTACCTTTGACTTGGAAGTCACCCAAAGTTGACACAAAAGGCATCCAAAATTGGTACAGAAGTCACCAACTCTTGGAACATATGCCACCCAAAGTTGGCATAGAAATCACCAACTCTTGAAAATAGAAGCCACCTCTGACACACAAGTCATCCAAAATTGACACAGAAGTCACCTAAAGTTAGCACAGAAGCCATCAACTTGTGCAAAAGTAACAACTCAACCTCATCGCACGGCACCACACTTAAGCTGGTTTGTTGGACTATTGGACGGTTAGTTATGGTTATGTTGGCTACTAGTCCCAAATACTGTAAATTGCTTTCAAGCTATTGCAAGGACTGGTTAGAAGCTTAAGAATTATCGTTTCTTCTATTCTACAGTCCACCCCCACCAAATGGGGGATATCCCTTGCTGCAAGAAATGAATCCAGTGGTGTAGGTTACTTTCAAACTACTGCAAGGATTGGTCATAGGCTTAAAAAATTTTGGGTCCTCCAATTCTTCAATCCACTCCATCTACGGCATGTAAGAATGAGAAATTTGGTGTTATAGACCACTTTCAAACTGTCACAAGGATTGGTATAGGCTTAAAAAATATGAAGTCCTTTGATTCTTCAATTCACTACATCATGAGATCCACTTACTACAAGAAAGGAATCTGGTGGTATAGGCTACTTTCAAAGAGTCTCAAGGATTGATCATGAATTCAAAAACAACTGGGTCCTTTGCTTTTTCAATTCACCACATCACGAGGTCCACTTATGGTAAGAATGGAATGTGGTGGTGTAGGCTACTTTCAAACTGCCACAAGGATTGATCATAAGCTCGAAAATTACTAGGTCCTATGATTCTTTAATTCACCATGTCATGAGGTTCACTTGCAGTAAGAAAGGAATTTGGTAATGTAGGCTACTATCAAGCTGTTGCAATGATTGTTCATGGGCTCTAAAATTTTTGGGTCTATCAATTCTTTAATCTACACCATCATGAAGAGATTTTCACTTACTTCAAGAATATGGCGTTTGATGTTTTAGGATGCTTTCAAAATTGTTGTAGGGACCAAGGACTTCAAAATCTTCAATCCACCATTCTCGAGATACGCTTGATCATTCTTTATTCTGAAATCTTCAAAGTATTCATTGATCTAGCTTTTGGAAAGGAAGCCATCCAAAAAGTCAAGAAATAAGTGATAAGAAATAATATAAATATAAGAAAATATAAAAATTGAACAATAAATAAACAAACTAACACTAAAAAAACAATACAAAACAAAAATAAAATAACAAAAATAATAATAATAATAAAATAAATTCTTAAAGTTAAAATTACTTGGTATCAAATTCTTTGGGAAATCACCTAAAATAAAATTCCTGGCGTAAAGTTTCTTGAGATAAAATTCTTTAAAAAAAGAAAAAAAAGGTCAGTTTTGATAATAATGTCGTGAGAAAATATGAAAGCTTGAAAATTGTATAACAATAGAAAAGGAAACAAAAAACATATCTAAGTTCAAACTCTTGAAAAACAAAACCACCTGAAATCAAATTATCATAAAATCTCCTAATTATCAGGACAAAATCAATATAATGTCAAGTTCTTAAAAAAATCACCTTAAATAGTTAAATTGAGTCCCCTAAGACAAAATTCTAAGGTCAAAACTACATAGGAAAAAGTCAAGTAAATTAAAACATCCTAACTAATGTTCTCAAAATAAATTTCTCTTAATAAAAATCTCAAATAAATTAAACAAACAAATTGTAATCAAGAACCTATCTTCATAAAAAAAATTAGGAAACAAATTTTGGCCGAGGATAAAAATAAAATAAAATGTATTGAATAGAAAAATTATTCAAGTTAGACAATTACAAAAAAAAGGAGGCAAACTTAAAAATATATAAGTCAAGCCTTATGATTAGACTAAATTAGCCTATGTGAAAAAATCTGAACAGATGTCGTAAAATATAGTTTCAAAAAGAAACCAAAATTAAAAAAAAAAAAAAAAGATGTATGAAAAATAGTTTGTCAAATTAATCATGCGTCAACCAAAAAAAAAAATCCTGGGCATACTCCATACCTTGACTAAATTTGTTGCCTAGGTAAAACAAAAAATAATAGAATGAAGCATGAGAAAGCAAAAAAAAAACACATGCATGAAGTTGCTTGTAATGAATGCAAGACTGCCAACTTGCCGCAAAAAAAAAAAAACCACAAAAAAAACAAGGCTACCAAACTTTTGAGACTTGGAATCAAAAAACTATTAAAACCTGGAAAAAAATATAGTAAGGAATAACATAGAGGGCAAATTATTGTTAATGAAAGTAGAAGACTATGCCCACAAAATAGAAGAAATTCTTGCAAACAAAAGCCTAAAAAAAATTCAAAATAGTGTTTTGAGGGAAGTCATCGAACTGAGGTAAGAAAATCAAAAAAACAAAAAAAAAAAAAACAGAAGACACCAAACTCAAGTGAAAAAAAAAACACAAACGTGTAATCTTTAAAAAATTTAGAAAAGAAGAGAAGGTCTTGGTTATTGTCTAAACAATGAGTGTGGTCACCAGATTCAATCATGATAATGTGAACGCAACAAAAAAGAAAACACAAAGAAATCGAACAACATTGTTTACCTGATGTTCGTAAACCTTCACAAATACAAAAGCCAAAGAAAACATATTTTGTTTAGGGTCATAGGGCATCCTTAAATAAAGAAAAGAAAACATTATTTAACTTAATTATAAAAGGGTTGAATGTCTATTTTCTAGGACTATGAGTTCAAATACAAATTGAATTGATAATTCTAAATCATAGATGAATTCAAATTTTGTGTTGACAGAGTATTAGGACTATGTTTTACTTAGAGTTTAACATGGACTATAATTCCATGATGATTATGGGAAAATAAATTTAAAAATACATCATAAATAATTTTAAATTAAATCAAACTCCTTATAAATCAAAGAGAAAATCGAGACCCATTTACATATTAAATATGCAAATAAGTCTCAAGAGGACATTTGTAGACACATAAAAATTAGTCTATTGCTAGGCCCAGATCCATTTAAAAAAACTTATAAAATTAAATTGAGTTAAACTTAAATTCCATAAGCTCAAATAATAAAAAACCATATTTAATTATTGAAAAATTATGAACAGGTACCTTATGGAGGATTTTTTTGTGAGAAAAGAGTTTGAAAAAAATGTGTTATAGATAAGTATCACAATGATGAAATGTATTGTAGAGAGATACACAATGGCTGTTTTTTTCCCTTCTCTTTACTATAATACCATTTTCCTATTTTTATGGTGTTTGTACTTTGGCAGTTGCTTTTTATATGAGGATTTGGTTTTATTGATAGGCAGTTTCCAAGCCTGGAAGAATTTTTTTTTTTTTTTGAATGTCTAAATTATCCATAAACAACGCAAGATCTAAACAAAACCAAAGGCCTGTTTTGAAGCTGAGGCCATCATCATCGGTAATGTGACATTATAGTGATACATGACAATGTAACACTTTCATCAACACTTTAATCTCTCACGCCCAAATTTTTATTAAAACGTGATTTAATAAAAAGAGATATTTACCCCTTATTCTCTTGTCGGTTTACAGTAATAATTGAATGAAATAAAACATTTAGTTTTATGAAAACATTTTTTGGGCTTCCAACCAGGTAGTAAGAGCATTCCTATGAGAACATAACATAATTTAAAGGGCAAATTGCACGGGAGGTCCCCAATGTATGAGGTTTATCTCATTTTAGTTATCAATGTTTCAATTGCATCATTTTGGTCCCTAAAGTATTGAATATGTTTCTATATGATCCTTAAGCAGACAGTGTCCAGATTGCTAATAATTTTGTATCATAAACTTGTCACATGGTACTTAAATGTGGACAATAAAATAATTTAGATACCTCTTGACCAAATTTTTACTCAATTTTTGGTTAAATACCTACCTAAATTACATAGTTTTGATCATGAGTTATCCAAATTTTGGTCAAAAGCTACCCAAATTTTGTTTAAGAGTTATTAAAATTATTTTTTGTCCATATTTAGCTATAACATGACAAGTCTATGATAACAAATTATTAGCAATCTGGACGTTGTCTACTTGAAGGACCATATAGAAAAATATTTAATATTTTAGGGATTAAAATGAAGCAATTGATACATTGGGGACCAAAATGAGACAAACTCCATACTTTGGGGACTTCTAGTACAATTAATCTTAATTTAAACTAACTAAACATCCACAACATGCCTCCATCAAAAATATAATTCAACTAAATCTAGGATGGCAATTAGAGGCCCACGAAGTCCTTACAAACCCGAATACATCCAATATCAATATACCACAACTTAGTACACAAAGTCATAACTTCACATTACAATACTCAATAATAATCTCTCTATGGGATGATCAAGTGTACACCCTAAATGCCTCAAGACAACATTTTCAAACACAATATTTGAGTGCTAACATTTCTACATAAGTTTTAAAGATAAATACAAAAATACGCCAAAAGAGATTCTTTTTAATCCAAACTCTCACAAGCATTGCACCACCTATACGCTAGGATGCATGTTAGTCTCTGAAAATATTAGCAAGGGATGATCAACCACGGCTCAATAAGATAATTATTTTCCCAAGCATTTATAAAGTTTTAAATACCAATATTTTACAAGCTATACGAATAAGTAATGAAAGATTTCTATAATTAAGTATAGAAACACGATAACAAAAGTATTTATAAAAATCTCCAAAATCTCATCATTAGAAATATATAAGGTATAAATTAAAGGTTTATATATTTAAAATCAAACAATCATAGCAAATATCATGCATGTCTTGCATACGAACAATATAATCAATTAAATCGGTCCATGCATAAACCCTCCCTGGAAAACCTTTTGAGTCTTGCACCCTAGAGTCTCATCGCTCTTATTGCTTTTTAAGAGGAACGTGTAGAGCATAACTTGTGACACCACATAGGCCATCACAAAAAATACTACTATAACTGTAAAACCCGAGCATTCGCGCGTACAAAAAGAAAAAAAAAACATATATATATGGAATTATTTTATGTAGTTAATGTTTTATTATGTATATAGAAAAATTATAAAAAAAAAACGAAATCGAGTTATTCACAGAAATGCCATTGCATGGCATTTCTTCCCAAGCTGCTGCCTGGCAGCACAAGGATGCACCTCATCCTTCTCCAACCTTCCAGAGGGCTTGAGGAGCTGTATTAAGACCCTCAGCAAGTCTCTGGATAAGGAGAACCGCTAAGAGAGGAGAGAGGAAGAAGAGAGAAGCTAGAGAGAGAAGAGAGAAATTTGAAATTTTGATTTTGTGGAAGAAGAAGTTTTGAACGATCAGAGGTATGCTACTAGGCTAATTTGATGGCTAGAAATCTCATGGTATCATTAGAATTGCATATCATGTACTGGAATTGCTTGATTTCATGTTTTAAATTTTCGGGTTCTAGATGTTTATGAAACGGGTTTGAGATTTGAGCATGATTTGAGTTAATTATTTGGTATGGCTGAGTTTGGGAGGACTTGAGGAGTTGTTTGGTGGTGGAATCGTGGGTTGCCGTGGTCTGTGGTGGTGTAATGGTTGTGTGAGGGTTTGAGAAGGTGAAAATATAATTTTGATAAAAACTTGTTTAAATTTTAAAAGGGGGCTTGGGTCTAGCTAATTTGGGGTCAAGGAATCCATTTATGACCTCATAATTGGATTTGGAGGTCGTTTTGGGGGTGAAAAGAGTAGTTGCAGGTCTGGACATATACTAAAACCCTTATTTTTTGTTAACTTTGACCTCTTTATTTTATAGGTTTAAGCTAAATTCAAAGCTTAAAAATTATGGGGTTTGTTAGAGTGATGTGTGGTGAGTGTTTAGGTTCAAAAATTAGGTGAAAAGGGGTGCTGAGTAGGGAGAAACAAGGGTGAGAAGTAGGAGGGTTAGGCTGCTAGAAGGAAATTAGGGTTTTTGGTCAAGGTGCTCAAGGAAGAAGATGAAGACACCAGTGCACCCCGTTGGCGCGTGAGGGCGCGTCCAGCATCTGATTGACCTCTAGCTGGTCTCAAAAGTTCCCTAACATCCGTGCGGAGGTCTCGGTAAAATTTCAAGTCGATCCGAGGGCCGGATCTATATGAGGAGTAAAATGACTGTTTTGACCTCCGGGGTCAATTTGACCCAGTTTTAGGGTGATTTTTGGAAAATAAATTTTATATTCATCTTTAGGTAGGTTAATTGAGTATGTGTATTAAATTTCATCGAAAAATAACACTTTTTAATTTTTGGCCATTTCAGATCAAAATACCGAGCGGGTAGGGTTTCTCAATTCCGGAACAGGCGATGCTTTCCAAACTTGTTTCTAAATTATTCCATATGTTATTTATGATGTTTTAGCATGGTTTAAAATATATGATTGGGTGTTTTGAATAGTGATGGAAATTCGGACCCGGATCAGGGTTTTTGAGTGCGGTTTGCACTATTGTTTTAGAAATGATCGTATTGCTTGAATTATTCGCATTGACTGAAATTCTGGGATCCTTTTTAATGAAAATATAAGTGCACACGGGTCGAGTGGCAAAAGGGTTTATATTCCAGTTTGAGGCCGTAGAGGGTACTCATTGAGTTTGTAAATGCCTGGGTGGCCCAGTTGGTCTTCGGACTTGGGTACTGAATTGGATCGTATTGACTTGGGAGCGTATCTTCCTTGGGGTGAAAGTCCCCTAAATTATTGGATCGTATGGATCGTATTGACCCTAAGTGGTCTATTAGGATGAATTGCCCACCAGTGTAGCACTCTACTGAAATTTCGGAACTCTCTTTTACAATTTTGTTTAACTACTACAGTTTCAAATGCAATGATATTTTTGTTGATGTATATGTATCAAATGCTTGTTTGGATTTCTGCCCAATCATGTTAACCTATGTTATTTTTAAACTCGTTTGCTTGGAAATTGAGTCATTCTACTAAGCTGTTGATGCTCACCCTACATTACTTTTCCTTTTTCAGATACGACGAAGCTGAGAGAGGTGTACATAATAACCTACTAAGGTTTCTGTATACATATTAGGAAGATGTATCCAAAGTTTGTAGTAAAATAAACGAAAACCTAATGTGTAATGTGTACTCAATTAGATATTAATTTACAATAGTCTGGAATATGTTAGTGTAGAAGTATTGTATATGTTTTTATGATAAGATGTGGTTTGTATGTTTGTAGGTTATTATGCTATGTTACATGACGATTCGATATGATAATGTTCCATAGATTAAAGTAACACCTGTCACATGTCGTGTCGACTCGGGGTGTGACAATAACCAATCCCCCTTTGGACTAGTAGTTGCCTTGGAAACCCACTCAATAGGCTCAAACTGTCTACTAACCCTCTGTTTGTCAGTATCAAGCATACATTTTCTAAAAATTATTATTTTCGATATCTATAAATCCTTTAGAAAATACATGTCTTAACCTTGACGTTTTATCAAACATGTAGTAGGCTCAATTCTCAAAATTTGTATTTTCAAAGCAACAAAATCATTTTCAAGAGAATAAATTGTATATATTATGTGAAAAATCATAGAATACTTTAAAACTCCCAAATCATAGGTTTAATCAAAGAACCATAACTAAAATCAAACTAAGGACTCAAACCCACAACACTAAAATTATTTTCACTTCCAAGAGAATAAGTCACATATATTATGTACAAGATCATAGCATACTTCAAAACCCCCAAATCATAGGTTTAATTAAATACTCATAACTAAAATTAAACTAGAGTTCAAACCCATAACACTAAAATCATTTTTATGCATGTAGGTTCACAACTAATGGCATATCAACACCAAATCAATGTTTATAACAAGTATTTTGGCATCAAACACATAGTAAGCTTTAACTAAAGAAAATAAATGAGATGCACAGTGTAAATGGAAGAGAGAGGAAACTCCACCTAAGAATCAAAAATTACTAGTCAAGTTCCTAAGATTTTCGAGCAAAACTCAAGCTTTAGAGACCTTTTTCTTCCCTTTTCTCTTTCCCTTTATCATCTCCTAGGGTTCTAAGAGGTATTAGGTGAGAGTGGAATGAACTAATGGGAAAAATGACGCTGAAATTGGGGTTTTAAATCCAGCAGTCCCGAATTTTACTGTTCATGGGGCAAAAAAATATTTTTTTTCCCAAAATTATGGTTTTTCCATTAAACATATTTAATTTGATCCCTATGACTACCCTAAAATTTTTCAACTTTTTGGATTCATTTTTAATTTTATTTTAACCTAATAACATTTAATTTTATGATTTATCCCAAAACTAAATTCAATTTACACCAAAAATACTAAAATTTCTATTAAACCCCTCCCACCGAACTGCTATATGAGCTAAACATTTATTCCAAGGTTTTCGGACCTACCGGATTCAATGGTAATGTTATTTTGAACTAAAAAAAATTAATATATCTACTTAGTTACCCTTATAAACCTTAAATACCTCCAAAAATTAAATTTGACTCAAAAGTGAATACGTCTGTACATCAAATTTTCATGACTATTTCTTTAACAATGATTCGAAGTTTCTCTCATCATTTTAATCATTTTAAAAATACTAGTATGTTAATATAATTTATATTTATATAACACAAGGGATCTCACATAATCACTAAGAGTTGTGAAATTATATTCATTGATTCACACACAATCTAAATAGTATACATCACATAATTTGACATCACAAAGTGACATCCATATACATTACTTTTAAAGAATGGCAGTGTTACATCACAGTATAATAATGAAAAATGACACGAATTTCAACTAATTAATGGAGAGATTTGAGTCTAGAATTTATAGTTAATAGAGGGGAAAAGAATTCAAGATAGGGTCAATTATATACAAAAGTAAGGAAGATAAATTATAGCTATGTGTGAGAAATTTTAGGATTGGAAAATTATAAATACGTGGGAGAGATTTTAGGAAAGAGAAAAAAGATGTGGTCTAAAATTCAATGTTCTATTAAAATAAGAAACTCTTAATTCATTTTTTGAGGACTGTGGTTTGTGTATGGTAGAAAACTGAAAGAATTTGAGGAAGTTTTGTTCAAATTTTCAAAAATCAAGTTTTGAAGCCTTGATTAGTGGTCAGATTTTGTGGAGATGGTGAATGGAATCTGGAGGTTTCCAAAGACAGATAAGCGTCTGTTCAGTTACCTCTGTGGGTGCTTTTTTTAAAAAAAAATGACTTCTCTACAAAATATTTTAACCGAATGACTTTTATTCAAACAAGTCCTAAAAAGGGTATTGCTCTACAAAAACCCTTTAATTGGGTTGTCAAATAAAATTGGGTTGAACCTGTAAAACCTGAAAAAATTAAAACTTAATTAAAAAGGATAAAACGATAAATAGCCATTAAAGTATAGGTTGAAAACCTAAATTTTTATAGAACTTAGATGACAAAACGGACCTCATTGTTTGATTCATCTCACGAAATCAACTTGGCCAGTCAATTTTCATTAAATTTCGAGACGAACGATTTTTTTGAGTGTTATAAAGAGAACGGGTGTCGCCGACTAAAATTATAGCAATCATATTTTATTCGTAGGACTTTAGAAACAATTAAAATTTAGTTGAATTGGGTTGAGAAAAATTTGGACCTGTTAAAATGAGACATGTGGCTCAATACGAGCCAAGTATAAATAATGACTTAAAAGGGGAAGACTTAGTCTTCCAAGCCTTCTTGCACACAAATCATATGAGAGAGAGAAAGAAAAGATAGAGATAGAGTGAGAGAGAGATAAATTCCTATTCTCCACCTTTTTCCTTAGATCTATGAAGATTCAACTGTTGAATCGTTTCGAGCCAAGTGTTAAAGTTGCACTACCTAAGGCGGGCTATGCAACTATACCAAAGATCGTGTCATTCTCCAAAATTCCGAGAACGAGAATTGGGAGCTAAGACTTGGGAAGTTAGATTTTGGGCTCTTGGGAGTTCTACTATGTGGGATCATGCCTCAAGATGTAGGGTTCCCTCCTATCTCAATTTATTTCCAATCTAGGGTTGCTAAATTGAAGATATGCATCATATTGGTTTGTGGTGGTGTTCTTTTTTTTTGGTAGTGTAATCTTGTGTTCTTTTTGGTTTTATATTCTGTTATACATCAGATATGATCTTTTTTTAGCATTTTGTTATTGAAGTTGTGCATCTTTTTTTTCAAGTTTATGCAAAAGTTTTGAATAATCTCTCTCTCTCACTCTCCCTCACCCCAATAGTATTTTTGAGTTGTTCTGCAACTTATCTTTTAGATAAATTATTACTAGGTCGATGTTAAAGTTATAAACAAATCCTTCACAGAAGCTCATTTTAAATTCTGTCAAAGCAAAAAAAGCTATTAGAACTTGGGTAAGAGGATGAACAAGATAGAGTGCGTGAGATGTGTTGCGCGTGCACTTATCCTATTGCTTAGATGAGGTACCTCCATCATATTTTAGTCAAATTCACCAATTTTAGGATACTGAGCAACTCTAAGGAGAAAAGGTATTGATTCAGCCTCTTAACGTCTTTAATATTGATGGAGTAAGTTTACGTGACCGAGTAGAAGATATGAATGAGGCAAGACAATAAGAATCTAAGCTTCAAGGTTCGAGTTGGTGATCAAGTTATATCAAGAGAGTTTTTGGGGAGGGGGATGAATGCGAGAGAATATAGTGGTTCACCGGTGTGGAAGCTCGGCTAGTCCACTCTTGAATGGAGTTTCTTGCTCCCTTTTTCATTTATTGATCATGGGGAGGCTTTACAGTGCAATATGGAGAAAAATAGGGTTCTCTCTCCCTGTGGAGGTGTTACAAACTATTTAAAAAGTTGTCTCCTCTTTTTCGGGATCTTTTGTCGGGATCCATGCTTGTCATGCGTTGGTTGAGAGTCTTATGTCTAGACTGTAGCTTAGCCCTTGTTTCAAGATTATCTTTTGTTACCCTGCTGTTTGTCTCTCAATAATTTATTTACGGACTAGGAAGGGAGCTCGAGATCTGAGCTCGGAGCACAACATGTCCGAGCTGACCTTCTGGTCTTAATTGAGCTCGTGCTCAAGATTTATCCCAGGTATTATCAATTGCACCCCAGCCCTTGGTCCAAGCGAGCTTGGACAGGGGCTGAGCTGTCTAAAAACAAGCTAGCACATGGAAAACTCTAACTTGCACGCGAGGGTCACCCCTTGACGGTTTTTAGCGATCATGGTTTCCTCAATTCCGCGCATGTTTTCAACCCATGTCTTTCAAGTTTTAAATGCCGAAACAGCTTCCGGAATCGCCTTCTTCCCCTGTTCAACTTTCCTCTTCGTTCTTTTCTTCTCATTCTCTGGGCTTTCTGGCTTAAAGTCTTCTGATTTCTTATTTCTTATCCAAAGTCAAGTTTCCTTGGTTCAATTCGAAGACCTTCATCACCCCCTTCCTTTAATATCACTTTGGGTTGCGGTTCGTCGTCTATTTTAGGCTAGGTACGTTTTTTAACTTTTTCTCCTCCTTTCTCATTCTGGATCCCTAGAGTTCGAGGTGGTTATTGCATTTATGGGCTTTTCGCTTCTTTTACTTCTAGAATCGAGACTATTGTTCATCCCCTCTTCCCTTCTTCGTGGATTGGTGTTCTATTGTGCGAATCCTCAGCATCGGGAGCTACTGTGCAGATCCTAGGGTTATTAGGGAGGACTTAGTCAATATTTCCTCCCTCTATCGTTCTTTCAATTTGCCCTTATCTTGTCCTATCATGTCTGCTTCCTCTAGGGTCACCCTTTCCTCTGTTTCCCTCTTAGAGGATAGGTCTGCCGAGGAGGATATGGATTTAAGAGAGGTGGGGGAAGAAATTGATAATTTTTTCGGTGTCGAATCTGTTGATATCGAGGCGAATACTGGGGAACCTTCCCTAATTTTGTCTCCATTGCCCCCAAAGCCCAGCAAGGGTAAGACTAAGGTTAGCGGCGTGGGGATATCAGGCAGCACTGAGGGTGCAAGGGTTGCCTTCAGAGCTGCAGAACATGTGGGTTCTAGTGATCTCACTTCTTCTGCTCTAAAAGTCCTTAGTGTCAGTTTCGGTTTCCCCCCTAGGGTTCAGTATTAGAGTCCAGACGAGTTTATCCCATATACTTCCCAAGTTCATAAGAAAGTTTGCTTTTTTCAAGCTGCCTTTAAGAATGATTTACGTTTTTCCATGCATCATTCCATCAAGGGTGTTCTACAACATTTCAATGTTTGTCCAACTCAGCTTTCTCCCAAGTTCTGGGGTATTCTCGTTGGTCTTCTCGTTTTCTTCAAAAAACACAAACTCAGAGTTCCCACCATTCCTTTACTCCTGGAACTCTTCAACATAAAACATACGGCTTCTGAGGGTTTCTTGTATATTTCTAAGTGTACAAAGGCTCAAGTAGTCATATCTGACCTCCCGAGCTCTAATAAGGGCTGGAAAAAATACTTCTTCTATTTGGGTGGCTCACAATGGGAGTGTAATCCTGATGATAAGACTGATACTCTCCCCATTCCTAGGGCTTGGTCTGTCCCTGACAACCTAGATAAGTCTCTGCTGGAGCTAATTAAGATCAAGTGAGTAGGTTATCTCACTGATTTTGGTCCCCTTGTGTAGCTTCTCAAGTGTCCGACTCGAACTCAATGTTGAGGACGAGCGGGTGTTGTTGAGGTTGGGAAAGTGTAATTCCGAGAAGTATTCTGAACTCATCAAACCTTGGGTTCTCGTTCAGCAGGGATTTAGCCCCATGAGGTGAGGATTGAATCTCCTATCCCCATCTCTGTCGCTGGCCCTGAGGATATGGCAGGTACTACCTCCTTTTAATTCTTCCCCTTCTTCCTATACAGATATATATGTTTGTTTTCTCCTTTTTTTTTTGTATCTTAGGCTTTTCATCTCTCTCCTTACTCAACTTATCCTCTTTTAAATTTTTAGGCTCTTCTTCGATGAAACTCACTCCGGCAGAGCTCCAGGCAAAGATTGACCAGATGAAGAAAAATGGGAAAAATAGTAAGTGAAAAGCCAAGGTTGTCTCTGGAGGAAGCCCCCTTACCCAGGCTAAGGTTCAGAAATTAGTGGAGAGGTGTGAAGGCTCCTTCCTTGAAAACAGTGAACTTGCTGCCGGTACCATTTCTACTGTCCTCCCAGACTCTGACATTTAGAAGGTCTTCTCTATGTCTCTCGAGGAGTCCTTCAGCTCAATTCTCTATGGAGCAGCTGTTGTAAGTTCTCATAATCTCCCGTGCCCTCTCACCCGTATGGTTTTACGCTGACCCTTCCGTATTTTGCTTCTTTTACCCAGTTAGCTATCCATGTAAAGAGCTTGATGAGTAGGGTCCAGTCTTCGGAGAGCTTTTCTAAGGCTCTGAAGGCGTACGAGCTCAAGGTTGCTGAACTATCTTTTGACAACGATGACCGTCGAGCTCAAGTGTGAGCCCTTCAGGAAGAGATGACGAAACAAGCTTCTACCTCCAAGAGCTTTGAGGCAGTGAAGGATAAAGCCAAGGAGTGAGAGAGGAAAGCTAGGTATAACCTCAGGATGGCTAAGGAGGAGCTCAAGCTTAAGATCGAGGCATGGGCCAAGGCCATCCAAGATGTCTTTGACGCGCAGAGCTCCCTTAATAGTCAGAAAGGGGAATATGTCACTCAAGCCGAAGAGAACACTATCCTCTACAATGAGCTCGAGGCGCGGGAGGTCACAATCAAGCAGAAGGATGGTATCATTACTGAGCTCAAAGACGGTGTCCTCATCAAGTGGGCAACTAGGTGGCTTACTTTTCAATATAAGGCTGAGAAAACCTATCCAGACCTCGACTTTGATTTTTCTATCCCAACTAAGGAGGAGTTGGAGGAGTCTAATGCCGAGGTTAAGGAGGAGACCTTAGATCCCCCTGTTCCTGGTGTGATTTCAAAAGGTGTCGAGACGCCATTATTTCATTCCATTCTCACCTAAGATCCCCCTATTCCACCTACTGGAGTCTTGGCCCAGGATACTTCTGCTGCTCTCCCCTTTGGTACGTTTACCGAGCTCCTAGCTACTCCCGCCGGTGTTCCCACTATTGACTCTCTCTCGGGCGACCTCAGGAATGAGACCTCTGTTCAGAGCTTGCCAACAACTGGGGTGGAGGTCCCCTTAACGAGTATCCTTGAGAGCTCTCAGTTTTTTCCTCCAGCTGTCGAAGGCTCTTCTGTCAAGCTTCAGAGTTCCTCCTTTGCGCCTTCTTCAGAATCCTAGGACCCTTTTCCTTTTTTTGTGGTTCTGTCTTTGAAATTCATTATGCTTTGGCTTTGACTTTGACTGCCATTTGTCTTAATTATGTAACTTTAATTGGAGACGTAATCTGCTTTCCCCAGATTTATGTTGCTTTATGTTCTCCTTCCTTGCTATATGTATTTTTTATATTACCCTGTTTAAAGAAGTTGGATGTTTCCTGCTCTGCTACATGAGGTGGTGGTGAGGGCGAGAGAGATGCCAACGTTTAGCACACACACTATTATCCCAACCTTTTCCTGTTTAGTAGGATGAGAATCACTACACCTTTTAATTGTTTTCCAAAGTCGCAACTACCATCATTAATTTAGGAAACTCAAAAGACCACCCACATTGCTTTTGCTGCGGTTCTTGATTCCTTCAAACTTGCGACCGTTTCGAAATCTTTTTGAGGTTCTTTCCTCTTTGCTCCTATTCTTGAAGGTCTTTTGTCTTCGAGCTTTCCTTTTCCTCTTCTTTAAGATTACCTTTGTCTTTGTTTCTTACCCAAGAGTTCCCATGGTTGCTCTTCTTTTCTCTCTTTTTCAAGAACACTCTTCTTGCGAGATAGACTGGAAATTTCAATCTCGTTTTTTGGTTCCTTTTTCACTGACTTCCTCTTAACTGGAAGGGATCAAAAGACGATTTTTTCCTGTGTTGGACATGCCTCTCAGGGTTCCCACCCCTGATGAACCTCCTAATTATCGTCCTCAAGGAGAGGTTTGTATTTTTGAAGGTCCCCTAGAGATGGGCCACCGTCTACCTATCTACCCATCCATTGGGTGTACTATGGTTTGTCTCTCTCTCGCTTATCCCCTAGAGGATGGGCTGTGTTGATCAGCTTCGTCCTGTTCTGGCGTCTACAGGGCAATGACACATTCCCTACGACCGTCGATTTTTTATATTTTCACGCTCTTGAGGATGATGATGTCCCCTACTTTAGTAGTTTTCGGTAAAAACACTTCTTTGAGAGCTGAATGGTGCTTGATATTCCCTCTACTTATGAAAGGTGGCAACATCGCTTTTTCTTTGCTTCGAAGGGCTCCTGGAATTCTACTGAGGACCGTCGATAGGAGAACCGAGTTCCTCGTTCTTGGAAGAGCTTTTCTCACATAGGTTGGGGTTCCTTGTTCTTGGAAGAGGCTTCTTCTCTTCTTTTTTTTTGTTTATGCGTTGATTTTTTTTTTGTGCAGTTGTGCCTGAAACAGACTTGCCAGAGGTTATAAGGATTGGGGAGATGCAATAATTTTCTCCTAAGTCATTTTCAAAGTTGATGACGGCCGACAATCTTTTCCTGTTCAGTGTAGCGGCGACTTCACTTGATTTCCCTTCTATCCTGGATGAGGATGCTGAGCCATCCTCCAAAAGGCGCAGGGTGGGTGAGTCTTCCTCGTCCTCCGACTCCTCCCTTGGTGCAGTTCTATTTTCTTCTTCTGGGGCCAAACTTCTAAACTTACTTTCAAAAATCGAGATAGAGAGGGACGAGTTGAAGATGGAGAATGCCCGTCTGAAGGAGGAAGTGGTTGCTCTAAAAAAACAATTGGGGTGAGCTAGCAGCCTTTTCCTTTAGGAATTTTCATGACCTTCCTGTTACATCTTTTTTATGAATGTTTTATTTCTGTGATATAGTGCAGACATATTTCTTTTCTGTTTTCAAATACTTCATGGTTCATCGTCTGCTCTAGCTAGGTGACTTTTCTAAATTTCGCAGTCAAAAGAGCTCATCATAATTTTTCTGCATGAGCTAACGAGCTTTTCGAAGCTATAGAGCTCTTCTTCATTTATGAGCTTTTCTAAGCTTTAGAGCTCAGACTCGTTTATGAACTGAAGAATTCATCGTGAGCTGCAGAGTTTATCCCTGATTTATGAGCCGAGGAGTTTATTGTGAGCTTTAGAGCTCATTTTCGTTTATTAACTGAAGAGTTCATCGTGAGCTTTAGAGCTTAATTTTTCTTATGAACTGAAGAGTTCATCGTGAATTTTAGAGCCCATTTTCTGTTTATGAACTAAAGAGTTCATCGCGAGCTGCAGAGCTCATTTTTTATTTGTGAACCAAAGAGTTCATCACGAGCTTTAGAGCTCATTTTTCTTATGAACTGAAGAGTTCATCATGAGCTGCAGAGCTCATTTTTTATTTATGAACTGAAGAGTTTATCGCGATCTGCAAAGCTCATTTTTTCTTATGAACTGAAAAGTTCATCGTGGGCTGCAAAGCTCATTTTTTATTTATGAAGTGAAGAGTTTATCGTGAGCTTTAAAGCTCATTTTTGTTAGATTAGGCGAGCACGTCTTAAAAACTTAGTTTTTTATTGGAAAATAATCTTATTACAAAGAGGACTTTCTAAAAGAATTTCTTAAGAAGCTCACCATTCCAAGAATAGGGCAAGACTTTCCCTTCTTCAGTCTGCAATTCGTAGTTTTGAGGTCTTACTACCCTGGAGATGATGAATGGTCCTTCCCAATTAGGGCATAATTTTCCATAGGAAGGGTCTTTTCTTGCAAGCAGAAGCTTCCTAAGTACCAAATCGCTGACCTTAAAGCTTCTGTGTCTCACCCTTTGGTTGTAGTACCTTGCAGTTTTCCTCTGGTAGCTCTGGATGTTCTGCAGAGCTCTGCACCTTGTTTTGTCCAGGAAATCGAGATTAAGGATGAGGGACTCATCATCGAGCTCGGGTTATATGAGCTCGGTCCTAGGAGATGGGATTCCTTTCTCTACAGGTGCCACGGCTTCAGTTCCGAATACCAAGGCAAATGGTGTTTCCTGGGTTGCAAATCTGGTTGCTGTCCTATAAGTCCATAATACTTCTGGGATATATTCCTCCCATTTTTCTTTCAAAGCTTTAAGCTTAGTTTTTAGAGTTGTCTTGATGATTTTGACTATGACCTCTGCTTGTCCGTTAGACTGTGGGTGAGTTGGTGCTGAAAAATAATTCTTTATCCCGAGCTTAGCACAAAATCCACTAATTTTAGAGTTATCAAACTGCTTTCCATTATCGAAGATGATCGCTCAGGGAATTCCAAACTGGCAAACTCTTGACTTCCAAGTGAAGTTCTGGATCTTTTGTTCGGTGATCGTTGCCAAGCGCTCAACTTCTGCCTATTTCGTGAAGTAATCTACTCCAATAAAGACAATTTTTTACTGTCCAGTCCCCATTAGTATGTTCAGACTCCATTGCGGAAAGGGTCAAGGACTTACCACTGACGTTAAGGGCTCTGGTGGGGAGTAGGGAATGTTGGCATGAACCTGGCAGACCTTGCATCTTTTCACTAAATCTATGGCGTCCTTTAGCATGGTAGGCCAGTAGTATCCTTGCCTCAGTGCCTTACCCGCCAGAGCTCGAGCTCTGATGTGGTTTCCACGGACTCCTTCATGGACTTCTCTAAGCACGTAGTTGTTGTCCTCGCCTCCTACACACTTAAAAAGGGGTGTTGAAAAACCTCGTTTGCACAGACCACCCTGTAAAATAGAAAATCTTGCTAACCTGGCTCTCAGTTTTGTAGCTTTTTTGGGATCTTTAGGTATGATCCCGTCTCGTAGGTATCCTAGGATGGGGTTCATCCAGCTCGGCTGATCTAGAACTGGGAGCACCTCTTCTTCTCCAGCACTTACTGATTGTTCCACTAGGTGCTCAACTGTTATCAGTCTATCCAATTTCTCCTGAGAAGTAGTTATGAGCCTATTCAGGGTGTCTGCTCTTGAATTCTCAGTCCTGGGAACGTGTCTAATCTTAACTCGTACAAACTTTTGGATTAATTCCCGTACTTTCCTGAGGTAGAGGGACATTTTTTCACCCTTGGCTTCATAGGCCTCTTTTATTTGCTTTACTATGAGCTAGGAGTCACTGCAAACCTCCAGCTACTTTACTTCCATCGAATGGGCAAGATTGAGGCCCGCGATGACAGCTTCATACTCTGCCTCGTTGTTTGAGGCCTTAAACCCAAACCAAAGGGCGTATTCGACGTCAATCCCATCTGGAGAAGTTAGAATTAGGCCAGCACCGCTCCCTTGAGCATTGGCAACTTCATCCATCGAGAGCTTCCATGTGGGGAGGTCGGGCATTAGCTGTGTTGATTCCATTTCTATGGGTGCTGCGGTTGTGAATTTAGCAATAAAATCTACCAAAATCTGCCCTTTAATGGTCGTTCTTGGCTTATACCTGATATCAAACTCACTGAGTTCTATAGCCAACTTAACTAGCCTTCCAGAAGACTTGGTTTGAACAACACTTGCCTCATCGGTTGATCAACTGGAATCTCAATAGCATGAGCTTGTGAGTAAGGCCTTTACCTTCTAGTAGTCGTAATAAGAGCTAACAAAAGCTTCTCCACCTTAGGGTATCTCTCATCTGCCCCCCTCAGAGCTCTGCTACAGAAGTAGACTGGATGTTGAGCTCTGTCTTGCACCCTTACTAGCGCTACGCTGGTTGAGAAGTCTAAGTACCTTTCCCTCGAAGGGTCTCACCAGAATAGGAGACGAGCTTAGATAGTCCTTAAATGCTTTAAACGCTTCTTCACAGTGTGTATCCCACTGGAAAGCCTTCTTTAAGACTTGAAAGAAGGGTTGACATTTGTCGCTTGACCTAGACACGAAGCGACTCAAGGTAGCTATTCTCCCTGTCAGCCGTTGAATTTCTCTTATGTTGGACGGTGGCTGCATACCGAGTACTGCTTTAACCTTCTCGGGGTTGGCTTCAATCCCTCTGCTATTGACTACAAAGCCTAGGAATTTTCCCGCGGATACTCCAAAAGCACATTTATTTGGGTTGAGTTTCATCTTATATTCCTTAAGGATCTGGAACGATTTTGCTAAATGTTGGATATGGAGTTCTGCCTTCAGTGACTTTACCAGCATATCGTCAATGTAAACTTCCATGGATGTCCCGATTTGCTTTTGGAACATCTTATTCACCAACCGTTCGTATGTGGCTCCAGCATTCTTTAGCCCAAAAGGCAGGACTTGGTAGCAGTAGGTTCCTTGTTCAGCCACGAAAGATGTCTTCTCCTGGTCACTAGGGTTCATTCTGATTTGGTTGTAGCCTGAGAAGGCGTCCATGAAGTTAAGGAGCTCGTGGCCGGCCGTAGCATCCACTATTAAATCAATTCGAGGTAATGGAAAGTTGTCTTTAGGGAACGCACGATTGAGGTCAGTGAAATCAATGCAGAGTCGCCACTTGCCATTGATTTTTTTGACAAGTACAACATTTGCTAACCAAGTAAGATAGTCTATTTCTCTGATAGCTTTAGCATGGGGGAGCTTGCTGACCTCCTCATTGATTGTCTTCTGACGCTCCGGAGTGAAATTTCTTCGCTTCTGTTTGATGGATTTGCAAGTTGGGTTCATTCCTAGTTTATGCGTAATGACCAAAGGATTGATCCCTTCCATGTCCTCTCGCTTCCAGGCAAACACCTCTGCACTTTCTTTTAGGAACTTGATGAGTAGATCCTTAATCTCCCAGTTTAGTTTAGATCTAACATAAACAAGATGCCCTGGCTCCCTATCAAGTTGAACAGGCTCTAGTTCTCCGGACAGTGTCGGTCTGGTATCCAGCTCGTCTTTCATGTTGAGCTCATCCAATTGGATGTTCTCAACTTCTTTTTGCTTCATTGAGACGGTGTAGCACTCTTTGGCCATGCGTTGGTCTCCTTGGACCATTCCCACTTCATTTTTCGTAAGAAATTTCATAACCAATTGATAGACAGAAAGGATGGTTTTCATGGCATTGAGTGAAGGCCTTCCCAACAGCATGTAGTATGTAGAAGGGGCGTCTACTACTAGGATTTTCACAGTGGTGGTGGTTTGGCGTAGGGAATCCCCTATAGTGAGCACAAGCTAGATTGACCCCAAAGGTAGTACCCTCTCCCCTAAAAACCCCAATAAGTGAGCACTTACTGGCTCTAGCTTTTCCCAGCCTATGCCCATTTTATCAAATACGGAGGCAAAAATAATATCCCCGGAGCTCTCGTTATCGATCAGGACGCGATAAACTGTCCTGTTAGCCATGACTGCCCTTATGACCAGTGGATCATCAAGAGGGTGCAGACAGCCGTCCAAATTCGAATCAGAGAAGGAGATAATGGTGTTCAGGCATGGCACCTTGGAAACAGTGTGCACTTCCAGAGCCTCGCCAGCTCTGATCTTACGTAGGTAGGCCTTTCTGGCTGAGCTGGACTCTTTGCCTCCTGAAAATCCTCCGGATATCACCCTGATCTCCCCTAGTGGTTGCTGATATTGAGCTGGGGCATGCTGTCGAGGTGGTGGGGGTGGAAGCGTTTCATTTTGGTTGTCATGGGCAACATAGCGACGTAATTATCCTCGTTGGATCAGGAACTCGATCTCCTCCTTCAGTTGAATGCATTCGTCTGTGTGGTGGTCATGATCCCTGTGGTATTCACAGTATTTAGTGGGATCCCTCTTGGCAGGGTCTGCCCTCATCCGGGGTGGCCATCTAAAGAACTTCTCATTTTGTACTTCATACAAAAATTTATGATATCGCCGCAGTGAGAGGAGGCAGCTGGCGAGGTGAGTACCTTGGCTGCAACTCTGGCTGGGAAGGGCCCAAGTGGTCCCCTATATCTCCCCTCCTCTCAGGGGAGCGATCATTCTCTGTTCTTGGAGACATATCTTGTCTTTTTTCTTTTATGAGACTTCGGTCCTTTTTCTTCTCTTCCTTTCATTTTTCCTTATGTAAGGGAGAGCTCCCTACCTTTGAGATAAGGGCTTCTTTGCCATTCATATATTTTTTAGCCTTAGCCAGCACTTCGGCCATTGTTGCCTGAGGGTTCTTCGATATGGAGAACATCAGATCTTTGGATTGCACTCCCAGCCCAGCTATAAAGGCAATGATGGCAAATTTTTTCATCTAGGATGTCCACTTTCAATGACTCCGAATTAAACCTTTGGACATACGATCTCAGGTTTTAATGGGGTCGTTGTTTCACATTTAACAGATGGTAACTGGGCATTCTATAAGTCCGAGCTCTTATAAAATGAGATTCAAAGGACATAAATAGTTCCTTGAATGAGGAGATCATTGTTGGAGGGAGCCTATTAAACCAGGCTAAGGCGGAGCCCTTCAATATAATGGCAAAAGCTCTACAACGCAGAGGATCCTGGTATCCGTGCAGTTTTATTTGGTTCTTGTACGTATTGAGATGATCTACGGAATCTTTTGTTCCATCGAAGACTTCAATTTGCGGCAGTTTAAACTTTGGAGGGAGGGGAAGTGCAGCACTCTGGTGGTGAACGGGGAGTCAGTTTACTACACCAGGGCATCCATCATCACAAAAGTTTTTCCTTTCACAGCCTCCTTCATGCGGCTGAGCTCCTGCTAAATACCTTCGAAGCGCTGCTCCAAATATTGTTCCCTTCTTTTGTGTTGATAAGGAAAGAAGTCATCCCTTTCTACCTCCTCGTTCTGACTTTGAACTTCTTCATTGTGTCCATTCTTCGATAGTAAACGGGAGGTTTTCCTCATGGAAAGGCTATTTTCCCCCTTTCATTAGCTTCCCTGTGGGGGTCGAGGTGAGGTGGATTTCTATGGCGTGGATCATTCTGGCCTTCACGGGCCACTCAAGCCTCCTGCGGGCATTGTAAAAGTTTCATAAGCTCTTCATTCTACTGCATCACAAGTTGGTAGACTAGGCAAAGGGCCTTTAACTTGTGGTTCGTAGGGGGATCTCCTATGGGGGGATTAACCTCTACGGTGGGGCGAAGACCGGGCATATCTTCTGGTCACCCATTGTTGGTAGTTTCTGGTTGATCCTGCATTTATGGTAGATTTGTTTGGCTTCTACTCATGTTGCGGGTCGAGACCATCAATCACTGAAAAATCAGCGTATTTGTAACAGGAACAGTCGTTCCCACAGATGACGTCAAACTGATGGTGTAAGTTTATGTGACCAAGTAGAAGATATGAATGAGACAAGACAATAAGAATCTGAGCTTCAAGGCTCGAGCTGGTGATCAAGTTATATCAAGGGAGTTTCTAGGGAGGGGGATGAATGCGACAGAAATATAGTGGTTCGCCGGCGTAGGTGTTCGGCTAGTCCACTCTTGAATGGAGTCTCTTGCTCCTTTTTTCCTTTATTGATCATGGGCAGGTGATTGATTGAAAATAGTGTCGTTCCCTACCTCTCAACACCACCCTCAAATGTGTATGACTTATGTGTGAAGGGAGTGTCACTTTCCCTCGGGATGATACAAGAGATAGGAAACAATGAAATAGTGGAAATGAAATGAACAAAATATGTGAAATGTGAAGTGTGGAATGTGCACAAAGGCACTCCCCAATCGCAAGGAGTCTTTCGTGGTCGGTATTTTACTTGAAAAGTATTCCAAGGTCGTCTCCTCAGGGAAGGAAAGGGAGTTTTGTGAAAGTGATTTTGCAAAAGTGAAAAGAAAATGTAAAATCTTGTATTTGAATTTTGTGTTTGGTTTGTAAATGAAAATGCAAGAAAACGAGTGTTGGCTAATCCAAAGGATTCATTCCAATGGGAATACCAAATCAACTCAAAGCCTTCCTCCGATTGAGCATGAATGAACGATTGATTCGGGGGAAGCTAGGGACGAGATTGGTGAGTATCTAAGCATAAACCATGACTAGGCCTACGGAATCTCAAAGGCTCACCAACTCATCCACTCTCAACCCCGTCAAACCGAACCATTTGACCCTAAAGGGAGGAATGAAAAAGAGTTGAAATGAAATCCCCAAGAGAAATCTCCCTTGGAGTAACCAACTTAAAACTAGCTATTCATATTAAAAGCAAAGACAAGCATAAAGGAAATGGACATGGAAAGGAAATGGAGCATGAAACTTAAACTAATGCAAGAAAATTAAACTAGGAAGACAAATCAACAATACCCAATTTAAAGCATGAAAATGAAGAACTTGAAAGCATAACAATGGTGAAATGTAAAGTACAAGGCTAAACTTGAAATGAACATGAAATAGATGAGATCAAAGTGCAAGGATTAAGAATTATAAGAAGTTTAGAGCTTACAACATTTGAGATGGAAAGGAAAAGCAAAAAACGAAATTGTTATTCATTGTCTTCTTCCTTGGAGCCTTCTATGTCTACTCCTAAGCTTAGGCAGCCACCACCTTGAAGAACTTATAAATGCTGAATATAATAGTGTGTGAGCCTTTCTTTTTCGTGCAAGGTGGTCCCCCAATGTGTGTGCAGGCCTCCCCTCAATGGCAGGTGATATGATGGCCCATGACAGGCTAAGGAAGAGCTAGCCTGCAACCCCATGTGCAGCCCATTCTTCTCCCATGCTTCATTAATGCCAAGCCTTCTAAGTCTTCCAAATGTGTCATGGGATGCATGCTCTTGTGTCAGGAAATGTTGGGGGGCAAGTGGGAGAAGTGTAGGTGGGACCCCCAAGCCTCAAAGTTGAGTTACAGGCTGTTTTTCGGCCAGAAGGTTCGTGGTACCGGTATTGAGTACCGGTACAGTTTTTCTGCACTGGACCACCTTCGGTAGAAATGGCATAACTCATGATCTAACCGTTGAATTTAGCTGAAATTTTGACACGATGCAGAAAACATCAATATCTACAACTTTTATGTTTTGAACTTTTCCATATTCTGAGTAGATCATGGTCAAAATGGAGGCGAACCGAGGCAGTGCTTCCGAGTGATGTGGCAGCTGGTGTCTTTATTCCAAAACACCAATACCTCCTTGATTTCTTCACTTTTAAGCCTCCAATTTTTCATTTATTGTGTCCATGCCATTAATACACATCCAACATAGTAGCAAGGTCCTAAAATCCAACATTTAAGCTATCAAAACATGCAACATCGAGAATTCAACATTATTCATAAAATAGACTAGCACTAAGTAATTAAATGCAAAAGTTGAGTTATAATGAATGTAATGAGGCCATGAAATGTGAAATATTATGTGCTCATCAGTAGGCTTTACAGTGCAATATGGAGAAAAATAGGGTTCTCTCTCTCTCTGTAGAGGCATTACAAACTATTTAAAGAATTGTCTCTTCTTTTTCGGGATCTTTTGTCGGGATCCATGTCTGTCATGCGTGGAGTCCTCCTTGATTTTAGGAGAGAATCTTGGTTGGTTGAGAGTCTTATGTCTTGACTGTAGCTTAGCCCTTGTTTCAAGATTATCTTTTGTTACCCGGTTGTTTGTCTCTCAATAATTTACTTACGGACTAGGAAGGGAACTCGAGATCTGAGCTCGGAGCTCAACATGTCTGAGCTAACCTCATGGTCTTAATTGAGCTCTTGCCCGAGATTTATCCCAGGTATTATCAAATATAAATTAAGTTCTAATTGTCATAATTTTGCAAGAGAAACATGTTCTGATTTTTTGCTAAGTAATTTATGTGCAAATAGTTACAAAGATGCAAATTTCCCATTTTTGTGTCTAAACATTCTTCAACTCATAAAAGGAGAATGGGCAACATCGGGTATAAGACAACAAAAAATAAGGTTAAACTATGATTGGTTTAAGATTAGTTAGCATTGATCCAATTTTATTTTGTTAGATCAATTGTAATCCCATCCTGGCTATCCAAAGCAACCACTAGTGGGTGAAAACTACAATAGCACATTATCTATAAAATAAGGGTGCTAAAAAAGTTTGTCTTGAGCATTTCGTGGCTCATATTACTTGACGATTATTGATCTGATGGTTTCAATGCGATGTGAAATTATTATATTAGAACATTACGATTTTTCAAGCTTTTTGTGGCTCATATTACGATTTTTATGAAAAAATTAAATTTCTATTTTTGATTAAATTTCAATAAATGATATAATAGAACATGAATTTTGATTGTAAAATTTAAAATATTTGATATTCTATTTTTTAATTGAAATATTTTTGGTCTAAATATAATATTTTAAACTTGAGGGATCTAACTATTATACGTCTATAAATTTTAAAAGGTTTGAGTGTAATTTACTAATAAATATATTAATCGACATTTACAACAGAGGTCTAAGTGTTACACGCGTATAAATTTTAGAGGGTTGGATGCAATATTTCAAATATCATGGAGTGTGTGTGATTAAGTAAAGGTAGAGTGATTGTAGATATAATACATTTTGACCAATAGAGTGATAGTATAATGGGTCCTGCACGGAAGAAATCCTGTAATAGTTTGAGATAGCGTTCGCCCACCTGGTCAACCTGAAACAATCCGTAAGGTCAGAAAAAGGACCGGGTGAACACCCGGTGTTTTCCCTCCGAAGCCTAAGTTAGTTTAGGATTGGAGATTTAAAGCACAACGTATATCTAGTGTTTGTTCAATATAGCGTACTTTTCATTATTTTTCTGAGGGGTATTTATACATGTAATAGCAATGAGTGCTCATGCTCTACGTCACATCCGGGCATTTATTATCGGACGCCCTTTCCCAGACATTATGATTATCCTTCACTCGGAACTCTTCACAATTAATGCTCGGATGATAGGTCAAATGTTACGGCCCATGCCGTGGACCCGTGGCTAGGATTGTTAATCAAACTGAGCTACTCGAGCTTAGCTTGAATTTGGCTCGGATTCAGCTCGTTCAGGCTCGGTTCATTTTCTAAACAAGCTCAAACTTGAACAAGTGTTTAGGCTCATTTAGAAAACAAGTCCCACAAGCTCGGCTCAAACTTAATAGGCTCGACTCATTTATGTGCAAATACTCAGGCTCGGCTCATTCAGGCTTGACTCGTTTCCTAAACGAACCAAGCTTGAACAATATTTTAAGTTTGATTAAGAATCAAGCTTTTCAAACTCGGCTCAAACTCGTTCGATTAATAGCCCTGCCCGTGGCTATAACCAAGGACACCAAATCGTGTTCGTTGGCACTGGACACCTATTCTAGAGGGTTCAATAATCTGTGGAACAGTTCCTCAGGATACACCGAGGAGGCATACTCAGCGTAGTAGCCATTAATACCCAACAATCATGGCTTGCAAACCTAGGATGTAGAGGGCGCAAATAGCCATTAATACTCGTCTGAGCCAGTCACACCGCCATAAATGAGTTGTCAAGTCGTTTTAAATGTTGGTGTCAGAACATGCACTCGGCTCCCCCGGGCCGCCTTCCTTCGGTGGTGCTCCTTGGTGTCTCTTGAGCTCCATAACGACTATATTTTTACATGTGTCGATCTGCGGGATGCTGAGCCGCCTAGAGCCCCTCCAACTGCCCCCACCCTCCATTCTAATTGTGGTGAATGACGCGTGGCACGAGGAAGTTGGAGGGTAGCTTGGCATGCCTACTTAATAGGGGAGGTTATTTGCAGGTCTGGCGCCGCCTCTTTTTCAATCCTATAATGATGAGATACCCTTTCGATTCTTGCCTATGTAGGAGGCTATAAATGTAGTAGGTTTGAGCTATTTTAGAACTCTATGATTCTGAACTCTCTTCTTAGCAATCATTCCCCGAGAATTCTACTTCCAGTGCTTGAGCAATCTTCTGTAAACTCCAAAGAACTACCTTGAGGATCCCTCACGTGTAAGTACTTCACCATCTTTTGAATTTGTTTCTCATTTCTTCTACATTTCTTTTTAGAACCCACTGAAGGCCAGAACCCGTAGAACAGTTCAGGGAGAACCCACTAGGCCTAGAGTCAACCATAGACCAAGGAGAACGAAGGTGATTGAAGACAACATTGATGTTTTTAGGGCTAGATACCGAATCCCTAAACCAGTTTTCACCTTCTTTTTTACTCTTGTTATCACAGTAAGGAATCAGGGAGCGTAGAGATGATGTCCTTCTGGACCAAAGCTATCATGGAAAGGGGTCTGACCTTTCCCCTCCACCCCTTGATGATGCGACTGTTGATGTGGGTGAAATTTTTTAGGATAATGATGGGAGTGGTCTAATTGAACGAGCGACTAGGGGCGAATCTGGGGGTAGACAAAGTCCTATTTTGCTACGACCTAAGGTTTGTCTCCAGGGGTAGGTACTATCTCCATGCCCGAGACACTTCAATGTACTTGATGACCCACATGCTAGATTCAAACAAGGGGTATGTGGACGATCTAATCATACTCGACGGGAGATGGGAGAAGGGAACTGGGCCCAAGTATGATAAATTGTACAGCCCCAAAGTGTCAAGGGATAAAGGTGTGTTACACATCCCGAGTTCTTCCTAGCATCCATTTTGCACCCCTCGTAAACTTAGTTGCTCATTTTTTTTTGTAGAAGGATACAAGCGCGACACTGCCCAGCCTCTCAGGGCCGAAGTTAGGTTAGAGGACTTAGTAAAAGTCTGGTCTTCCACCCCCGCCTCCCGGGCAACTCACGTCTTACTGGGCTACAATCCCACATACAACTGTTTCTCCCAAATCCCCCCGCCTTTTGATCCTTCGCGTTGGGAAGATCACTCTTCATCGGAAGAAGATGAGAGAAACGTCGAGGAGGACCCCGACCAATGCTCCTAGCACACCTCTTCTCCTGTCGATAACCGCATTTCTTTAGAAGATATGTTCAATCTACGGCCCCTTGATGCTGCAACAATGAAGGTCGTCGTTGCGGCAAGAAGAACCAGGCTCTTGGGATCTGTGGGGCCTACCAGTATTGCCCCAGTTGCTCCCCCGCCGACCGCACAATGTCAGGACCCGCAACTGTCGCCTCCTATTCCACAAATGCATCCTGAACCTGTCATCCCACCTAAGAACCAAGTCCCTACCTCGGGAAATCGACAGACGGGTCACAAAAGTCAGGAGCCCGAAATGTCCGAAGAGCGCCGCTAGAAGCGCCGACATGACGCTCCGGGCCCCATCACTTCTGCCAAATGGGTCGCTCGTGCCGAGACCAGGAACAGACGCTTCGTTTTAAAGGCGGATTCCATACTCCAGTCCCCTAACATTGCGTTTCCCATTACGGGGACTTTCCAGTTTGGGGCCGACATGACCGTTTACGGGAAATATGGGAACAATCGGCTCCTCTTGAGCGCCAATCAGAGCAACATGGTGGTAAGTGATGTTTACCTGTTCTTGGTCTTATGTACTCGGCCATTTCTCAGTTTGATATTTTTCCTCGCGCAGGCTTGTCAACAGATGGGGGTCATTGTCGACCGCTTCTAGGAGTACAAACAAGCGGTAAAGGACACCGAGCAGGTTATAGCCGCCAAGGATGAATACATCTGTGACGTAGAAAGCACCCTCGACGGCCAGACTAAACACATCACCAAGCTCATTCGCCAACGTGATGTTGTGTTCGCCAACTTGGAGAAGGTGATAGCGGGCGAGGCCACAACCATCAAGAGGGCCTCGGAGTACGAACTCCTAGTCTCGGCCTTAGAGATTAAGCTGCAGGAGGCCTAGAGCATCATTAACCAGCTGACGACCAAGGTTGATTCCCTGACGGTGGATAAGGCGAGGGAACAGGAGAGGTTGCAGTAAGAGTGTCGAAGGGTGTGGCTGGCCACTCAAGACCAAATGGTCCCCGCTTTTGAGGAAGCCAAACAAAAGGCTTACAAACATGGTTAGGACGCCGCCCCGACATGCCGCCCACGTTGAGTTGGGCTCGGAGCTATTCCAGATGCACAACGTTTCTTGGGCATCCTGATGAAGGGAACCTCCCTGAGGATTTATCTTAATCCGAGCCCGTCCAGCATGGTGCAGTCGAAGGGGTAGATGGGACTTAGAGCCTAATCAAACCCCTCACCCTAAGTGACGGTTTGGACCAGCCTTTTCCCATATCCCGCCTCCTCCGCCCACCAATCCAGAAGATGATCTCCCTCTGCCGCCCCCCATTTTTACCGACGAACATGATACGGAACTTGATGAGACATTGGAGGTCGGTGGACCGTCAAGAAGGCAAGGTGTAGAGCCTGTAACTCCGGAAGGGGCCGAGGGTCCTTGATTGTTTTTGTTTGTACTTGCTGCTTTCCTTCATTTTGTATGCTACAGGGGACGCAACTCCTTTTTTATGTTTTAATGGAATCTCCTTTCATTTCCTATGTATGTGTCCATTCATTTTTACCCTCATTAACTGCTCAAGGATCATACCATCTAGGAATTCCGAAGTTATATGACAGAGAGAACAGGTGAATGAAAACCTTTTTAAGTGTTTACAACCTTTGGGGTCGTAACCTATTAAGTTTTTACACTTAGTGTTTGCACTCCTTGAGGCCACTAATGGAGTCTTACACCTCTCTGGGTCGTGCCCTTAACTACCGAGAGCTCGTCTCATGTCAGTATTGAGAGTGACGCTCCACTGGTAGAGTCTTACACCTCTCAGGGTCGTGCCCCTAACGACTGAGAACTCGTCTCGTGTTAGTATTTTGAGAGCGTCGCTCCACTGGTGGAGTCTTACACCTCTCGGGGTCGTGCCCTTAGCGACCGAGAGTTTGTCTCGTGGTAGTGTTTTAAGAGCGTCGCTCCACTAGAGTCTTACACCTCTCTGGCCGTGCCCCTAACGATCGAGAGCTCGTCTCGTGTTAGTATTTTGAGAGCAGCGCTCCAAGGAGAAAGAGTTTAATTCAATGAAAATATTTCTTCAGATTTGATACATTCTAATTTCGGATTACATCGTTACCTTCCATGTCCTGTAACCTATATGCACTGGTGCCCCCCACAACCATTATTTTGGAAGGACCTTCCCAATTAGGGCCGAGTTTCCCATCAACGGGTTCCCGAGAAATGTCCATCACTTTGATCAACACAAAATCTCCTATTGGGAAACCGCTTGCTCGAACCTCTCTTTTAGTGTTGTCTTGACAATTCTCCTTGATACTTTTCCAATCTGATGGATGTTAGTTCCCTTATTTCCTTGGTTAAGTCGAGGTCCCTGGCCCGCTTCTGATCGTTTTTCTCCTGTTTCGAATGCTTGGCTTCGAATTGTTGGGAGCCCCACTTCTAACGGGATGACAACCTCGACGCCATACGCCGTGGCATAAGGTGTTTCTCCTATCGAGGTCCTCGGTGTGGTCCTATATGCCCATAGTTCGTTGAGTAGCTCTTCGGTCCTTCTCCCTTTTGCCTTCTCAAGTCTCTTCTTAATTCCTGCTAGCACCATTTTGTTGGAAACCTCTTCTTGCCCATTACTCTGGAGGTAGGCTGTCAAGGAATAATAATTGCGTATTCCGAATCCTGAACAAAATTCTCTGAAAGGGCCACTATTCAATTGAATGTCATTATCCGAGACAATGGCCCGGGGAATTCCGAAACAAGTGATAATATTATGCCATACGAATTTCTTCGTTTCCATGTGGCGAATACAACTCAAAGGCTCGGCTTCAATCCACTTAGTGACGTAATCAGTGGCCACCAATTAGAATTTCTTATCCAACGGGGCCCTCGGGAGAGGTCCTACAATGTCCATTCCCCATTGAGAGAACGGCTAGGGACTTGTCAGCAAGTTCAGACTTCCTGTAGGTTGTCGGATAATGAGAGCAAATTTTTGGCATTTGTCACATTTTCGAACGTAGCTCTTCGCATCTTTCTGCACATATGGCCACCAGTATCCTTTGGTCATTGCTCGATGTGCGAGGGATCTTCCTCCCATGTGGCTTCTGCATACGCCCTCATAAACCTCATAGAGGAAAGGCTCTACTTGGTCCTCGGGGACACACAACAAATGCGGCCCCGAAAAAGATTTCCTACATAACTGATGGTCGGCAGATATTTAGAACTTGGGAGCCTTGAGTTTGATTTTCCTAGCTTCTTTGACATCTTCGGGGACCACTCATTCCGTAAAATACGTAATTATGGATTTCACCCAAGCCAAGGGCGCTTATTGCACTTGTGTCGTGAGGGATATCGGGGTTAGTAGTCAATCATGAGGACTTTTGTTCAAGGCTCTTTATCTTAAGTAGGCTAGGCTAGATAAGAATGTATTCTATGGGCAGCTAGACGAAGAGCGTATTAGAGAGATAGATAAGCAAGGAAAAGGGATGGAAGCTAGGAGAAGATGGAAAGTGAAACCGAAATACTTGCTCGGCTTTTGTATCTTTAATTCTCGGGCTCTATTAATTCTCGATGACGATGCGTCGAGTTACCTCTGAAGCCAATGCGGAGGCCAGATAGGCTAACGTGTCGCAGTGAGTATTGTGATCCCTTGAAATTTAGGAAACTTCCACCTTTCCTAACTTCTCCATTCTAGATTTTGCCTTCTGATGGTATGCATTCATCCTGCAGTCTCGAACCTCGAAGTCACCCTTGATCTGATTCACTACTAGCTGGGAATTGTAGAAAACTTGAAGGCATCTGATTCCAGCTAAGTAAGCGATATCGAGTCCTTCTAACAGTGCCTCATACTCAGCCTCATTGTTAGAGACTTTAAATCGCAATCTGATAGTTTGCTCTATTATGAACCATTCTAAATTTGTCAGTACCACACCTACTCTTGCCCCCCTCTTACGTTTGAGGACCCGTCAACATGAAGATTCTAGACGTCGTCTTTGATGACTTCCACCTCTTGCGGGAGCTCGGGCGTAGAGAACTCGACAATGACTCGCCTTTTTAATGGGGTTTGTATCTTATTTCGAACTACCCGAGCTCTACAGCCTATTTAGCAATCTTTCTTAACATGTCATCTTTGTGGAGAATAGGTTTCAGGGGCCGATTAATTAAGACTTCTATAGCGTGTGCCTGGAAATAGTGCCTTAGTTTCCTTGTCGAGACTACTAGTGTTAGGACGAGTTTCTCCATTGGTAAGTATCGCGTTTCGGCGTCTTGCAAGGTTTTACTTATGAAATAAATGGGTCTTTGTGCCCCCCCCCGCGCTCTCCCTTACTAGGGCTCCACTAACGGCTCCTTCTGAAATAGATAAGTAGAGCTTGAGTATTTCCCCCGCCTCTGGAACAGACAAGGTTAGAGGGCATTTCAAGTATTCCTTAATCCCCTCGAGCGCTCTGTGGTATTCCTCGTTCCATGTCCCTTTTGCCACTCCCTTAAGCATGGCAAAGAATGGTTTGCACCTATCAGAGGACTTGGAAATAAACCAGTTGAGGGTTGCAAGCATCCCGGTTAGCTTCTGGATGTCTTTGGTTGTCCTCGGTGCTTGTATGTTCTGCACAACTTGTATCTGCTCAAAATTGGCCTTAATTCCCCTGTAGGTGACCAAGTACCCCAGGAACTTGCTCGAACTCACCCCGAATGCGCATTTTGACACATTTAGTTTCAGACCATAATCACGGAGTATGGCAAAAGTGGTTTTCTGGGTCTCGGAGGTGGTCGGCTCCCTCTCTGCTCTTCACTAGCATGTTATCCATGTACACCTCCATTGTCACACCAAGTTGTCGATTGAACATCTTGTTCATCAAGCGTTGATAGGTTGCCTCGACATTCTTTAACCCAAACGGCATTACTGTGTAGCAACAGACCCCTCGGTGTGAAATAAACACTGTTTTTTCCTGATTTGATTCTTCTAAGGGGATTTGATGATAATCCGACCGAGTCTCCATGAACGAGATACGCTTATAACCTGCGGTCGCATCTACTAGCTGATCGACCTTAGGCAGTGGATACTCGTCTTTGGGGCACGCCTTGTTCAAATTTGTAAAATCCATGCAGACACGTCACTTGCCTTCCTTCTTTTTAGCAGACACCGTGTTGGATAACCATTGGGGGAACTACACCTCTTTGATGGAGCCCGCTCCCAGTAACTTCTCCACCTCCTCGTCCACGGCCTTTGCATGATGGGACACTGTTCTGCGGGACTTTTGCCTTACAGGTTTAAAGGATGTCGATGGGTCGACATGAAGCCAGTGGGTAATCACCATGGCGCTTATCCCAGTCATCTCGGCTTGTGTCTGGGCAAAGACGTCAGCATTTCGACGAAGGAACAAAATCATATCAAAATTCTCGGCGTCATCCAGCGATGATCTTGTCAAAAAGTATCTCTCTTCATCACCAGGGTTTAGAAAAACTTTGACTAGGGGTTCAGTAGAACGGTCGGCAGGCTCCGTGGTGGGCTCATCCACCCTAGGCTGACTGAATAATAATTGTTTAGATATCACAGCCTCAGCGTCACATTCTCGGTTTTGGCCGATAATCTCAGTCCTCATGGTTGTATAGAAAACAGTGTTTTGACGATGCCTGATCCCCCCGAATCTCCATAAAGCCTTTGGTGGTGGGGAATTTGATTTTCTGATGATATGACGAGTGCATTACCTTCATCGCATGTAACCACGTCCTGCCCATGATAACATTATAGAGGGAGTCAGAGTCTATAACCACAAAGTCGATCGGGATAGCCACGATCCCGCCCCTGATGGTAAAAGTGATGTTCTCGAGGGGTAGGGCGTTGAAACCGTTGAACCCTATAAGGGGAGTCCTTACTGGCTTCAAATCACTCGGTGTGAACCCCATCTTGCGGAAAAGGTCATCATACAATATCTCGAAAGAGCTGCCCGAGTCTACCAAGATCCTTTTGACATCATACTTGTAGACCTGTAAGGTGATCACCAGCGTGTCTTCATGAGGGCGAACCAACCCATCTAAGTTGGCATCAAAAAAATGTATAGATTCGGCGTCATGCCGAGATTTCTTTGATGACGGTTCACCGCACCTGCTCTCCTTCTCTTTTACTACGTGGGAGACCTTTCTTATTTTATTTCAAAAGGTGTTGTATGTTGATCTCTCCGCAGTGCAGATGTGTATGGTGTCAATTACAGATACGACCTCGAGAGGAACCTCGACGTTCCTTCCGGTCGGTCCCCCCAGATTCTTTTTGTCGATGAATTCCCCTAGGTGCCCTTCTTTAACCAACTGCTCAAGGAAGGACTTATATACCCTGCAATCCTCCTTCAAGTGCCCCATATCTTTATGATATGAACATCGGAACGTCGAGTCCCTCATCGACGGGTCCCCTTGCATTATAGGAGGCCATTTGAAGAAGGATTTTCCCTTTATCTTGTGCAACATCTTGTAAATGGGATCCTTGAAGACTGTACTCATCCCTTGAAAGGATAAGCAATTCGGAGGAGGGTTGGGTGCCCCTCGCTTGTCAATTGGCTCCTTTTCCCTTTTTCTGGGCATCGGGGTCCGACTCTCAAACACAGTGACTTCCTTTTTTACCCAGGGCGTACTTGTTTATTCGGGCCATAAGGTCCTTCATATCCCCTAGAGCTTTCTTAGTAAGAGACCTATACAGGTCAGTGTCTCTGGATAACCCCGACCGGAACGACGCCGCGGCCATGGCCTCCGAGCACGACTCCACTTCGTTCACCTCCTCCTAGTACCAGATTGCATACTATCGGAGGGACTCCATTCCTTCCCTTTTGAGCATCAATAATGCACTGATGTCCTTCAACCTTTTGCTGCTAGTGATGAACCGAGCTATGAGGAGCTCGACCAGCTACCTCCAGGATCGGATGCTCTCGAGGGGTAGGTTTACATACCATTTCATGGTCGTGTCTCCTAGGCTCATGGGGAAGACTTGGCATGACACTTTTTGATCAGTGTCGTAGATGGACATCAACTGCTTGTATTGTCGCAGGTGACTTTCTGGGTCCGTCCTCCCATCATAGACTTTAAACCAGGGGACGGTGAACTTTTTGGCATCTCCGTATCTCGAATTACGTGCACGAACGGAGAACTAATTTGCTCGTCCTTGTCCTCCTCAGGCCCGGTTTGCCTGCCTTTGCCCTTTAAATTAGCTTGGGGTGCCTCTCGAAGTTTCTTCATTTGTGGTCCCCATGCCGTAGATTCTGCTTGGGACTCTTCCATCCTCAGGTATTCCACGACAGAGATCTCATGGGGGCAAGTCCGCCTCTTGGGCCCCCCACTCCGTCATTCCTTCAGGAGATTGCCTCGCCCAACTCCGTAGGTTAGGTCCTCCAACAGCGCGGCCGCACACATGCCTCCGGGTGTTTCCTGTCTTGGACCCTCGGAGATGCCCTGAGTGGCGCTTTGGGCCCCCTCTCATTGCTTCGCCAAATGGTATCCTCCGACCGCTCGAAAGCATCGAGTTGCCGATGCACTTTAACATTATCTTTCTCTAACTGTTTAATGCACTTTTCCATTCGACCGTTTCAACAATATCAAGGGCCAAAAGGCCATGTTCTCCGATGCCTTGGTCCACCGGGAACGTTTGTTACGAAATATGCCTGCTTCCATCTGACTGATTCAAGGGGCTTGGCTTGGTGACAGCTGGGAGATGAACAACCTCCACGTTTCTCACACGTAAACTTCCTCCATCACCCTTGGATCATGTATTCACCATAATGCGCTACCGTTACGGGGAAAAGTTAACTCGTTCCCATAGACGCCGCTAGATTGTATGGGAGAAATCCTGCAATAGTTTGAGATAGCGTTCGCCCACCTGGTGAACATGAAACAATTTGCAGGGTCAGAAAAAGGGACCGAGTGAACACCCGGTGTATCCCCTCTGAAGCCTAAGTCAGTTTAAGATTAGAGATTTAAAACACAACGTATATCTAGTGTTCGTTTAATATTCCATACATTTCTTCATTTTTCTGAGGGGTATTTATACTTGGAATAACAATGAGTGTTCATGCTCTACGTCCCATCCAAACATTTAATATCTAACGCCCTTTCCCAAGTGTAATGATTGTCTTTCACTCGGATCTCTTCACAATTAATGCTCGAATGATAGGCCGAGCGCTACGGCCCATGCCGAGGACCCGTGGCTATAGTTGAGGACGTCAAATCTTGTTCGTTGGCACTGGACACCTATTCCCAAGGGTTCAATGATCGTTAGAATAGTTCCTCGGGATACACTGAAGAGGCATACTCGGCATAGTAGCCATTAATACTCGGCAATCATGGTTTGCAGGCCTAAGCTGTTGAGGGCATAAATAGTCATTATTACTCGTTTGAGCCAGCCACACTTCCATAAATGCGTTGTCAATTCGTTTTAAAAGCTGGTGTTAGAACAAACACTCGGCTCCTCCAAGCCGCACTCCTTCGACGGTGTTCCTCGGCGTCTCTTGAGCTCCATAACGACTATACTTTTACACGTGTCAATCTGAGGAATGCTGAGCCGCCCAGAGCCCCACCAAGTCCCATCATTAAATATATTATCTATCACTTATATTATATTTCCAAATTATGTCGTCTTCCCGTAGCATGAGTGAGAAAAAAAAGGGCCCGAGCTGCTCGACTTAATTGCTGGAGGGAGCGTTTATTTTCTAATTTTCGGAAAACGTACACGGCGTCGTTTGCAGCCAGGTCACTTTTCCCTCCTGTATTTTGATCTCCGTCTTTATTATTTGCTCGCGCTCCGCTCCCCCCTCGCTCTGAATCTCCACTCTCTCCCTTCATTTTCAAGAGAAATGACGGGCATTTTAAAGCCACCGGGTTCGTTCACCATCACGCCACACAAAGTCTCCGTCTGCATTCTTCTACAAGTATACGCTCCGCCTGCTCAAATCTCAGTCCCATTCCCTTTCTCGTCTGTTGCCCAGCACAACCGCATCGGCTTGTTCTTATTAGCTCTCACCAAGGTACTCTTATTTCCTCTTCATTTATACTTTTTGGTTTGCGGTTAATCTTATTACTATACTGTAATAATGCTTTTTTTTTTTTCTGGGGGGTGTGTCAAATTATTGTGTTTTGTAGTCATGTGATGATGTTTTGGAGCCAAAACTTGATGAGCTTATGACTCAATTGAGGGAGATTGGTGGCTTGCTGAATCATTGGTTAAGTGATCATTTAACTGATAGGTTGTCATCATTTTCGGCGCCTGATGACTTGTTTAACTTTTTCAGTGATTTACGAGGTATGTTAATTATCGTGCCTTTTATCATACAAATGCTTTAGTTGTTCTTTGATTTGTGGGTTTTCTGCTTGGGAAAATTATGGGTTTCATTGCTCAATTTAGTGATAAAAGTGTTGCACTGACTCTTCAAGAATGCCTAAAGGTTTGGTTTGTAATCGACCAAACTGGGTAATAACCCTTTTCTCCCTATGTAGGGCTATTGTGAGCTGCAGTAGGAAGAGTTGTTGGGTTAGCAACTGGGTTTGAAGACAGGAGCAGTGTGTGCAAATAATGTCAAAAAGTTTGGATTGTAGCCAGTCCCCCTTTAAAGCATTCTATGGGGACAAATTAGATATTGACCATGTGGCTCGTTGTTTTTTGAAAATTTTTATAGTACCATCTATAGATGATTGACAGTTTGGTGATTCTGGGTAGGCATTCTTGGGGGCCCGGATTCGAGCGTTTTGGATGATGATCAGATCATGTTGGATCCGAGTAGCAACCTTGGAATGTTTCTTCGTCGTTGCTTGCTTGCCTTCAATCTTTTGGCGTTTGAGGTATTACATATGATAAACTTTTGAAGAAACCACTTATTTATTTATCTTTTGTTTTTATTCATTATCTCCAGTGTTTTCCGTGGTCATGACTTGATGCATTTCATATTTAATTTTTTAGCCCCTGATTCTGGCGGCAGGATCCTATCTTTATGCTCAAATTTGATGTGCATTTTACTTGTTCATGATTTCATATCAGGTGCATTCTCAATAGTTTTCCATAATATCTCTAGTTAATGGAGTAGGAAAACTATGTAAAGGTACTTCTAGCTTGTCATTGAACTTATCAGGTGTGACACTTGAAATTTTTGAAATTCTTTGCAGACACACCGTATGAGGGCTTAGAATTTTGTTGGTGTTCATATTGCTTGGACCCTTTATTTTATGTAATCTTGAGTGTTACTCGATATTTACTTGATTTTATTTATGATAAAAACTTAATAAACAGTCGTTCCAATTTCTTGATCTTTTCCTTCCACCCAATACAAATGCCTTAGTAATTGAATCATAGTATAAACGTTTTAGTTTTTACTTTGAATAATTTGGAGTTGAATCTCTTCGTAATCTAATCATGTCCCAGTCTCTAGACTTAGCCTGTATCTTGATAATATCTGTCAAATCTGAGACTTTCTAAAATATAAAAAACTAAGCTAAGACCAAAGATTGTACATCAGCGATGGTGACATGACTGCACCTTCCATCTTGATTTAACTCCCAAGTTCATACCGACAGATCTCTGCTAATCTCCTACATCAAAAACAAACTACTCTGTTATCATACATCATTAACAGCACTTCAGCTGCCTCTTAATCTTTTCTTGGGTTTGGTTGGATGGCTTTGTAAAACTCTCAACTTGTATAAACATTAGTGTCAAGAAGTTCATGGAATTTCTCTTAGATAATGTTTCACAAAGAGAGAGAGATTATTTTCTCTTGTTAGATAATGTTTCTAATTAAAGCTTTGGTTGCTGAACTGCACAGCAGCTGCTCTATCGTATAGTTATATGATTTTGGTTCCTTTGTTTTTCTAAAATTCACTTCCTGAAAAGTTAAGAAATTAAATGAACATAACTAAAGGAGAATGCTAGCTCATGAAATCACTGTGGTCCTTTAAATCATTTTATTACATTGGTCTCTAACAAACCATGAGAAGACAATAGTGCTTTACTTTTGTTTGTCTTATCTGTGGTTGTTATTTGTGTAAGATAATTCATAGCATCAGTACCTATCCTTTCGGTACTGATGTTCTTTGTGCAAATATTTATGTATTGTCAATTGTCAATTTATTTTTCACATTAAATAATTCTTTCAAGAGCTGCTTATTTGAGGAGAATCTCCTGCCACCCAAAGGAGGAGGTGTAGTAGGGTTCTAGGCGAATGCCTGTATAGTACTTTTTATTCTTTCTCTATTACCTTTCTTTGATCATATTGGATTTTGTGACTCCTTAATGACATATACACATGTACTTCTTCTTGTTTTCATTGTTGCACCTGGACTTAAGATATTTATTTTGGCTTAATTAGGTTAGGTATATGATGAAATTGTATTCTTTTTGGGAGTGGGTTAATTTGATTTTATTTTTATTCTGGTGTGCAGGGTGTGTGCCATCTTTTGACAAATATCGGGACATATTGTAAGGAGGCCCTCTCTGATTGTCCTCCTTATGAGTTGCCTCATTTGGATGATTCTTGTAATGATCCAGAAACAATACTAGAATATGAAAACATGGATCTGGAGAATTTTGTTTTCAAGAGGGTTACTGAAGAAATCAAAGCAAGAGAAAAGGCCAGTGAAAGAGTTTCATTTCATAATCATGCTCCCAAAGCACTTTTTGAATTGCTTGAAGGTATGGTACTGGGCTGCACTTTTGCGACTTATGTATAGATGTTAAGATTTCTAATGGTCGCTATTGCTTTCCTCATTGTGTGAGTTTCTTGTCAATACTAATAGGCGAGTGATGTGTTAACTTCTGCACTGGAGGGCTCTCAGTAATGTATTAAATAAAAACGTCTAGACATGTTTGATACTCCCACAATGTAATACGTTAAAGTCTAAAGACCTATTGTGATATGATATCATGGAACTTATTGATCATATTATATGGAACATAAAGGTTTTAAGAAATATTCACCATCTTATTTGGGGTTGTTCATTTGGATACTGTTCAAGTGTTGGGTCAGGGAAAAATGGTGACCATCATATTGCCAGATGATAAGGAATTTATGAGGTAAATACGTTTACATATCATGGTATAACACAAATTATGGAACTTCATTGCTTCATATTTGTTAATGGATCAAGCTACATATGATGCCTTTTTATTATTCTTTTGGAAGACCTATGTTAGATTTTTATGATGCTACATATGGTGAATTGTTATGGATGGGTAATTCTTAATATATTGTTATGCCTTTGACACATGTTACATGAACTTTGGTATGAGTGTTGAGTGTGGTTATGTCCTACACGTAAAATTTATCTTACATTGGTTCCCAAGACATGGAGGTGCAGCAATGCATATTTTCTAATATTTTTTATCTGTGCCTTGGGGCAAAATGTTGTTCTATTTAACATAGTCAGTTCAAAACAAGGACTTTGCTCATCGAAGCAACTATGCAATTAAAGCAACATATAGAGTGCTTTGTAGGATTGTATATTAAGCTTAAAAGAATTCTTGCAAGGGTGTATCCAATATGATGTGCCAGAGTCGCACAAAGATCCCATACCCCTATGAAGTTGTTGGGTGGTGTGTGATGTGGATACCTAATGCATTTTGAAGAATTTACACAGTATGGCTAACAACATCTGTTAGTTGGATGCAAGAGGAATAAAGTGTATGTTGGATTGTGTCCTTGTCATTGGTTCATTGATATATGCCTGTGAAAGAGACATGTTATTGGGTAATTTGGTTGAGTTAATTGGGTAATTTGGTTGAGTTATATGCTTTTGCTTCATTTCTTCGTATTTTATGTCTACACTATTGATGCATCTCTGGAGATGACAGTAAAATGTGCTGGTTTTTATACTTTTATGAGCAATCTTTTTTTTTTCGTCAGTTTAAGTTGTGTTCTGGAGTGGTAGAGCAATTGACGATATAGCAGCCATGAGATGTTCCACTAGACCTAGTTTTGAGAAGAAAAACACCAATTTAATGTTTGCCATATTGCTCCTCTTAAGAAGGAACCATCTTGGTTAAAGCTAGCACTACTTGCATCTTGGTTGTTTATTTGTATAAAAATAATCTTCAGATGAAAATAAGGTGGCCTCAAGTGGTTACTTTCTAATGCCTTGTCTGCCTAGGTCCTTTAAGAGTTGTTGTGCAGCGACTGCATGATTGGGTTTTTTTGGTTTAGATGATGGTAGATCGGCTTTGGAATCAGAGGACAATGAGCTGGTAGTTTACCTTCTTTACTTCATTTCTGGGAGTCCTCCAATAACTTGAGAGGAATTCGTTCAGGCAATCCCTTTCTCAACTCTTGTTTATATTAGGCCTGACGTTTTTGGACGGTTCTCCGAGATTTAGTGCTTACTGGCCTAAAAAATCTGGTATACAAATCATATGACTTGAGATCCATTTTTATAGCCTCAGCATTCTATTGTACCTTAAAATTCTTTGAGTTCGATTAGTGCATTTTTTGGATGTACCTTTTTGGTACTATATTTGAGGTAATTTCCATTTCTCATCTTTGACAAATACTTCAATTATGCTTGCAGATATTGACGTTTCTGCTGGCCAAAAACTGAAACACATTGGTAAGCCTAGAGAAGTTAGCTCATCTGCACACTCTTCAAATGAAGCATTGAGAAGTATTGGCTCACCAGGTGTGGTTTTCCTACGTACAAACTGGCAGATCCAGGGATACTTGCTAGAGCAAGCTGATGCACTTGAAAAGTAAGTGACTTGTTTACCTCTCTATCTGGATGTCTCAGTGTTGTTCACTTAATAAGTACGGTGTATAATGTATGCAAAATAAATTTTCTTGGGGCAGGCATTGCAGCTCCTTTCCTCTAAATGATTTCAAATCAATTCTAAAGCAGCTTCAGAAACTGGCACCGGAGTTACATCGTGTGAGTTAGCTTGCTTATTTTGGTTGGCTTTGGCTTTTATTATTTTTGCATCCAATTAGGAACAGTTTCACCTGACTGGAAGACTTTTTTGTCTTTTGTCTGTTTTGTGTTTGCATTATAACGCAGGTTCACTTCTTACGTTACTTGAATAGTCTTTATCATGATGACTATCCTGCTGCCTTGGAAAATCTTCACCGTTACTTTGATTACAGGTATATATTACACAATCAGTTCTGTGTTAAAATTTTAGAATACTATTTTTTGAATTTGTGATGTAGTTGATTTACTTACTTAAACACTTGCAAAAATGTTGATTAGAAAGTACTGAATCGCTGTGTTTGGCTCTAATGGAATTTTGGAGTTTCCATCTTGGTTCTATCATATGACTCACTATTTCTACTCCCCAGGCTCAAGGATTGAACTTGCTTAACAGAATTTTTGCTTCCTATTTTTTTTTTTGTTCCAATTGTGAAATTCATCCTGACATTTTGTATGTCTTTACTAGAAGAACTTCTTGTATTTGACATTCCTCAGAATGCCTTTTGTTGTTACTATTCATAACAATGTCCTGAAGTTTCTCATAGCTTGCAGCATGGCTTGAAGTTGAAAAAACTTTTATTATGAAATGTGGTGTTTCACTTGATTGAGGTACAGGATGCTGCCTGACATTTCCTCTCTTGCTTCTGTTGAAACTGGTCATGCATTTGATTTGCCTCAAAAAGGTAGACGATTCAATAGCCTGAGAGACCTTGTACACATGTGTAGTGATCATCCTCTAACATTATTGTCATTAACCTTCCTATTACATTTGAGGAGTTCTCCAAGACATTGTGTCCCACTAAAAGGAGCTCATAAGAATAATTAATATCTGATTCAGTTTGAAATTTTCATTAATGTTTTGAGGATCTTTGGAAGTCAAATGGGTGATAGTGATTATTGATGAAAAATGACTTATGATTTCAAGTCTTGTTGAACTTTGTTTTTAAAGAGAAAAAAATTCGATCTAAATGGAGGCTCTGAATTGATGGGCCAACATTTTATACAAAACCTGGAAGGATTGATCTGCCTGACTAATCTCCGTGACGAGTTGCTCGATAGGGATTGTTTGGGCGAAGTGTGTCACACCCCGTTTCTAGGGATATGACCGGCTATGAACCATGGAGCTATCTGATGGAGCATGTAAGCCTATCATCGATATTACCATTAGGAGAAATTACAAACACAAAATATCCTTGTATTATTAAGTAACATGTCTACGTAATCCGAACAAAAGGAGGATTACCGTTCATACATACCGAGCGTCTACTGATAAAGTGCATGTATACATATATACTTATCTGCATATGATGGTGCACAAAAACGTCCTATGGAGGTCACGACACAATCAGGTGCACAAAAGTCTTTAGAGTCTGCTAGCAACACTCCAGTCTCACATGGAGAAAAAAAAACATAATCTAACAAAATGAGCTTGAAGTCCGGTGAATAGTAAGACATACATAGTAATATTTATTTTGAAAATATGGAATATAAATAACTAATAACAAGAAAATACGTATGACATACGATAGATAATCATAAACAGAACCAGTAACAAAAAAACGTTAGGACAATAACAAATTATATCATCTCATAATGGTAAGGACTTGTACGATATCTGAGAATTATACTAAATGCTTGAAGATCTCAAGGTTGGATCCAACACTGTATTTAAGGTCACCACGGGTTGGCCCGGGAATTGTTCCCTAAGACAATCCGGTGAAGGTCACCAGGATGCACCAGGAAGTATTTCTTCAACCGTTGAGCACTAGGGTCCCCTCAACCTCTTCCGGGTCTGTTCCTTAGTGGCCACGATCACACGTACACAAAGGAATAATTTTCTTAGACTTTTAGTCTTGGTTCTATTCACCATCACTAAGTAAACAAGTGACTGAGTCACAATACTTTACAAAAGAATTCATCCAAGTAAGGAGAATTGTATTCTACAAGTATTTAGATACTTAGTAAAACCTTTTGTAAAGGTAATATTGAACAAGCATGATGTATTGTTTTTAAAATGTTTAGGGATACGAGAAATTTTCGAAAATACATACTATGCCAAATCACTCACCTCAGGTCCAAATGATATGCTTCTTGAGTGTTGCTTGTTATTCGAAGTTGAGTGAGATGTTATTGATGCCTTTCCTCTTTCTTTTATAATTTCTTTTCTCTTTTGATGAGGTGCTCTTACTTGTTTCTTCTTTCTTTTACTCTTTATTCTTTCTTGAAAGTGAAAGACTACTTGTGCCCTTTTATACTTAATCCAATCCCCAAATGCCCTATTTATAGGCATCCTAAGATTATTCTAGAAAATATTGACATGTGACATTTTTAGGAAAAATTTCCTAGAATATTCTATCATCTTTCTTCTCCCTTCTCCTAGATCATTCTAGGTTTCAAGCTTATTTTGCACATGACAATTCCACAAGTATATAGATTTATCTATGATAGTCTAAAGTGTTCTCCAACCTTCTAAGTCCTTTCAGAACTTTTCGGAATATTCTAAATCCCTCTAGAACCTTGTAAAATATTTCAGACTTTTCTAGATTGTTCTAGAATTTTTTGGATTTTTCTAGATTGGTCAAAAACTTTCTTTTAAGAATTATTATTTATTTATTTATACTAACATTTTATATTGAAGAGACCTTTCAACATAATAGTTCAAGTTTAAGAATATTCACAATATAAAATTCTATGTTATAACTACTAGACACTCAAGGATGGGTCAGGATATTACAAAGTGGCTTTTCATATTTGAGGAGATGTGAATGAAGATTCTCCATGCGAAGTTGAGTTATGGAGAATGAATAATTGAGGTCTGCTGTTCAAGATTGTCGAGTATGATTCCAATGATATTGGGCTACAGTAGTCGGACAATATTCACACATTGTTTTTGGAGCAGATGATTGACCAAATGGAATTTGTTGGAGTTAAGGTTTCGTCATGTCTTGTGAAGATGATAAGGATGATTTTGAAGTCACAAATTTAAATTATTGTGATGTTTCTTTGGAGTGTTTAGGAGAAAACCAAGGATCGAAATATCGTTTCGAAGTACCGTTTTGATCAACTCAAAAACAAAAACGTTTCGCAAACGCAATGAAAATACAGAAAAAATATGAAAACACATGAAAACATATAGAAATACAAATACAATCCATTTATTTATTTTAAATAATTGATTAATTTAACATATTTATTCGGTTAACATCCATTTATATAAGAATAAATTTAAATTGGGAGGAAAAAAAGTTTGACGTGAGGCGAAAATTATTTAAATTATAATATTATTCAATTAATAATACAATTTTATTATAATATTGATTACTAATTAATAATACTAAGTGCAACATATTATTATAATACTAATTTGTGCAGCATATTATTATAATACCAATTTATTAATTTAAATTGTGTCTTCAAATTAATAAATAATATTATTTCATTAATATTAAAATCATTGTGTACACTATGATTAAAACACATAAATACTTAGTTCTAGATATTTAACATAGTGCTGTTTCGACATGTTTCGACCTGTTTTGACATGTTTCGACCGAAACGGCCAGGCACAGCAATGCTTTGACCAAAACTTTGGAATTTTGGGATTCAACCCATGTTTTGTATCGGTGTGTTGAAATTCCGAAACATTTCTGACATTTCAACACGACATTTAGATCCTTGGAGAAAACATAAAGGAAGTAGATCAAATTCAAAGGAGGAATTGAGAGTTGCCAAATTTGATAGTTTTAAAAGGGAAATTTGGGGGATTGTCCTTTGAATAATGCTATATTTACTTGGTCTAATTTGGGAGATGTTTTCAACAACAGGTTGTATATGTTCCTTTTTCTTTGGATTGGGAGGAGTCTTTTCCTAGGGTTAAGCAAGAGGCTCTAACAGGGTAGATGAGATCATGGTCCTGTTGTCTTGGAAATAATGCATGGTTGGGTGATCACTCATTACGAGTAACTTTAAGAATTGGTGGCAAGAGGTTGAGTTTCAAGGGTGAGAAGGTTTTAAGTTCATAAAATTTGGGATGATTTGTCAAACAAAAATTAAATATTGGAATAAGGAGTTGTTTGAGGATGCAAGGCCTGCTAGAAGATCAATTTTGGGTAGAATTGGGGAGGTGGACAAAACAAAGAAAGATGTGAATTAGTTGAGAGTTCGAGGACAGAGAGATTAGACGTTAAAACTAAGTTTGAAGAGGTGGTGTTTAAGGAAGAAGCGAGTTGGAAGCAAAAGATTCAGGAGGGGACAATAATTTTGTATTTTTTCATACAATGGCTAATGGTGGTGGAAGAACAAGAAAAGTACTAAAATTTGGGATTGATACTGTTGGTGTTATTGAAAATGAGAATTGCATTGAGAAAGAATCATAGATTTTTTTGCCATGCTTTATCGATATCGTGATTGTGATAAACAACTATTGGTTTTGTTAAAGTGGAACCTTATAGAAGGTCTGATTGTAAGTTGGTTGGAAAGTTTGGTACAAGTACATATAATGTAATAGCGAAGGTGTTGCTAGTTAGATTGAGGTAGATTCTTATGATATTGTTTTAGAAGCAGTAGGTGCATTTATTAAGTAGACAAATTTTGGATGTTGTCCTTGTGGTAAATAAGATGGGGGGAGGGTATAAATCTAAAGGGAAGGAATGATTGTACTTAAAATTTGATTTGGAAAAAGTTTATGACCATTTTGAGTGTGTGTTCTTGGACTTTGTTTTGGAAGCAAAGGTTTTGAAGATGTATGGAGGAAGTGGATAAAAGGATGTCTAACTTTAATGAATTTTATAGTGCTATTGAATGAAAGCCAGGAAGATTTAAGGCTTAATAGAGTTTGCAGCATGGTTACCCTTTGTCACCATTTTTTTTTACTTTAGTGGTGGATGGCTTGACTATATTAGTTGGTAGGGCTAAAGCATATGATTTGGTGGAAGGATATGAGAGTGATATAGATAGGATTTCAGTCTTTCGCCTACAATTTGCTAGTGATACTATTTTCTTTTCCTTAGGGCATAAGCAAAAACTTACGAATCTTAGTACATTGGTGCGAATATTAGTTATCGTCAAAATAAGATTGAAAGAAATGCTATGCCCTTAGGTTTGCTTGGTTCTATTTAGTGTTTTGCCATTTCAGTAACTGGGCTTCATTTAGGTGATAATTTATTGACATTGAGTTTTTTGAGATCCTTTTAGGGAGAAAATTCGGAAGATATTGGATGCTGGGAAATGTGTCACACCCCAACTCCAAGAGCATGACCGGCCGTGAACCATAGATCGATAACCTATGGAACACGTAAGCCTAATAATTAAACTAATAATATAAGAGTGTAAAATAACATTAGCACTAAATTAATTTCATGTCAATATGTCAAAGTCAACGTACCTAAGCCTGTTTGTCCCAATTATTCAAACAAGTAAAGATGACTATGCGATATATGCTACGGAAGTCACAAAACTATTAGTCCCCAATTAATTCTCTGAGTCCACTATTGACACTTCAATCTTTTACCTAAAAAAATTTTATTTTAAAAACATGAGCTAAAAAGCCCAGTGAACGGAAAGACATGCATATTTATAGTGGCTGAAAAACATATTTGGCATACGACATGTAAACCAAAGGTTTGAAAAAATAACTTCATCAAGATAACCAATTTTCTCAAGAATAACACAATCGGATTTCAACAAGAAATCATACCAAAATGGTGGAGACTGTACGATATCGAATAATCGATGAGAACCAAATACCAAAATATATCTCAGAGTTGGATTCAACATCGTATTTAGGGTCACCATAGCCTCATCCGGGTCTGTTCCCTAAGACGATCCGGTGAAGGTCACCAGGACACACCAGACATTCTTCCTTCAACCTTTGAGCACTAGGGTAACTGTCTGTTCCTTAGTGGCCAGAGTCACCACAACTTCTCTCGGGTCTGTTCCTCGGACTTTTAATCATAGTCCCATTCATTATCACAAAGTCTCTCCATATAAACAAGTGATTGAGTCACAATACTTCACAAAAGAATTTATCGTATGCCATAAGTATTTAGACACAGTAAAATATTTGGTAAAAGTAGTAATGAACAAACATGATGTATCGTTTTTAAAATGTTTAGGGATACAATTTTTTTTTGAAAATACGTAGCATGCCAAATCACTCACCTCAAGTCCAAATGGTATGTTGCTTGATACCTTTCCTCTTTTTTTCATAATTTTCTTTCTCCTTTGATAAGCTGCTCTTCCTTCCTTCTTCTCTCTTTTACTCTCTATTCTTTCTTAAAAGTGTACTTGTATACTTAATCCAATCCCCAAATGCTCTATTTATAGGCCTCCTAGGATTATTCTAGAAAATATTAACATGTATCATTTTAAGGAAGAATTCTAAGAATATTCTACCATCTTCCCTCTCCTAGATCCTTCTAGGTCTGAAGCTTAATTTCCACATGGTAATTTCACAAGTATCTAGATTCATTTAAAGTTTTCTCCAACCTTTTAAGTTCTTCCGGAATTTTTCGGAACATTCTATTTTCCTCTAGAATCTTCTAGTATTTTCTAGAACCTTTTAAAATATTTTAGACTTCTCTAGATTGTTCTAGAACTTTTTGGAATTTTTCTAGAAACTTCTTTAACATCTAGATTCTTCTAGATTGTTGTAGACTATTCTAGGTTATTCTTGAATTTTCTAGAATCTTTTAGAACTTTCTACAAATTTCTCCAACATTCTAGATTCTTTTACACTATTCTAAATTTTTCTATAAAATTTTCTAATATTTTATATTCTTCGAGATTATTCTAAATTCTTTTTTAAAATTTTTGTTATTCCTTTCAAGATAATATTTCCTAACTAGTTTCTTACCCACGTGGTACGGGGCATTACAAAATGGCTTGTCTTTCTAAAAGGGGAGGTTACCCTTAGTTCAATTGTGTTGGCTAGCGTTCCCATTTATTATGTCTTTTTTTCAAGAGGCCATGTAAGGTGGCATATAGAATTGCTTGTACTTCTTCAATTTACTCATTAATAAAATTTTGTTGTGCACTAGAAAAAAAGGAAAAGACGATGATTGATGCTCTGTGAGAAGGTATCGGAAAAGGGAGAGGGATCATTTGATTAGTTGAGATTTGGTTTCCTAGTCTAGGATTAAGAGTGTACTTGGTGTAGGAAACAATATTGTTAGGAATGTGGCCCTTTCGGAGAAGGGATTATTGGGGTTTCTTGTGGAACAAGATTCACTATGGTATTTTGTCATCAAAAGCAAATATTTTGTATGGATAGGTCTCTAGTGTTGTTGTGATAGGTACGTTTCGATGCTCATGGAAGTTTATTTCTTAGGTTTACCTCAGTGCTCTTCAAGGACAAAAATAATTGTGGAGATTGGGGGCGTGTGTGTGTTTTGGAGGATGTTTGGATTGGTAATTCTTCATTTTCATCAGTTTCCTTGTGTTTAGTGACTATAATATGCCCATAATGTCTCTTATGCTCGTATGATGGATTCTCCTTCCTATCCAATCATTAGGGAATTCAGTTTCTCTAGGAATCTTAAGGATATAAAGACATGAATTGTGTTCTTTATTTTCGTTGCAAAATAAGTTTCTCTAAATCTTAAGTCTTTTGGTAGAAGAGATTAGCTTGTTGATCCATTTGGGTGTTTCCTTGTAATCTTTCTTCCAGTCTTTGATCAATAATACTTTCATTCTAGTTTTTGCTCCATATTTGATGATTCAAAAGGTTAAGGTGACCGTTAAGTTTCAAGTGTGAGCATATACACTTGCTCATCGTAAGATTTGTATTAATAATATGCTTTGGAAAAGGAGATCTCATGCTTATTTGCTACCACAATGGTGTGCCATGTGCCGAAGATATGGGGAGAGTATTATTCACTTTTTTACTTCATTGTTCTGTTGCTTTGGGATTGTGGTGGAAGTTATTCCAGTTGGATGAAGTGAGTCGAGTGATTCCTATGCACTAAGTGTCTCGCTTTGAAGAAGATTATAAGTTTTTGGTAGCGATAAAAAAGTTACCACTCTTTGGAGTAGTATGATTGTGCGCCCTTCTAGTTTCTTTGCTTGGAACTTAATTCTTTAGTTTTTGATGGCAAGAATGAGCTTGGTGATTGCTTATGGGACAGATTTCACTTTTTTGATACTTGTCAACTTTTAGTGAGCAAAGAATCTAATGTTCTTCGTCTTTTTATATTATGGCAGATGGAAGATATTGTCTAGCTTTTAATGTTGTTTTGAATGGATATTGTGGGTTTCTGTAATTATTTTGTACTCTTTTTTCCCCTTTTAATTAAAGTTTGTTGCTTAACAAAAAAAATGAATGGCTTTAGATGATCATCAATTGGTTCGATGACCTTAGTTTCGGTGCTTAGGAGTAGATACAAAACCACTCTTCCTAGCAACATGCTTTTTTGTGGAATAAGTTGTTATATTTCGTTTTGCCATGTACAACCTAATTTTTGCTACATAAATGAGGGGGCTATACAATATTTTTCTTAGGTGTTTAAAAAGTCTTGTGATTTACTGAATCTTTTTTAGAAATGCACATAGTATATAGAGGAAATTCTTAATTGAATATTGTTGGGCAACGCATAATTATTAGTGAATTATGTACCAAAAAATATATTTGTGAATTTGCATTACTAATTAATAGGGTGATCGTGCTTGTTATTATATGATGTTCGTCACTAAAATAAATACATGAATGTATAAGTTCAAGGATGATGTGTCTTTTCAACAAGAAACATACGCTATCTTAACTAAATAACAAGAAACCATCAAATCTTTTCTTTTTTAGTAATCCATAAACAAAACATGTGTTCTATCTAAGCTAAATTACAATAAAACTTCAAATATTTTTAGCCTAACTCAACAACAACTTAATTGCATAATGTTGTATCACGCCTACTAAAAATACCACAAAAAATGGGTTAAGAATTGATAATATGTGATTGAGTACTACTTGATTCAATAGTAAGCGTGAAAACATGTGATTGGATTTAAAGGTAGTTGCTTTATGCAAAAATGTAAATATTTGCAAGATTATGGCTCTATCCAATCTACCCTTCCTAGATAGCATTCACATGAGTGAACTGATATACAATTTCCATACAAAATTTCGTTCTCCACACATTGATTATGATGTTTTGAAAGATTTTAAATAACACTTCCCTTGTAGCCTCCAAAGCTTTTTTTTTTGGGTTGGGGGGAGCATAGAAGGAAATGAATGAGCTCCCCAATCTATATTATGTATCTATCATTGAGTGCTATTCCATAATTTTCTTTCAGAAAATTTAAGGTTTTGAAAGAACGTAGTCAGTGGTGAACGAAATTTATTCCCTCGTTAGGTGAACATGTGTTCTATCTAAGCTAAATCACAATAAAGCTTCAAATTTTTTTAGTCAACTCAACAACTTAATTCAATAATGCCTCGCCACGCTTACTAAAAATACTACAAAAATGTAGTTGCTTTTTTTTTCAGTAATGTAAATATTTGCAAGATTATGGCTCTATCCAATTTACTTTTCATAGTAGACATACTCGGATGTAATATTCACACGGGTGATACATGATTTCCATGCAAAATTTTGTTCTCCACGCATTGATTGTAATGTTTTGAAAGATTTTTAAAAACACTTCCCCACTAGCCTTTAAAAGTGTTTTTTTTGGGAATGTGGTGGGGGAGAGCATATAAGGAAATGAATGAGTTCCCCAATCTATATTATTTATCTATCATGAGCAAGGATCGAAATATTGTTTCGAAGTACCGTTTCGATCAGTTAAAAAACGGAAACGTTTCGGAAATGCAGAAAAAATATGGAAACACATGGAAACATGTAGAAATATAAATATAATCAAGTTATTATAAAGATAAGCTAAATAATTGATTAATTTAACATATTTATTTGGTTAACATCCATTTATATAAGAATAAATTAAATTTAAGGAAAAAAGGGTTTGATATGAGGCGGAAATTATTTAAATTAGAATATTATCCAATTAATAATATAATTTTATTATATTACTAATTTACTAATTAATAATATCAAGTGCAGCATATTATTATAATACTAATTTATTAATTTAAATTGTGTCTTCAAAT
>CM042184.1:19837252-19856509 GCA_023539305.1 Ilex asprella
TTAGCTGATTTTTAGATTTCACAAATGAAGTTGTAATCTCCCTAACTACTATCTTGTCTCGAATAAAGTGACCATTAGTCTCAATATGTTTGGTTTACTCGCAAAACATCGGATTGACAACGATATGGATAGCTGTTTGGTTGTCACAGAATAACTGTAAAGGAAGTTAAACTGGAAACCTAATTTCCTGAAGAAAGTGTAATAGTCAAGTTAACTCACTCGTCGTATGCGCCATTGCCTTATACTCAACCTCAACACTGGAACTTGTTACCATGGATTGTTTCTTACTTTTTTATGAGATAACGTTCCCTCTTAAGAAAGTACAATAACCAGTGGTTGATCTCCGATCAGAAGGAGAGTTAACCTGATCAGCATCTGAGAAACCTTCCACTCTAAGGTGTCCATTAGCTCGATACAACAGTCTAAGTTTAGGAACACGTTTAAGATATCGCAGAATACGAGTAACCGTTTCCCAATGTGGTACTCTAGGACACCTTATGAATTGACTTATTATACTGACTGCATAAGAAATATCCGGGAGAGTAATAGTCAGATAATTGAGCTTCCCAACTAATCTGCGATACTGACTCAGATTCTCAAACAATGCACGATCAATCAAAAGCTTCTTATTCGGATCTATAAGAACATCAATAGGTCTGCCACCTAGCAAACCTGCTTCCTCTAGTATGTCAAGTACATATTTTCTTTGGGATAAACAAATACCCTGTTTAGATCGAGTCACTTAAATACTTGAGTTTTTCCAAATCTTTAGTATGAAATCGATCCTGCAAGAATATTTTTAACTTGACAATCCTCTCAGAATCATTTTCAATAATTACAATATCATCTATATAGACCACCAATAGAACATATCTAACATCTGTATGTTTATGAAACACAGAATGATCTGTATGACATCGAAGAAAACCAAACTCTAAAACTGCATCTAAAAACTTACCAAACCATGCCCTCGGTGACTGCTTTAAATCATACAAAGATTTCTTTAACCGACATATACTCTTACAATACTTCCCTTGAGCAGTAAACTCAGGTGGCTACTCCATGTATACCTCTTCAACCAAGTCACCATGTAGGAAGACATTCTTGACGTGTAATTAAAACAAGGGCCAATCAAGATTAGCAGTCAAAGAAATCAAGATACGAACTGAGAAAATTTTGACAACAGGAGAGAAAGTCTCATCATAATCAACACCATAAGTCTGAGTAAAGTCCTTTGCAACAAGCTGGGCTTTGAGACGCTCCACAGAACCATTCAGATGAAATTTAACAGTATACACCCAACGACAACCAACAATTCGTTTATCAGGAGCTAAAATAACGAGATCCCAAATCCCATTATGATGTAAGACATCCATCTCCTCCTCCATAACTTTCCTCCAACCCAGATCAGATAATGCATCCTATAAATGCTTAAGAATAGATATAGTAGATAATTGAGAAGTAAAATAAGAGAAAATAGGAGACAAGACATCATATGAAGCAAAATTAGCAATGAGATGATTAGTAACGCGTGAACTAGTACCTTTTCGAAGAGCAATAGGTAAAGAGTCTAAATGTCTACCAGGATTAGAAGGCGTCAAGGAAGAGGGTACTGACACCTCAGGCAATGGGCGAGGACGACGAGAGTAGACACAGAGAGGTAAAGTATATGGTAACACAGTGGGTAGTGGAATATCTGAAGATGAAGAAAGAGATGGTGGTACAAGAGATAACCCAAAATTCAGATCCAAAGGCTAAGAAGGTGCTGAAAAATATGGAACAGATTTCTCAAATGTGACATCGACACTAGTAAAGTATCGGCGCAGATAAGGACTGTAGCAACGATAACCCTTCTACGTGCGGGAGTAACCAAGAAATACACTTTTGGTAGCTCGAGGGTCAAGTTTGTCAAACTGAGGACTCAAATTGTGAATATAATAGACACATCCAAAAACCTTAGGAGTCAGGAAAAATAAGGGCTTACCAGGAAAAATGATAGAATATAGACTTTGCCTATTTAACAGAGATGATGGCATACAATTAATAAAGTGACAAATAGTAAGAATAACATCACTCCAAAAATATTGGGGAATATTCATCTAGAATAACAGGACACGGTTGATTTTCAACAAATGACGGTTCTTGCATTCAGCAACACCATTCTGTGGAGAGGTGTAAGCACAAGAAGTCTGTTCAATAATGCCAGTTTTACTAAGATAAGCTGAAAAAGGATCAGATTCATATTCTTGAGCATTATCGGAACGTAAAGTACGTATACAACAATCATACTGAGTTTTTATTTTCTTATGAAAGGTCTCAAATATAGAGAATAATTCAGACCGAGCTTTCATAAAAAACAACAAAGTCGCACGACAATAGTCATCCAGAATTGTCACAAAATAAAGATATTTATTAGATGAAATGTTCTTTATTAGATCCCATACATCAGAATGCAATGTTTTGAAAAGCGCGTCTAGGCGAGAAGCGAGGTGAGGCGAGGCGAAGATATACGTTTGGAGGACCCAGGCAAAGCAAACATCAGCGAAGCGAGGAAAAACTAGAAAAGTTAGCGCAAGGCGAAAAAAGTGATCGCTTTTTGTAGGCAAGGTAAAGTGGATCTGATTTTTAATTTGGAACATTGATTGGACAATTGAAAAAAAAATTAAAAGATGGTGATACGCAGAATTATCCCCGTATCCCATAAATACAACTCTAAACCCTAAAATTAATCTGCCTAGCTGCTCGATCGTTGGACTCGATAGCTGGACTTGATAGCTAGACTCGATAGCTGGAGTCGATCGACACAAACCTTCGACACAAACCTTCGACACAAACCTTCGGTTCAGTTAGTCGATCATTTCTCGTTACACGATCGCTGGACTCGATCGAAAGTATCGTTGCTCTTTCCTCGCTCAACAGAGACGATCGACAGAGACACCTACCTCGCTGCACATATTTTATTCCTTTTTTTTCCTGATTCTAATTTTGCTCTAGAGCTTTTTTTTTTCTTCTGATTCTGTTAATTATATGTGTATCTGAATCAATTTTTTGATTATGATTGTGGTACGGTTTTGCTGGGATTCAAAACACAGTGTTTTGCTGGGATGTAGCCCATATGCAATTTTCTGATTGCGCTGATTGTGCTGCGATTTTGCTGATTGTGCTGACTGTTGATTGTGCTATTTTCTGATTCTGTTCCCTTTTTTTTTTCCTAATTGTGTTGCTGTCTGATTTTGCTCCCTTTTTTTTTTGTTTTTGGTTGTGCTGCTGTTGTTTTGTTTTGCTGTCTGAAATGTGATGTTTAGAAGCAATTAAACTTAAATATTTTTTTTTAACTGTTCGCTTCGCTTCGGTAAAGCGTGTCGCTTTGCTTCTCGCCTAGGTGTTAGGAGCTTCAATCGCTTCGGTTCGCTTTCCGCCTTTAATAACATTGTTAGAATGTACTAACTCAAATAGACTAGACACACGATTAATAACTCTAGACTGAAATGACACATGATGATGCTTATTAAGTTGACAAACTTCACAAGACAAAGACGATATATAGCTAAGACTGGGAACTTGGCGTTTAAGATTCTGAAGAGAGGGATGTCCAAGATGACAATGCCATTGAAAAGGAGACAACGAGGTTTGTAGAGCCCAGGTAAGTGAATCAAAGTCAAGGTAATATAGATTACCAACTTCATGTCTTGTATCAATCTTCTTTTTTGTCTTGAGATCTTGAAAGACACAATTAAAAGATAAAAAATTACAGAACAATTGAGAGAACGGGTAATTTTGCTAATGGAAAGTAAACTAAAAGGAAACTGAGGAATAAATAACACAAAAGATAGGGACATATAACGACTCAAGTGAGTAGTCCCGAGACCTGAAAGTTTAGAACAAGCACCATTAGCAAGAGTAACACTACGTGTAGAAGTAGCAGACTGATAAATAGAAAAAACATCAGACGCACCAGTCATGTGGTCAGAAGCGCTAGAGTCTATGATCCAGGGACTGCGAGTGGATGGCAATAAACAAGTGGAAATAGTACTTGACTGGGCAAAAACAGAAGGTAGATGGGACAGCCTGCTGCTGGTATAGAAATTGAACATACTACTCTCGTGTAATAGTAATCGACCCAGTGTTTTGCTTGGGTTCCATAACAGTGCAACAAAAAAAAATCACTAGATCATTGAACCGGACAAGAATTACCTACTGTATTGTTGAGCCAAAGAAGAAAAGATTGTTGAATCACCAAACCGGGTTGAAAAAACCCAACTGAAGGCTGAACTGGACCAGAAAAGGCTATTAGACCGTAGAACCAGACCAAAAAAGGCCAACTGGACCGCTGAACCGAACCAGAAAAGGCCACTGGACCGCTGAACTGGACCAGAAAAGGCTACTGGATTGCTAAATCGGACCAGAAAAGAGCACTGGACCGCGGAACCGGAGACAAACAAGGGGATCCCGCCTGAACCGGTCTAAAATTGACTGAACTGGGCTGGACCACTGAACCGGGCTAAAAAATCAGACTGGACCACTAAACCGGATCGACTGTGCTCTTGGACCGTTGAACCGGTTTGAAGATGAACCGGGGTTGATCTGGTCTAATCTTGATCGTGGGCTGGATCGAGTCTTTGGTTGGACTTAAAACAATTAAAAAAATGAGCTTGACCCGATTTCATCCAAATCTGACTCCACAGGTTGGATATCTTCTTCTTTGTTGATTAGGGTTCCCAGAGAACCCTCCGGTAGTCTTTGACGGCGCCACACACTGCGACGAAGACAACAAACACCACCACAACCACATCACCACCATGAACACGGTACACGACGATGAACAGAGGCCACATTACCACCACGATTGATCACACCACCACACCAACAAGCTCGACGATGAACAGAGACTACGCCACCACCACAAACAATCACGCCACCACACCATCAGTAACCACCACAACAACAGTACCACCACACCACAGACGTAGCACCACCACTATCACAATATGTCACAACCACTGTGTACACCACCACAACGTCGAAACTCCAACAACACCTCAACAGTAATATCACTTCGACAGTGGCACTACCTTAACAGTAACACCACCAAGCCAAGATAATTTTCACAACAACACACTAATATTTGTATTTAGGATCGTATTGTTTTGATACCATGTTAAGCTTAGAGGATTAACAATAATATTAGAGAGAAACTGAGAGAGGTTAAAAGACCAACTTAGCTCTCATATATCACTTGTATTTATAGTTAACTCACAATAATAAGAATTACACATACACCCTCTTACTATTAATAATTTACACGTACTACCCTAATATTCTTAACATATTTATTTATAGATCTGTGTAAATTGGTCCTACAATGGGCAATGACTCTTTTCTAGAGATTATAATGTTTTCTATATTAAATAGTGGAGCTTCAACTATATATGGATCGATCATCTTTGGCACGGTCTATAGTATTAACTAATACCGATACGAGTCGACTGAGTCGTATCTGACCCAGTATCTTCCGAGACGATATCGGTATACAATACGTACAAACCTTGAGTCTTGCACGATTCAACCGAGTCGTCTAAGTTATATCAAAGTTAATCCCTAGTCACTGAGTTATTGTCATTGAATCGTTCGATAAGGTTTTGCGACACTGCGATATGACTTGAATCTCTTGTCATATTCAACTTTTCTTTTAGGTCGTATCGCCCCATACCACACCGCAATGTCACAGCCGCTATGTCTCAGAACTCTCCGAGTCGATGACTGATACTGTGATATTGAATCATAATCTTTGGAAACAGATTTTGTACTCCCAAATCGAAAGATTAGGGCCATTTACAGCTGGTTTATATGGTTGATGTCCTCTCATTCCATTGCCATGAGTTGAATGTTCTATCATGTTTTAAAAGTCGGGTCTTAGGTGATTAATGAGTCAAGTCTCTCACTCATTTGGATTTCCTAATACTCATGCATGTCTTTTTGTTTGCTAGCCTAAATGTGACCTTGGGATTCACACGAGGGAGGATGTAAGGAGAATTTGTATCCTGCATAAAAATTAGGGTCACTCAAGGTTGCTTTACATGGTTGAGGGGCCCCTCCACCATTGTCAATTGCTTTTGAGTTGGAGGCTATGACAATGGTAAAATGTTAATAAGAAGAAACTATTTTGTAAACCTATATGAAACTAATTTCACGTCATAATTTGGAGGTTTAGAATATGACTTACTGTTGTCAACCATCCCACCATTCCTTCGGAATGGGGCCTCTACTAATAATCGATTCTAGACCCTTTTGCAAGCAAAGAGTACGGAACCAAGTGAGGGAACGAGTAACCAGCAAAGGAAAATCCTCAGTGACTTGGATTGATGAAATTGGATCATGGGAAGATTGTGTAGATAAGGGAGAAGGTTTGTCTTTTGTCTCCCCCTGGGATTAGTAAACAATTAATATATTTTGAAATGGGATAGGCTTTGGCGATGCAATTATTTTCTAAAAGTTTGATATTTATGGTTTCAGCAAAGCTTCCATTGGTTCAAATTATCCAAATCTCATACAATTCTCAGTAAAGATCATATGATTATATTGAGAGCATTGAGATGTTCTTAGAGGGCATTGTTAGAGACGGAGTCACTTAAGCAGCTATCCAAAATTGTTGTCAAGTGACACTGGTGCTTATGTTTGTGGAGTTGGTAGAATAAATGCAGAGTTGTGTAAACTTTAACAGCATCTAAGTAGGTCTTGCTGATAAAAGAAAATCTGTTTTGGTTTTGGTTTCAATAGAATTTGTGCTATTATGAATTTATGATGTGTACTGGTAATTCTTGGCACTAGGGCTTGTTTCAATTAGAATAAGAGTTCTATTCCTACACTTTGTTTGTTCCATCTTAAATGAGATGAAAGAGAGCAGCTTGGTAGGTTTTACTGTTTATCTGGCCCTTTTTCAGAATGGTGGTTCACACCTTGCTTTGCCTATTTGAGTTGAAATGCAACAGCACTATATATTATATAGGTTGGAGAAAGGACAATTTTGTCAGACCATTTCAAATTGGAGTTCCAATTCTATAACCAAAAGATGGTAAATAGGAGAAGTTGTGTTGCAAAAGTTGCGCCAAGGCGTGCATCCATGGTCAAAGCAATTTAATGAGGCGTGAGTAGGAATTAAGCTCAAAGTGTAGACACTGTCATTTTTTGTCGTCTTCTGTCTTGATATATTTTGGGCTATGATAAATACCTTAACCCTAATTGGAGACATCGATATGCTTCTTGTGATCCAATTGATCCCCTCTCTCTGAAGGATTTTGATGAAGCAGTGAGTGGTTGCTTGGGATGATGGATGCATAATCATATGAAGATGTTGAGTCTATGCTTGATAATGATTCTTTGACAATGAGGGGAGAGGCCCACAAGGCTCATGTACTAGTTTTGGCGGAGTTATTTTATTGATGTGGGACAAACTCTAATATCTTTGATGAGAGGTGATGTTGCTTGAGCTTTTGGAGTTGGAGAAAGTAGTCAGCGAACTAGATTAACATCAACTTGTTGGACAACACCAATGGTTTTAAGATCATCGACTACACTTAAAAGAGTAAGAGATAGTTTCAAATGATGCAGATGAGTATGATGTAGAGGAATATAAATCCAGTAGTGATGAAGAAGATGATTTACTTGGTGAAGAGGATGATTTTTATACCTTTTTTATAGGTGAAAGCATAAACCGAATGTTTAATTGTTTTGACAGTTTGACTTGCATGTTTTCAAAGGTTAAGACCTTAGATATAAATGGGGTCTGATGGAATCTGGATGTTTGTGCTATGTGGAATTTGAAAATTTGGTATTTGCAAAATTGAAACTTGGGATGCTTTATAATATTTGGATGCAAGACTTGTAATTTTATGCATAAAGTACTTGTTTGCCATATATAACGTTCGCCTTTCTTCTCGCCTCTCTCTTGGGCCCCGGAGATAATCTTGATTTGCCTTACTCCTTAACTAACACTGAGGATAAGTGACTAGAATTAACATAAATGTTTCTCCATACTTATTGGGTTTTTATGCTACCATGGAACAATTGAGTTTGAGAAGCATTATTTACCTGGATCCACATCTGCTTCTTTCCATCGATGTTTTATTTGAGTTTTTGAAGTATTTGATATCATTTTTGCCATACTCTAGTTTACATCGAAACAAGAGAACCATTACTTTAGCTATTTCAATTTTAAATAGTAAGGCTGGAACGGGTTTATGCCGTAAGTCATTCCGCAAGAAACATACAATGCTAAAAAGAATTATATTAAAAAGGAGGTGCATGTTCTTTCTCACCTTGGACTTACCAGCTTTTGAATAACAATAGAAAGCAGTCAGGCATGTATTAACAACTTGCGGCAGTTATTACTTATTACCCCTTTTTGCACATAAGAATATTTCATGAACCACTGTGGAATCACTTTTGCCTTGTTTTCCTTTGCTATTTAAATTTAACGTATCTAGGTGGTCTCTTGATAGCAGTTACTATCTGGAATCTTTGGATATATGCTTATTTTCCACCATTTCGTCGCTTCTTACACACTTACTATGACACTTTGAGTTTGGAATGAGATTGATATTCGATACTTCTGAATAGGTCATAAAAAAATCTGTGGGAAGCGTGAAGAGCTAAGCCAACAACGCCTTCACCGTACCTTGAGAACCAGGCCCGCAATGGTTGGGAATGAACTATACCAATATTCAGCATGTGCTCTCATGACCAAAGCTATTGATATTGAATTTGTTCTTCTATCATAGAATAATTCAATATTTGATACTATTGTTAACATCCACATAATATTTTGACCTTGAAATGATGGCAAAAAAAGAAATGATGGCTGAGATTCATATTCCCTTCAATTTTGTATAAAGTAACATGCTAATAACTATTAACTCAAACTGTCAACTAGTCTAATATTTTTACCAATTGAATTTGTAATGCCATTATGAAAAGACTGATTGATTGCGAAGGCTTTCCACAAATTGAGATTTGGCCGTATAAGGATTGAATTGTATCCGAAGAACAAGAGGATGCAAAAAAGTAATAAGAGAGGCGCATTGAAACTTTCTATAGAGTACTCTACTAAACCATAGAGCTTTGTAATAGTTTTAACTACAGATTTAAAATAAGGATATCTTTAGCAAAGTTAGATTCATGCACTTATGTCTTAAAAAAATTTCCGTATGGTTCACTCTATTGGCAAAGCTTGGGGTTTCTTCGATGGGTCCTATAACCACTCATCTTTGCCCACATTCAGGACTTGTGACGACTCTACGAATGTGGGTCTCTTATACTTCTATTGGTTTGTGTTTGCGATTTAGATGGATTACTCATTTGTATCCTTATATATCCTATATCCTTGATAAAATTCCTAGTTCCTTAACACCTTACTTGCAAGCATGGATATAGACACGGATATGGGTACGATACAATATATAATATGACGATAAAACAAAACTTAAAAAAAAGGATGTGGAAATAGCCATGATAGCCTATAATAAAAACATATTTTATGTTTTTAATATTATCTAACGACTTGATAATTTTGATTTTCAGTAAATTCTTTAGTACTTATGCATAAGATTAGCAATTTTATTTTGAAAAATGTATAGATCGCCTTTTAATGGTATATCTACAAGGTGCATGTGACTTTTTAAAGGAATCAAAACTAATATTTAGCTAGTTGGTTCGCATAGAAGCCCTTGTCAAGAGATATATTGTAATTAGCTCATTTTATACTTTGTTCGTAACTAATAGTTGATAATATTTATGAAACACCCATGTATGTTCGAAGTCAAATGGATTTTTCTTTATGTATGGCTTTGTATGTGAGTTTGAGACTGCAAAGAATCTTGATATTTAATCTATTATTGAATATGTATAGTGCATATCCCATATGTATCCTTGAGTATCTGATGAGTATTTCTCTAGATACTGATACGTTATCCTTAATGGAGTTTCTATGCTTCATAGTCACCATAAAAAGAAATGTATTGCTTGTCCTTACCATGTCCTTTATGACTAATACCTAGGAATGACAGTGGACCGGGTTGGGGGCAGGGGGAGTAGTCTCCACTCCCGTACCCGGTACAAAAATATTCATCTATCCCCGTTAATCCTTGTTCCCGCCTTGCGGATAAATTTTTTTCTCGTCCTCGTCCCTCCACCCATAATAATTAATTTCAATGATTTTAAAAAAAATTACAAGACGGAGGCGGGTTAACAAGAAGAATGAAAAACTCATTATATAACAAATGGATCAAACATATAAATTCACAAAAATAATATATATAAGAAATGTGTGTTTCACTTAATTATTTTATTTGTTATATATATTGTAGGTTTAGCGGGGAGGGGCAAGACAAAGGCGGGTTTTTGTCCATCTCCGCACGGGTTTATACGGGTATCCTCGTATATATCTACCATCCAATAAATATAGTCTATTCTTGATCCAAACGGGGTGAATTTGGACGAATACCTGTTTTTTTCCGATTCACTGCCATCCGTACTGTTACCTTGGTTACCACAAATGCCACATGGGGTGAGATGACGTCCATGATCACCATCACATCAAAGAACACTAGAGTACCCACACCAGATAAGAAGACAAAACAAATATTGTCAAGATTAGGTGAAGCCTCGCAATTACGAGAATCAAAGCTTAATTCGAGAGTGAAAATTGATGCAATCGGAAGTGTCTCAATAGCTAAGTTCTAGTCTTTAATACTGTTCTTGTTATATCTCAAGTCACTACGTAGTTACTAAAAAGCATAAGTTCCTTCCACAAGCCTTTCGAAACACCATAATGAATAACTAGAGATTTATCTCATTATTTTGTTTGAAACATATATGCTCAAAATGCCTATAAATCCGCTACACCTTACGTGCTTGTGAATACATGTCCTCAAGAGAGTCTATATCTCCTTGGCCATTTGCAGAAGTTGAACATTGGATGCCACATACAGTTTTATATCAAGACAATTAAGTTATCACCACGAAATTTTGGCTCCTTCACCAATCATCGTAATATTTTAAGTTTGAAAGACTTTTTGATAGATATGTAGTTTTTTATCTTTTCACACAGGTAAACTTTGATGGCTTGATCCTTGAGACCATGACTAATAGTTATTTTCATTCAGCTTCACAATAGTAATTAGTCATTGGATCATCCATTGGGTGACTTTTAATAGCTTTTGGAGTAGCCACCGAGGACAAATCCACAATTAACCAATTGTCAACTATTCAATAACCTGATCAAAAAAAAAAATTCAATAACACACCAAAAACTTCTCGGGCATACCAAAAATCAATGAACCACAACAACCAATAATTGAAGAACTTAAAACTCTCAAGGGTTAACAATAATGTTGTCAAACCAAAAGTTAAACCAAAAGAAGTAAGAACAGAAACTAGATGCTAAACTTGGTGACTCTAAAATTCACTTTGCAGCAATAAGCAACCAAAACATTACTCAGATAATGGGCCAATCAAATATTCAAAACCAACTTCATAGGGCTTAGTTGCACCCTCTTGCGAGGAACTAAGCATAAAAAAAGACATGGTTCTTCAAATAAGTATATTGAGAATTAATAGCCATATTTTTTAAAATCATAATTGTAGAAAACATTATGCCAATGGCGTCAAAGTTTTGGGAGAATCACCATAATTATTGTGACAAGGAGATGATTCTAGTTCTACCCTTTAGGTTTTGGTCCCCGAAAATTGTTGATGACATATTGACTTCAACATAATGCTTTAACGCATACGTGAGTGGCAGAATAATCTTGTAAACAACATTTTGTGTGTTTTATTTATGATTTTTTGTCCTATATCGATGCTCTGGTACTAAGTTAAAATCCACAAAACTAGAGTATCAGGGTTTGAAGAAAGAAAAATAACAAGAAACGATGATCATGGTTCTAAGTATCGGCCATGGTACGACTCAACCGAGTCATATCCGACTCGGTCACCTCCAATCCATCATATGTGATACTGTTTACGTGAATATCTTGAGATTTAGTTGAATCGGTGTTGAATTAGTAATGACTTGGAGGTATCGACCCAACTTGGAGTCAAATCATTCTGACTCGAAGGGGTTGGAGCAAGGTAAATGCATATGTATATGTTCTGCAAATGCCCTCAAACGAGCATAAAAAAGTCAAACAAAGGGGAATAAGGTGAAAAAAATTGGCAAAATTTATTGGCCTGGAGGGAAAAATTCAAAGAAAAAGTGAATGATAAGAAAGGAGGCAAAAAATCAGGGATCCACACATGTAGAAACCCCAATGTCAACTCTGTAATTTTCAACCCTAAATCCCACAAACCCACAACATTTCTACATTTTTTCAACCTAAATCACTTTTGCTATTTCAATTATGTGAATGGATCAATGAATTGAAACTATAAATCATATACAAATAGTATCCTTCTCTTCCTTTGCGAAGTAGTTGAGCAGTAGGGAGGTGCGGCCCAACTGGTTCAACGGCGAGGACCTTACAACTTTCGTTTCTCAGATTCTCTCCCCCCTCTCCCTGTGTTTGTATGTGTGTGTGGATGAAGGGTCTAAAATAAAGACTCAAAAATACTCTTCAGTAACCAAGACTTTTTAGAGTATACTATTTTTGGGTTTGGGCGTGGGCTTTTTTATTAGTTTTGTGCACTCCAACAAGATAGTGCAACAGTTGAGATTTAAAACTTAAAAGACTTTATTTCACAATTATACATCTATAATATATGTCTACCTAACACGTAAATATTTATAAATAATATATTTTGTAAGCAAAATATCTATAATTATGTGTAGTAAATGTCTTAATAGATATTGTTTTCATATAATATTTTTTTTCTTATTATATTTAATAATAATGAGGCACATGTAAATTGACATATTTTTTTGGTTATTATGTTCAATAATTATACAGTTTTCCTCGTTGATATATTATTGAACTCATAATAGTGAGGCACACATAAATTGACATTTTTTTGAAGATTTCCAGCAGCACCCATATATTTCATCTCCATTATGTTTAATGCGCTAAGTGATGTATTTTTTTCATATGAAGCATGTATGTTGTTGTTTCTATATTTTAAGAATTTTTCATGATTTGTTTTTAGAATTTCTGAACCTTCTGTCTAGCATTTTGTGTGTATCAGCTGATACTGTGCCATGACATCGCTGCCGATGTTGATGGTCGATACGGTGGCCTTAAACCATGAAGACAATTGAGGAAACAATGAGTCGTAGGGCTATCCATCTCCTGCACTCCACATGCTATTTATCTTATAAACAGACTAAAATGCAACGACAATACTATCCTTGCTAGAATTTCCTAACAATAAGGAAAAAGTAAGGAACCAACACCCTTGGGTTTGTTTTCTTGTCTTTGATTTTTGTGTTTTTTTGTTTTCAACATTTATTTTCTTGGTAGGGGATTCCCTTATGTTAGATTTTAAAGGCAACAGATTAGATGGAATAATCTCTTGCTTTAAACTACCGTCATGGTGTCCCTTCTTTCTGGTTTGCGATGTGTCTTTGCAATTCTTCAAACGCCAAATCCTGTTGGAAAAAAGGGTCTCCACTACTTGGACTTTGGCGGCATCTGATAGCTGTAATGTACCAGCGTACCATAGGCTTATTTCTGCCGTATACTTTTTTCCTTAAGTTTTACTCTGGTATCCAACACGTTTTCCAACTTCTTGAGGGTTTTCATATGCATCATGATGAAACTTGATTCTTAAAAGTTAAATGATTAACGTGCACAAAAGAAATCCTGTTACAAACCAGCTAAAACTGAGAAATGTTGGTACTAAAGTGCAGGGACCGAAGGATTCGATTTTGTTCCGCCTTCACCTGGATGCAGTAGTTTTGGAAGATACGAAGTTGCTTTATTATGTTTGGGAATGATGCATTTTCACTTTGGGCACCCTAAGCAAGCTTTGGAGGTAAGCACGTTGAAAGGGTGTGCATTCCATTCTTCTGCTCCCCTTTGCTTTGTTTTCCTGTGGCAGTCCTTAGACTGTAGTATGTTATTATCTATTTCGGTGCTAGCTAAAGCTGTTAATTGTTTTGCTTGATAATTTTCAGGTTTTAACTGAAGCAGTTCGGGTTTCCCAGCAGGTATCTTATTTAGTTAATGCCTTTGACATTATATGAATTTAGTCGTCTTCACTTCTACAGGTGGATGTTCTTATTTGTGCTACACATGTATTACCTTGTGCACTTGCCATATACCTTATGCATTATGTCATGAGGAGCCAAATGGTAATTTGGGATAGAAGTCAAGCAAAGCTGAACCCACCTTTACCCTACTTTAGATTGATCACTTATCCCTGCACTAGAGCCAACACTCTTTTTTGACCCACTCATGGATAATGCGGGCACTACATAGATGCTTCCAAAGCAAGTGTGATGACAGGGTGGGGTAATCACCATGTTAATGAGAAATGCATTTCAAAAGTATGTGACTCTTTGGAATACAGCAATGTCGGACTTCACCACTTGAAGGTACTTTCAGCAACTGAGAGACATAATGCTTTGTATCATTAAAATCTGTCTTTGATGAAGGCATGTTTATAATTCTTGAAAGCGATAGCCTGACATAAATTCGTTCCTACACTAGAGGAGTTTCTCCCAATTGCTCGTTATTCTTAGTGTCCATCGGTGTGCTTTGTTCACACAGAAAGAAGATCAAAGATGATCTGTGTTATACATTGCTAAGCAAGGCATGCGACTGGGAGAATAAGATGGTGGAATGGGTTTTGTTGTTTTTTGGAAGGAATTTTGGTTCTTCTGGATTCTCACTTTTGAAGTAAAGGTACTGCTGTCAATGATTGATCAGCACTTGTGTTGTGATCAGGCTTAGAATGTGGTTCTGTGAGCTATTATTATTGCATAGCAGTACAGCTATGTTGTTTGTTGCAATTTATGGATTGTTCTCTTTTGTTTCTTTTTTATTTTCGGTCTTGCTTCCATTTTCCCCTTTTCTTTTGTTTTGAGGGTTTTCATTTCATCTTAGGAGATGAATAGATTAGGTGTTTTGGACATGTTTATACAAAACTTATTACTGCACTAGTAAAGAAGCGTGATGGGATACCTATCAATGACAATGTGTGGGCAGAGGTAGAGACTAGGACTAAATTTGAGTGAGAAGATGAAAAGGAATATGATAGCTTGCGTTTAACAGAAAATATGATGCTTTATAGAGCAAAATGATGAAAAATGACTGTAAGTATTGGATTGGACCATAAATAGTTGGGACAAGGCATTGTTGAGCCATATTTTAGTTGAAAATTTATTTGCATGGCTTGTGTCCTGGGGCAATGCATTTTGATTTTGCCTGTCTAGACTCCTTTATGATTCTTTTGGCTTCAAAGAAGCAGCAGGTTGATGTGGGATCGATACGCTGCTGTCAAATATTAGTGTGTTATGGCTTTAACTTGTTAAGGTTTGGGGTTTAGAATAAATATCTATGGTGTAGGAGTGTTAGAATGGTGGAATTAGTTGAGGTTTAATGCTAATTTATAGTATAAAATCAAAATAAAAAGCTGGCTGGGAATCTGTTTAGCAGGAGAATGCTATAAAATACTGGAAGGGAATTTTTTTGGATTTTTGTTGGTGTTTGGTTAGCAGGAAATGGAAATATGTAGGATTGATAATCCAAGGACAAGGGATAAGGTGTAAGTGTAACAAGCCTTAGTGAAGATAGCCACTCGCGGTATTGGACCAAGTGTTATCTTGCTCCTAATCCCACTTTTTCCCAAACTCAAGATGAAAATATGTAGGAATAAATTGTTCCACTATTCTGTGTTTTATCTGCCTATATGGATCTGGACTGGACTAAAGTGTCCAATCCCCCCCCTTCTGCTATGCTTCAAGCAGATGACGCCTTAGTTGTTTATTTAGTGTCATGTCTGAAGGATTCTTTATTCTTCTTCTTGTGTTCTTATTTGTTGCAATAAATTTCTGTCTTCTCTGAAATTTGGATCTATTCTAGCTTTCAATCCCCGGTCTCTTTTAACTGGAAAGCTGATTCATGCTAGAAGGAAAAGTTGCAAAAGGAAAATAGAGGAAAGAATGGCTAAATCCTCTTTGGGTCCTATGGAAAGAAGCATCCACGAAGGAGGCAGAACAAAAACTCATTGGGAAATTACTGAAGGAATTTCTTAGCAATGGTGGATGACGCACAGAGATGAGGGAATTTGTAAGTTGTTGTCCTCATAATCTGATGCATACTGAGCCGCATGGATTGGAAAAAGGATTCTAAATGCTTGAGTTCACACAAGCGCTATGGAGTTTGAATTGTCAGACTTCTTTTAGGTTCCCAATATTCTCAACCAGATTTGACCTCCATTGTGGGCATACCAAATTTTCTTAATCACCGTCTTACCAAGAAAGAGAGCTTGGTTTAGAAACAACTGAGGATCCTGGTTCAGTTCACAGGTTTTAGAGGCTCCTGAGGTTCTGAGCAGCTAAGCCTGTAACAGTCCAACGAATCTTCATTGACAAAATGAAACCCCCAAAGGACTAAAAACATAAGCAACTAGAAACTTGCGCCCTCCAGCAGCTCCTACTGACCACTTTGAAGAGGAATGCTTGTAACTAATACCACATTCGAGTTCCCTATGCTCTCCTTTTCTTGTCAGCAATCCAGATTTTAACTTACGGGAATCACCTGGTTTCTTTGGTGGGCCCTCCTAAAGGCTTGTTGGCTTTGAAAATAAAAATGTGAACCACCTGAAGTGCCATCCTAAGTTTGGTTTCATCCTAGAAAGAGAGTGGAGCAGAAACTTTATTCCTGAAACTTTATGTCCCTGTTGGAGATATCTAGATGGTTCACCCTTTCTCTGGTGATACAAGGGCGATGAAAAGAAATTTCAGAAATAAAGATGATAAGGTTCAACATAAAGGCAGTCCACTCTGAAATGGACAAGTAGGATCCTCTCTAGTGCTTGGGGGACCAAATACGAGAGTCACTTGTGTTGCTGAGGTGAAGGCTGGAGAAAAATAATTTGTTTCCTAAACCTTTTATTTTTTGTCCCCTATACGCTCTTTCTTTCTTTGTTTTTTGTCTCACGATTCTCTGCAACAAAATACTATGAAGAAATATAATACTAAAATTGAAAATTGGCAATTAAGTACTGTAATCATCCTCATGTACAGAACACGTTGGTTTATTTTGTTTGCTAAATGTAAGTAATCTAGATAAATAAGAGAACATAAAGAGGCGATAGATTCTATTTATTCAAAAGAAAAGAACATCCCGTTGCCTCCTACCCCCATAATTTGTATGTTTCATGGGCATAGTTAAACTTTGTATTCTGCCTTGCCTTGCCACAGCTTCTCATCTTATGCCACCTAATTTTAGCAGATGTAGCCTTTAAGCATTGTAATTTTGCGGTCATCATATTAAAAGAATTTTTTGTTTTCCCCTCAGTTATGTGTTTCAGTCTCAGTGCCTTACAGGTCAATAATATAATTTTTCTGGAACACCATGAAAATAATTAGATTGGTAACAGGTCTGTTTCATCCTTGGCCAAATACCTTGTCTACTATTGTCGTAGGCCATTTGGTCAGCATAGGCTATTATTACTAAAGAGTCAAGAATAGGTGGTCTTGCTGCCACTGTTGTGAATGTTTAGAGCACTTTTATAGTCAAATGAGAAAGGGATCGTGCCCTCTGATCTTAAGTTGTGCCAGTATGGCTGAGATCTTATGTTGCCCTGTTGACTGAGAGAATTTGGTTATTATGTTGATTTGATTGAAGTGATACCTTTCACTTCAATTGTGATACCTTCTGTCCTTTGTTTCTTACTTTGATATTAGAGCATTGGGCAGAGTTCACATTGCGTGAATATTTGCAGGGATAAAGCTATTAGAGAAGGTGTAAAGTATTTGTAGTTCAACACTCCCCTCACGTGTAGGCTAAATTTTGGGTTTAGCAAATCTTCAATTATTAGGATGGAGGCGATATTCAAACACAAGACATGCTACTCTGATACCGTGTTAAATTACCATTTGTTTTAAAAGCTTAAGTTATTAGAGGAAGTTTAACTTAAATATTTACACTTCAACAATGTTGATTTGAAAGAATCAAATGCAAGCTTTGTTTAATACCTCAAAAAAAAAAAAGATGGAGCCAAATGCAAGTTGTTTATTTTGAATATTAGACAGGAGAGTCATGGACATTTGTTTTGAATGCCCACCTAGTGGACAAGTATGCCCACCAATGATCATCTTACATTAGCACATGCACCCGACCAAAGTGCAACAAGTACAAAAGAAAGGAAAGAAGGCATCACAAAATTATTTATGCATCCAAAAAGCCCAGGGAAGACTACTTTTATCAATGAGACGCTTATTAACAAAAACCATTAAGTTCTTGCAAAAAAAAAAAAAACCCACTCATGGACACAAGCAGAGCATCACAAAGTTCCATTTCTTTGCACACCTAATGTCTCTTTTGCCTTCAGTGGGTAGGCAGTAGACTCTCTCCTCTCTTTCTCTTTCTCGAGTTGGACCAATCTTGTGAAAGCGTTTTAGTAATTCTTTATGTCCCTATACACAAGCAAACCTCCCAACCGACTCTTGCAAATTTCTCTCCTTTAAATACAACAATACACCATGTGGTCAAATACAATAAGCATTTGGGTGGATATTTGTTTTTGAACAATCCATTGAATTTGTTGTGTGAATTTACCTTTTTTTGACTTGGATGCTAAGGGTGTCAATTGTTAGTGCACTAGTGAGTTTTGTGTCTCAATTCACTACTCACAGTAGAAGAATTTTGCCTCTAAGAAATTAGTAGGCAATTATATGGAAGCTAAAGGTTTTATAGATTAATACAGTGTCGGCAATTTCACAACACATGTTTCATTAAAGAAACTGAAGTATGGTTATTTTAGTCTAGCAAATATTTCTTCTTAATTTTGTGATTGGAAGGGATAGAGTTGTGGTTTCTAACTTGCAATTTGTTGATGATGCTATTTTTTTCTAATTTGTGGATGAGGAGAAAGTAAACAATTTGAAAAAGATTGTTAATGATTTTGGGGCTTAAGATTAATATGGAAAATAGTATTATTGTGGCATTAATATTAGTCAGGATAAGATTGAAAGGTTGGCTCTCGAGTTGGGATGCTCAGTCGGTGATTGGCCTCTAAAGTATTTTGAACTCCCATTAGGGTGCAATCCAATGTCTAGGTCTTTTTGGGAGCTTGTTATAGAAAAGGTTGGGAAGAGAT
>CM042184.1:19856909-19912637 GCA_023539305.1 Ilex asprella
CCTCTATTCCTTTATTTTCTAACGACCCATCTCAACTGTCAAGATATTGTCTGCTTTGAGAGTCCATACATCTTCACGGTTTTGTTTCTATGGAGCTTCATCCTAGAAAAGGCCCATTGACAATTAAGGGTGAGCACACCACATATATAGCCCCGTCACTCTCCTTCTCGAGTCGATGTGGGATGCAACATATGAAGCTATAGCACCTCCTCACCTCATAAGGCCTTTGGTAGGCTACTACATATTTCTTCCATTGAAGGTGATTTGGGAATCTAAAGTGCCTTTAAAGGTGCACATTTGTGTGTGGATAATTCCTTATGGCAAGATTAACACTTGTGATGTGCTTCAAAGGACGATACCTTTGGTTTGTGTTCAATTGAAATAGTGTGTTACGTGCAAAAAAGATTGTGAAAGTTTAGACAATTTCCCATAATGTTGTCCCTACGGAATCTGTTGTTTAATAAAGAGGGTATTTATTGGATGGCGCTAAGGGACATGATATCTATGATATGCATGGAGGTTATGGGCGGGGGAAACAATGAGAGGTGGAGGACTCTTTGGCTTTTTGTGTGTGTGTTTTTTTTTGGGTTATTTGGAGTGAAAGACATGTGGGAATTTTTGAGGATAAATGCGAGGAGGTTAATGTTCTTTGGGAAAGGCTTCATTTTTTGGCTTCTTTTGGGCTTCCGTGTCAAAAGAGTTGGAGAACATTCCTTTTTTTTGCATCACTTCGAGTTGGATAGCTTCATGTGGATTGTAGATTGTTTTTGTTTTGTTTTCTTTTCTTGTCTTTGGTTTGGACTACTTGTTCACCATCGACTTGCTTTTTTAATTTTGATATTTTTGTTTCCTATATAAAAAAAAAGATTCCTTCTTGATGATGTTTTTTTGCCCGGTGCGTTTCTTGATGCTGTTTAGGTAGGCTTAACAGTAGGATATTCACATAATGAAAATTCTACTTTTGGGATGTTAAAAATAAACAAAGAATGTTGTTTGAGACGCTATTTTTCTTTTACTTTTTGATTTCCAATTCTAATATTAATAGCTTATCCAATTTGTGTGGTTTGGTGATTGCTATATTTGCTTCATTTGCCATAGCATTGTCTTTTACTTATGAATCAATTATGATCCATCACATTTGCAGTAGATCCAATTCCTAACTATCTTCTTATCATCATATTTGGCCTCGTGTGATAATATTTTTAACTCCTTTGGAACTTCGATTGTTTCACCCCTCCCCCTCTCTCCATAGAAGTTATCTATATCTATTTCCTTTTGTTAATTGACTTATTTAATTTTTTCACCTTTTCTTGCAGTGGGCATGTTATCTCTTGACTTTTGTTTTTTTTATATTATTTTTCTTTGATGTGCAGCACAGCGATGATACTTGTCTTGCTTACACATTGGCAGCCATTTGCAACTTGTTGTCTGATATTGGTATCTCAAACTCAACTGGAATTATTGGATCATCATACTCATCCGTGGCTAATATCGGCACTTCGCTGTCCATTCAGCAACAATTATTTTTGCTCTTGACAAGATCCCTGAAGAGAGCAGGAAGTTTAAAGTTAAAGCGGCTGGTGGCTTCTAATCATCTTGCAATGGCTAAATTTAATTTACAAGTAAGAATTTGAGTCATTGTGCTCTTAATTTTTTCTGTTTACAAGATATTTTTGTTCTTTTCCTTAGAATGTTTAGATTGGACTGTTACATGTGGTTGTTCTCTCCATGCAGCTTATGATAATAGCAACACCAAGAATTGTGGTATTGTCCTCTAAGCTGTTTATAGGAGTGTTAATTCAGTTGATCATACCAAGCTTTGGCATGCTCAAGCTTGGCCTGATTTGTTGAAGGGATGGTTAAGCACAGTTCAAGCTCGGTTAGGCAGAAACAAAACCAAAATCCTTAATGACTAATGCATCCAGAATTCCAAATCCACAAATGTTGCACAACCTTCACCCATCCAAATCTAAATCCCTAAATAAAGCTAAATTGAATTTTGAACTCAAATGACACTTTTGTTTCTCTAAACCAATATTGGGGCTGATCGCATGTAATCGTTCCTTGCATTGTCGAAATTTTGATCTGTTGTGAGGAATCCGATTTGGTGTATTTGATCTGGTATAAGTAATTTAACTCGGTGTACTCCATACCGGTGAATTTAACTCAATGTAATTAGTTCAATTTGGAGGTATGAAATTGAGGTGGTGTAATTATCTCGATCTAGCATAATTGATCTGATCCGTAAAGGAAATCCGCATGTATTTTTTGAGCAATATTTTTTTTGAGGAACCTTAAAAATACATCAAGGTTAATTAGGATTAGTTATTAAGTAGAAAACAAAAATCAGATTGTTAAAAAATGAAAAAAGAAGGAAATTTTGGATTTGAAGGCATTGTAGTCCAATTGGGTTGATGCTAGATAACTTGAAACACCAAAAATGTCCAAGCTATCCCATGCCCATGATTACAACACTACTTTTGGCTATAAAAGTGTAATTTCTTTAAAACTTCAGTTTTCATTTGAAAGGAAGCTCCTTCTTGATGTTTTTGGGGATCAAGAAATACAGGTTGTGTTTGGATAGTGTTCCAAAAATAGTTTTTTATTCTCAAAATTCTAAAAATAAGACAAATCCTGTTTGGTTAGAGTTTTCATTGTCCAATTTTCTAAAAAAGTGAAAACTAAAATCTAATTTTAGAGAACAAGTTGGGCTTGTTTTGGGGTGTTTTATAGACAAAAGAATGGGAAAAATGGGAAACATGGAGAACAAATTGCTCGTCAATGAGGTTTCTCCTTCAAACCCACTTAGCAACAAAACAAGTCTTACTATAAAAGGTTTTTTTGTTTGCCTTTCTCTCTCCCCGACTTTATCTCTCCTCACTTTGGCGAAACCAGACGGAACTAGAACAAACACACACAATGTCTTTGGGCTAAAGGGCCTTCTTTGGCGACTAGTGATCATCTTCTCCGACGACTGAGAGCTCTTTGACAAAATCAGAACTAATTCAAATTTGGGTTTTATTTTTCAAGCGTCATCAAGAAAGTAGATTTGGTTTTTTTTCCAGTAGCTTCAAGATCTGCTTTAGATCTAGTTTTTTTTTCTAGCGGCTTGATTTAGATTTTTTTTTTGTATCGATACAAAAAATACAGAAAAAGTTTTTTGGTACAAAAATATGAAAACACACTTTTCTAAATTTTTATCAAAAATGTTTTTAGATGCTATTTTTTGAGATGTAATTCAAACACGTCCTCAGTTTTGATGTTTTATTCCATACAATCTGAAGTTTTTATGGTCAAATTTTGAGATGTAGCTTGAGTTTTTTGACTATGGAAGACAAAACTTGCAAGATCAATTTCTTGAGTTTTTAGCTAGAATTTGCACAAAAGTAGAGAATTCAAAAACAAAATTTTTACTTTTGAATCATGAAATTTGGTGAAGAAATGTGGGAGATATTGAAAAATAATCGGATAGGGTACCAGCGGTTCAAAATGACTGGTCTAGAGGAAGACGATGAAGAATATGAGCAAAATCATCCCAACCACTCCCAACAACGCATGAGAAATCCATTATGGACGTGGTTTGGATGTTGTACTCTTTAATTATTCAATCTAAGGACTATTTTTAATAGGATCGATTACTTAGTTTCATTATGATTCTAAAATATAGCATCATATCAGTTTTATTTTGACAATATTCAGTACCGACTTATAGATTGATTCGGTGGTTGGTTTTTTCCTATTTTGGGACGGACTCTACATTTCATACTGCTATAGTGGTTATGTTAGATTTTTTTTTTAAATTGTTTATTTTGTTTAGGCCCGTTTATTTGTTACGCTCTGCCATTTTTGATCCGGTTGTGGTTTCTGAAACTGTATGGATTGTGATATTTTCGATCAAGTTATGGAACAATGGGTTTTTGGAAATCATTTTTAATAAGTGTGGACACATATTGAGCTTATGAATAACGTTGAGATTGTTAGAAGGTTTCATTGATGAGTACTTGGTGGCCTAGTGGAATTTTGACTTGGGTGCATGTCTTCCTTCGTTGGAAGTCCCTCAACTTGATGTTGTATTTGTAAAATTTTTGGATGGTTACTCATTCTTCGGTGTGGCATAACTTGATCTAAGTTATTGAGTTATTCTAGGTTGGGTAATTCTGGGTCAAATTTTGTCTATTCCAGTTCGAACTCAGCCCTAACCTGTCTGCTTGTTTTCTGACCGGTTCAACCATTTTTAGGCTAGTTTAGCTTATATTCAGGTCGGTTCGGCCCATTTTCACGTCGATTCACCCCATTTTCAGGCTGTTAAAGCCCATTTTCAGACCAGTTCAGCTCGATTTCAGATGGGTTCAATACCTAACAACAAGGATTAAAATTTTATTTCGGTACATTGTTTTGGTCACCTAGGAAATGAAAACATTTCGACGTGTTTCGAAAACGTTTTAATCCATGTCAAAAAATTTTTTTTAATTTTTTTTTTCAAAACATTGGTCAAAATATAATAAAATTGTTAAAGTAGTTTAAATTATGGGTAGTTTAGGTATTTTACATTATTTTGTTGCCCTAATATATAAGGGCCTACATTGTGTATATGCATTGCGATTGTATCGCTGAACAGATTATTCTTCATATCATTCTTGATTTCTCTCTCTTTTCTTTGATCAATGTTAACATGGTATCAGAGCAAGGTTCAATCCTAGCATACTTAAAAAAAAAAAAAAAATCTCTTGAAGAACACAACAGGTTCTTCATCGAGCTAGGGCTAACGCATCAAGCTAGGGCTGACGTCATTGCTGACATCATCAATCTGGATTCGAGAAGAGCACTACCCTACTCGATTTTTCATGGGCTTCCCAATGGTATGTTTGGTTTTTGATTTGGAGGTCATCGAATAGGGTTTCCCAATTTTTGAATGTTTTTCTTAAATTCGGCTCTATTGTTTCGATCTGTAAATTGGGATTGGTTTTCTCGAATTTTTTGCTTCCAATCGAGTCTACAAAGTGCGATTAAGAGTATAGATTGGCTGGTTGGTTGATTACAAGGCTTTTGTTTGGATGTTAATTGTATATTGGTTGATTGGGATTGTCGGCCTATTGTTCATAGTAAGAACAGTAGCCGATTTCTTTGTTCTGGGGTTTTTCTTCTCTGTTCTTGGCCCCTATCTTTGGCTTTGCTGGTTGGTTTCAATTCTTCACTTGCTGGTTGGTGTACTTCGCAGGTTGGTCGAACAGCTTGCTTTCTTGTTATGATCCTCATTTTTGACTTGGTTTGGGTATTTTTGTTTTGTGAGCATCGCTTATTTGTTTGACATTATGGCAAGTGGACATTTTGATTCTCTTCATGCTATTAGTGTCAGATTAAATGATGAACATTATGCATATTGGTCTTATGTTAGGAAGAATTTTTTGTTAGGGAACGAGATGTGGAGTTTTGTTAGTGGTGCTTTGTAAGCTCCAACAGATTCGAAGGAAGAGAAATATGCAGATTTAAAAAATACTTGGGAAGTCAACAATGCTAAAATCATTACTTGAATTAACAACTCAGTTGGTCAGACCATTAGTGTGCATTTGACTAAGTTTAACACAACCACAGAGATTTGAGATTATTTAGCTACATTATTTGTTCAGTCCAATTTTGTAAAGAGATATCAGCTTGAGCATGAAATTCGAGCTGCACGTTAGGGTAATAAGACCATACAGGAGTTCTACTCAATTATGACTGGATTTTGGAATCAGTTAGTATTTGTTGAGCTTGCTGAATTGAGTACTCACATGATTTATCGTACTTTTAGGGAAGAATAACGATTGGTACAGTTTTTGATCGCCCTTAGAGATGACTTTGAGGGTCTTTGTGGTTCTATTCTCTATCGTCTCTCACTTTCCACAGTTGATGCAGTAGTGAATGAGCTTCTGGTTAAAGAAGTCCGTCTTAAGACTCTTTCGGGAAAAAGGTCTTTTTTCATTGCCTAATCAGACTGTATTGGCTGTACCACCTAGAGGGATTTCTCACTGACAGACTAAATATCGAGGTCGAGCTGCTTCAGATGAGTGTAGTTTTTGTCGTGAGAAGGGTCACTGAAAGGCTCAATGTCCTAAATTGGTGAACAGGAATGGCAAGGGGGCCTTACAACAGCCATTTAAGCCCAAAGATCGTCATACAGCTGCAGCTGCTTCACCAGTGGATGAGACATTCCTATAAGCTCCTAGTATGACTATAATAACTGATCAGTTGCAGAAGCTTCTTTTCCTTCATCCACTAGGTGCCCTATCAGTTTTTTCTTCCACAAGTTCATTTACTACAGGTCCTTCAGGTATATCTTGAACTGTCTGGGTCTTTGACTCAGGAGCCACCTATCATGTGACTAGTAATTTTTTCTTATTTGTTTCTATTGTTTTCCCTCCCTCTATATCTGTCCTTGCAACCAATGGCACCCAAATGTCTTTGGCTGGTGTTAGAACTATCGTATCTTCCTAGTTTACACTCCCTGATGTCTACTATATCCCTATACTTACTTTAAATTTAATCTCTGTTAGTCAGTTGTTTGATTCGGGATTCCTAGTTCATTTTTCTTCTACTGGTTGTGTTGTGCTGGATCCACAGTCCAAGAAGCTGATTGGGACAGGCCATAGAAATGGAGGGCTCTATGTTTTGGACGAACTTCATGTTCCTGAAGTTGTTGCATCTACTGTTGATTTATCTTCTTTTCAACTGAGTCCAAAGTCGTCTAGTTTTTATATATGGCATTCTCGTTTAGGTCATGTTTCTCATTCTCGTTTAAAATTTCTAGCTTCTACTGGTAGTTTGGGTAGTTTAGAGTGCCATGATATTTCAGATTGTAGTGGTTGTAAGTTGGCAAAATTTACTGCATTTCCTTTCAATAAAAGTAATTCTCGTTCTCTTGCATCTTTTGATCTTGTATATTATGATATTTGGGGACCAGCTCCTATTGCTACTAAAGGAGGGTCTAGATATTATGTCTCCTATATTGATGATCATACCAGATATTGTTGGGTGTTTCTAGTGACACGTAGGTGTGAGTTCTTTTCCATTTTCATTACCTTTCGTGCTATGGTGCGTACTCAATATTCTTCTATCATTAAATGCTTTCGCTGTGATCAAGGTGGAGAATATTCTTTTAGTGCTTTTCGTGATTTGTTGAAATCTGATGGTACTATTTTTTATTCTTCTTGTACTGACACACCTGCTCAGAATAGAGTGGCTGGACAGAAACATCGTCACATTATTGTGACAACTCGTTCTCTGTTGTTGTCATCTAGTGCCCCTAGCTCTTTTTGGGGAGAAGCAGTGCTTACACCAGTTCATCTGATTAATTGCATTCCTACAATCCTTAATTCTGGTGTCTCACCCTTTGAAAAATTATGTGGTAAGACACCTGACTATTTCTCTTTACGTGTGTTTGAATGTACATGTTTTGTTCTGCTACCTAGTGTTAATCGTACCAAACTCTCGGCTCGGTCAGTCTTATGCTTTTTACATGGCTATGGTGAGGGACAAAAGGGATTTCAGTGTTATGATTCTAGTACACAAAAACTTTATGTTTCTCGCCCTGTTTTTATGGAGCATATTCCTTTTTTCTTTATTCCATCTAGTTCTTCATCTCTGCATAAATCTGATCTTATCTATCTTGATCCCTTTCCCTCTAATGTTTCTCCTGATTCCTATGGTGATATGACTGTAGTTGATTTTTCCACCTCTTCTTCTTCTTCTTCTTCTTCTTTGCCTAACTTGTTTGTTACTCGTCTCCCGATTATGCATACTTATGTTCGCAAGACTCCCACTATCTCCTCCATAGATGTTGTGTTGTGCCTTCCTCTGTAACTCTTGGTTCCCAATCAATTTCTAACACCGTGGATCATACTCCCCGTTACCCTCAGCGCACTAGGAAGTGTCCTGACAGGTTTGGTTGGTCCAACTCTTGTTATTCTTCTGATTTTTGTTTTTTTTGACTTCTATACATTCTCTGTCTGAACCAACCTCCTATAAGGAGGCTATATTTGATCCTCTTTGGCAACAAGCTGTGGATGAGGAGCTTTCTGCACTACATAAGACTCAAGCTTGGAAGTTGGTGCCTTCACCTCCTGGTAAACATCCCATTGGTTGTAAGTGGGTTTATAAAATCAAAACCCAATCTGATGGCTCTGTGGAAAGGTACAAGGCAAGATTAGTGGCTAAGAGATTTGCTCAAGTGTATGAGCATTACTACGATGAGACCTTTGCTCCAGTGGCTAAGATGACCACGATTCGCACAGTAATAACTGTGGCAGCTGTTCGTTAGTGGAGCCTATCTCAGATGGATGTAAAAAATGCTTTTTTTCATGGTGATTTATTGAAGAGGTCTATATGACTCCTCTTGGGTTGCCTTGTAGTCATGGTCATGTGTGCAAACTTCACAAGGCTTTATATGGTCTTAAACAGGCTCCGAGGGCATGATTTGCAAAATTTTCTTCAGTTATTTGTGACTTGGGCTTCTGTGCTAGTGATAATGATTCAGCTCTCTTCCTTTGATCCACTTCTTTTGGTTTCATTCTTTTGTTACTTTATGTGGATGACATGATTATTACAGGTGATGATATTGCTGGAATTCAGCTGTTGAAAACTCAGTTACAGGATTATTTTGAGATGAATGATTTGGGTCCACTTCGATATTTCTTAGGGATTGAGGTTGCTTTCTTTCCCAAGGGTTATTTTCTCTCTCAGTTAAAATATACCTCAGATGTTATTCAGCGGACTTGTTTATCGGATACTCGAACGGTTGGCACACCCTTGAAGCTCAACGTTTGTTATCCTTCCTCTGATGGTTCTCTCCTGCCAGCTCCTACTTTATATCGAACTATTGTTGGGAGTTTGGTGTATCTTATTGTTACTCGTCCAGATATTGCTTATACAGTTCATGTGGTTAGTCAGTTTGTTGCTGCTCCTACCACACTTCACTGGTCTGCTGTTCTTTGGATTCTTCAATATCTATGGGGTACGTTACATCAGTGTTATTATTTTCTTCTTCTTCGTCTCTCGAGCTTCGTGCTTACTCTGATGTGGACTGGGCTTGTGACTCTATGGATCGCAAATCCACCATTGATTTTTGTCTCTTTCTTGGTGATTCTCTTATTTCCTAGAAAAGTAAGAAATAAACTGTTGTAGCTTGCTCTTCTGCTGAAGCTGAGTATCGTGTCATGACATCTACCACAACAGAGATAGTTTGGTTGCGTTGGTTGCTTGCTGATCTTGGCATTTCTTTGACTACTCTTACTCCTATGTATTGCGATAATACCAGTGCTATCCATATTGCCCACAACTTGGTGTTTCATGAGCGCACCAAACATATAGAGATTGATTGTCATTTTGTGCGCCATCATCTTCAGTCGAGCACGATCTCTCTCCCATATCTTACTTTTACTATGCAGTTGACGTATTTCTTCACCAAATCCCACATTATCGCCCGCTTTCGTTTTCTCTTAGGCAAATTCTAGATGTTTGATGCTACCATATCATGAGTTTGAGGGGGGATGTTAGACTAGTTTATATTATGGGTGGTTTAGGTATTTTACATTATTTTGTTGCCCTAATATATAAGGGCCTACATTGTGTATTTGCATTGAGATTGTATTGCTGAACAGATTATTCTTAATATCATTCTTGATTTCTCTCTCTTTTCTTTGATCAATGTTAACTAAAATATCTTGAAATAAATTTATTGGTTGACCAAATAAATTGCATTTGTGGCAAATGAAGTTGTGGCGGAGTTGAGGGCAAAAAGAAAGAAGTATATTTTGTTTTAAATTGATTTTGAAAAAGCATATGATCAATTGGATTGGTGTTTTCTTTTCGGGGAATGTTCATGGGGAGAACACACTGCTGTTGGTGTGGAGTATGTTGCTGTGTAGTGCTTCCTTGTTCAAACAATGGGGAACACATACTGGCAATCTGTTGCTAAATTTATCTCATGTTTGTGTATAAGAATGGAGGTAAGATGGACTAAATTTTTCTGAGTTTTTGTGATGATGATGAGTCGCCGAAGTGGGTAAGATTAGAGAGTTTTTTCTTTCCTTCACATCTTTTCTCCACCTTTATATTGTCAATAAAGAAAATTATGAATGTTATGTCCTAATTTGCAGCATGTCCAAAGGCCTTTGCTCTCATTTGGTCCGAAAGCTTCCATGAAGCTCAAAACATGCCCGGCTAATGTCTGCAAGGTAAATTCCAAATTAAGATCTTTCCCAAGCAATGATTCCAAAGTTCCATATCGAATTTTGATGTTTTTTGTTTTCCGACAATTATATTACAGGAACTGAGATCAAGTTCTCAGTTGATAAGTGAATTCAGCATGGAGAGTTCTGTCATGATTACTGACGGCTCTTTTAGTGCCTCCTGGCTTAATAATCTGAAGAAGCCAATGGGTTCGTTGGTTTTCTCTCAAGAAAATGGATCTGGAACCAATTCTGATGCTTTTCAGTTCTGTGCACAACCAAGCTCCATCCCTGGGTCTGTACTGCAATTAGTCGGTTCTTCCTACTTGATTCGTGCCACTACATGGGAGATATATGGCAGGTTATGTTTAAAAAATGTCTTTTCTTTAATTTTTTGTTTTATATTTAGTAGTTTACTTAGAATTTGAACACCTTATGATTACTTCCTTCTACAATTTTCCTGTTGATGTAATGGAGTGGAGTTGGAGCATAATTTTAACCTTTAAGGTTGAATTGGTGGGCCAATATTGCTGAGATGAAATGCAGAAGAATTTACTTGATTGCTTATGTGAATATTGAATACGAGTTTTAATTTGGCTGTTGATCATATATTGCAATTACTACTTTTGGGATGTTATCTTTTAGTTTGCTGGTAACATCCATAAAAGATGTAGTCAGTGGGTAATGTTCAAAAATGTTGAGTAACTCGATATTAAGAGAGGAAAATGCCGAAATGCTGTTTCTTCTAAGAAGGCGTAATCAGTTTAGGGTTAAATAATCCCAGTAGGGGCTTTTCGCCATTTGTTATTATATATACTGATTTGTGTTTTAAGGTAACTAGCAATAAATGGCGTGCGCATGTGAAAATTTTTGTTGAAACATTTGATAAAATACATAAAAAATGTAATTATGTAGCTACATTACATATTATCTCATATTTATCATACTTAAATTATTTGTATTCTCTTCATAACTATAAACATCCAATAGACTAATTTTCTATGATTCTTTCATTCGAGCTACTAAATAGTAAGGTTTATAGATTTTTCTTTTCTCGATCTTTTTTTTTTGTTTTTCTTGTTTATACTTTGTGCTTCAGTAATTTTTTACCAAATTATTTTGATTGTGAATGAAGAGATAAGATAAATACATTTGTTTTTAGGCATTAGAGATAATATTGTATCAATAGAGTTGTCAACGTGTATTAATATTGGATTTTTGAATAAAAAAAGAAAAATATTATTTTTATATATCATGTTAAGCATAATATGACCATTCAAAAATTTTGCAAAGATAGATATATTTGTATGATATGTTAAAGATTAATTTGTTATTTAAATGCAAAGGGGTATAATGATAATTTATATATTTAAATACAAAATGATATATTTGCCTTTATAGTTTTTTATAAGGGCCAAATAGTGAATCAAACTTTTTCATATTAAGGTACTTTTATTAGTAATATAGATAGTTGTCAACCACTGACGACGATTTTGCCTAATTTATGCCTAGCTAGTAATAAAGTTCAAGCATGTTGCTTAAATATATGTTTGCTATATCTTGAGTGCTTTGAAGGTATTTATGGCTTAATAATAGAGTCAAGTATAAGTAATGGATACATGGAGAGAACCCTAACTGTTCTCCCTTCTATTATACACACTCTCTCTGCCGTTCAATCATAAACTGTTCTCTCATTATCTTTGTATTAGAGTCTGTAAGAAGAAAGTGTTGTGGTCTACATCTGCCAAGAAAAAAAAGACGGGTCGGTTGACTTGGGAGAGTAGTAATACCCAATATTTTTTAGTTAATTAGATTTTATTTGATGCATTTTATCAACTTGTCTTTAATTTTCACAATTTTGGGGCAATTTATCTGGACCTCGCTCCCAAGCCTCCTTTTTTCATAGGAATTTGGATCAGGGATCTCAGGATTTATGCAATAAGGGTGATTAGTGGTTTTCAAGCAACATTTGAGGAGATTAAAGGCAAAAAAATGGTGCATTGTTTTAGTGGTTTAGATAGTACTGTAGTCTTGTTTGTGTGATATTTTTGGGTCTGTTACGACTCTCCAATCCGATTGATTTGATCTTCTGAAGCAGTGGTTTGTCTTTTCCTTTAAATTGTTGTTTTTTGGATTTGAATGACCATATGTTGGCTTGTTGGGAGTTGTTTGACGTGTAGTCTAGGAGTCTTTGAATATGTTAGAAGCAATAGAGGTCACCCAACACCAACAAGGCAGTAGGCTAGATTGGAACCTCGAATGAGAACCCTACTCTCCGAATCCGACAGTTGAATGCTAAGATCAAGAACCATCGAAGGATGATTTTTTGTTTGGGAAGGGGGATGTAAAAATTCCAAATTTATGTCTTGGCGTTTGCATCCATTAATCAGACCAGAAATTACCAAGGGTGCTTAGTTTTGCAGACTGCAAAAAAAATTCAGGATGCAGTCACATAGGCATACTCAAAGGTGGGAAACATTGTTAAAATTTATGAATTAAGGTGTCAGATTCACAATAGTACTAAGGGTGATATGACTATTGTTGTTTTCTTTCACACTTTCTTGGGTTTTGCCAGGAGTTAAGAGCACTATCATAATTTTCTGTCCTATGTTCTGTAGATGCTTCAAAGTTGCATCGGATGGTTAAGCAAGAGCGACTTTTGAGTTTTTGATTCGACTCAGTTCTGAGTATGGTCAGGTCTCTCTTCAGATTTTTGTCACGTAGCCTCTTTCTTCCCCTATGGTTGCGTATGCATATTTGCACTGTGAAGAGAATGTGTTGATGCACTTTGTTGCACTGGAGAAATCTGCATTGATTACAACTTTTCAATGAGATAACAGAGGGTTCAGTGGAGTTGGGATGCTGTTAAGACCATAGATTCCCCCACTGATGATAATGACAGGTTTTGTGCTGTGATTTCTATTACATGCTACAACACACTTGAGAGATCTATTGGAAACTTAACTGTTTCTGTTCATCTAGCACTATAGGGGGGTCATTCTAGCTGTATTTTCGCTATGTGCTCAGTACACTACTCTAGGCGAGCCTACTAATGCTATTACCTTAACTCCAGGCCCTTCCATATAGGTTCTGGACAGGGGCAGAGCTAGCTGCCCCCACTGCAATTTTAAAATTTTTTTGGATGTAGGATTTTCAAAATTTTAGGATATGGCCCCCATTAAAATATTTTAAAAGATTTAGGGGTACTTTTGTATTTTAAATTTTAGGATGAGTTGACTGAGCTGAGAAGTATAGTTAGCATGGGAAATAGAAATACCTGTAATTGTAACGTCATAGAAGTTTGATGCACTATAGAGCTCGGAGTATCATAAGAAGCTAATTAGCATATTATGGTCGCCTATATTTACCCAAAAAATAATTCCCAGTTGTCTTGTGCTACCACACTCAGTAGATTTTCAATCAGAACAACTACCACGATTAGTATGGCCACCACATCTTGCATTTTGGGTTGGACTATGTCCACTATCGACCATCACCATAACAACAATGAAGAACGCCACGACTACACCTATTAGATACTAAAGCAGAGGACACATATGGAGATGAACATGCTCGACGATTGAGAGAAGCATGTTGTAGACGAGAGTAACCTTTTGCAGTAGCTAGAAGTGTTTTACTAGTCAAAATCTGATCTCTAAACACACAAGGCTCAAGAGTTTAAGGGTTGGCAATAACAAATTAACAAGGTGGCCTGAAACTATTAGCGTTGGTGGTATTGTATTTCTAAATCAGTATTTAGTGGCTGATAAATTATAAATTCCTCCTACAAACTTTTCAAAACAACAAAATGTTCAGCTAAAGATTTACCACCTTCTTTGGCATTAAACATGCACTTTAACACAACTTCTTAAGGGGGGTCCCTATATTCTTGGTTGTATGAAGCAGTTAGACATTGGAGGCCACACATGGTCCGATACTAAGCCACAACCAAGTCATGACAAAGGATTATCACTCCACCAATCTTCAGAATTTTTGACTTGGTTGATTAGCTAAATTCTTGATTTTCTTCTTTACACATGTGAAATCTTTAGTAGTATGACAGAAGTAATTTGTCTAACTTGATTAACTACTGGATGACTCTTGACATTATCGGAGGTTGCCATCCAGGAGGCCATAATAAATTGTTTACCAGATATGAGAGGACTAATATGATATTCCAGAACATGTCAGCATGTCACACCCACACACAACACAAGTAGAATCAGAGCCACTAAGAAACCCACACACAACAAAGAGGCAAAAATAGCCAGAACAATCAGTCACGTAGCTGTAGAGTTAAACCATTTGTCACCTAGGAATAGTCGAAGGTCAACCAAACAGGTATGGGTGGGTGACTGCCTTAGGTCTGAACTAAAGCATCAAAAACACCCCTTTAACTTAAAATTTTTTTTAAAAAAATCACTGTAAATACCAGTATTGACAGTTGATTCTAGGCATTGGTTCAGCTCGTCAAGAAAATTTGATGTCACGTTGACGTTTTCATCTGCAAAAAAAGGGTTTTTGTTTGGATGTCTTCGCTGTAGGAACGTCAACGAATTTGATCAACTAATTTTCGCGCTTTGTGAGTGTAGTCATAGATATATGTTGACCTAAAGCTTATACTTTTGTTTCTCTTTTTTAACATAAAATGTTCGCCTCCGGCTGATGAATGATAAACATCTAGATAATTTTTTTTATTAACATTTATTAATGGCAAGATCTATTATTGCTTTTCCCATGTCTTCGGAAATGTAAAGTAGGTGCAAATTCTGCCAATTTATGGCCTACCATACAGTCTGTTATATAAATTGGTAAATGTTCATTTCCATTATATATATCAATAGTATAGCCGTTCATTGTGGGTATAATGGTAGATGTCCGGGACCAAGTTATTATTATCTATTTTTCTGTTTTTGTGTTAAGTTTCTCAATTTTTCTTAATAAATGGTTTGAAGGATTTTTTTTAGTGAACATGTCACAACTTACTCTTATTTTTTTTTTTATTTTGTTTTGTAAATGTAAAGACGAAGCAAGAAATTTTATCGCCTATTTATTATGATGACGAAGAATTTAATTATCACTATATTTATTCCTTTTTCTATTTCTTCTTCCTCTTATTTTTTTTATTTTGTTTTGTAAATGTAAAGACGAAGAAAAAAATTTTATCGCCTATTTATTATGATGACGAAGAATTTAATTATCACTATATTTATTCCTTTTTCTATTTCTTCTTCCAAGTGTAGGATACCTCCAAGGGGTTGTGGGCTTTTTTCTACCAATTGAGGCCCTTCCTTCACCACCTCCATGGGGATGGTCTACAGGGTTCATTACTATTACGTTTACTATAGGACGCTTATCTAGTCAATGCTTAGACCCGGCTCTACCCGACCTTTTTTGGTTCACCCCAACTTTTCCCGCTTGTCTGACTGCATAGTTATCAAATCGTGTATCGGAAGGCGTATCGTTTTTTAAAAATAGTGTATCGTATCGCGTATCGTATCGTGTATCGTAAGATACAGTGCAATTTTAAATAAATAATAAAAATATATATATACCTTTGAAAAAAAATTATACATTCATAAAAACGTAGCATTTTATTAATACTCCACCAACTATTCAAGTTATCAACATAGTCCACTAACATTATAATGCAAAGTTCACAACCATAATTCACTAATTCAAACTTGAAACACCATTGGGTTTTGTAAATAAATTAAAAAATTAACATTAATCAAGATTCAAAAATTTTAATATAAAAAAAAATAAAAAAAATTGGCTTTGTAAATAAATTAACATCATTTTTTCCACTGTACAAGACCACATGTTTGTCGGAGTACTTGCCTAGCCCAAAACGACATCGTTCCATAAAAAAAATTAAATTTTTTTTTTAAAAAAAAAAGCAGTTGCACGTATCGTACATATCGTACCGATACGTATCGTATCGTAAAAACGTATCGTGTATCGGACGATACAGCGCAAAAACGATACAGAACTACGATCCGTATCGTTTTAGACCTGTATCGTGACGTATCGTACGATACGTATCGCGTATCGTACGATACTAACAACTATGTCTGACTGTTGTTGAGCAATTTTGGATATCAAACGGACCTCCTTAACAGGTCAATTTTTTTTTTTTTTGAGGATCAAAAGTGGTTCCCCACCTCCCCCCTTGGGTGACTCGAACCCACGACCTGACGGTTATAGGGGAAGCGTCTTACCACATGAGCTGCGCTTCGTTGTCCTTAACAGGTCATTTTATGTGGCTGATTTCTCCTTTTTTGTAATCAGTTTTGCAACTGCACCAACTCCTCTAGCTAATTGTCCACCCTTTCCAAGTGTAATTTCTATATTATGTATGGTCATGCCTAAGGGCATATGGGTTGAAGTAGATTCTTCTTTTTAATCAATCAAAATTCTTTTCCAAACTATACAAGCTTATTCCAAAGTATACGACTTTTTGGATGTCAATGATGATATCTATACAGATAATCTTATATATATCGTATAATGAAGTACTCCATGGGTGGATATGTAGGAATTCAAATTTGCCGAATCACTCATGTAATGATCTTCTACATCTTAGGTCTTCCCGTTCTGTCATTTGACTTATGTTCTTCATGTAGCATTTAGACCACTAGAAATATGTGTAAGTGAAAGGGATAAAAATTAAGTGTAGAGCCTCCCGTATATATAGTCAAATAATAAAGGTACAATAAAGATAAAAGATAAAATTAAGATAAAAAAGGAAAATCGTAATAAACTAGGCTGCTATAACTCCAATACTCTCCCTCAAGTTAGGCGTAAAAATTATCAACTAAGTCAAGCTTGACAACGGAGTCCCGAAGAATAGATAGAGGGACAGGTTTGGTGAAACATCCGTAATCTGATCACTAGTCCTCACAAACAATAGAGTGATAATACCACAACTAACCTTCTCCCGAAGAAAGTGAACATTGATCTCTATATGCTTCGTCCTCTCGTGTAGTACAGAGTCAGAAACAAGTTGAATAGTAAATCGATTATCACAACATAATGTGGATGGAGAAGTCACTGGAGAGCCCTACTCGCCAAGAATCGATCGTAGTTAGATAATCTCACATGTGTCAAGTGTCAGTGCCCGATATTCTGTCTCTGCTGATGAACGGGAGACAACTGATTGCTTCTTGCTCTTGCAAGAGATAAGATGAGTCCCTCAAAAAGTATAAAAGCCCATAGTAGATCGATCTTCACATGTTTTCCCATAATCTAAATCTGAATAACAAGCTAGAGAACCAGTCTGAGCTCCTGATGCATAGAACAACCCAAATCCAGGACAAGATTTGGTGTATCGAAGAATATGATAAACAACATTAAGATGAGACTGACACGACCTGTGCAAGAACTGACTAACTTGGCTGACAACGAATGAAATGTCTGGCCTAGTGTTGGCTAGGTAGATAAGTCTACCTACCAACTTCTGGTAAATAGTCGGATCTCTCAACTCCTAACCTTCAGCAGTAAGCTTCAGGTTTGGAATCATGGGTGATAATGTCGGTTTGTACCCCAGTATCCCAGTATCTGAGAGAAGATCCATAACATACTTTCTCTGAGAAAGAACAACACCCCTGCTTATACGGACAACCTCAATCTCAAGAAAGTATCACAGAAATTCAAGGTCCTTCACATCGAAGGCCTTCCCAAGGTCTACCTTGACCTGTGCAGTCCCAGAAATATCGTCTCCATTAATAATAATATCAGCAATGTATACCAAAAAGATAACACACTGTTCAGAAGTATTCTGTCGAATGAAGCAGGTATGTTCAAAATGACATCTGGTGAACCCCAAACGTACAACTACTTCACTAAGCGAGAGAACCAAGCTCGTGGTGACTGTTTCAGTTCATAAAGAGACTTACGCAATCGACATACCTTTCTGGCATACTCCTCCTCACCACGAAAGCTCGGTGGTGTATCCATATAAATAATCTCGTCCAAATCACCATGAAAAAAGACATTCTTCACATCTTACTGATGAAGAGACCAAAAGTACTTTACAGTCAGAGAAATAATCAATTGGAACAGTAGTCAATTTTGCTATGGGGGCAAATATAGTACCAAAATCACGACCTGGTATCTGTGTAAAGTCCTGCGCCACAAGCCTAGCCGTGTGCAATCAATAGTACCATCAATAAGAAACTTCAGGGTGTAAATCTAACGACAGTCAATAGGCTTTACCCTTGAAGGTAAAGAGATAAGATCCCATGTATGATTACGTTGAAGAGCGTCTATCTCTCTCTGCATGTCAAGAAATCTCCCCAGCTCCCTCATAGCCATGCTATAAGCTTGAAATATAGGAGACAGAGCACCATAAGAAACATAAGCAGAGAGCGGATAAAAGTCCTGGCAGTCCAAACATAACGAACAACTGGACGGCGATCACGCTGCGGATAACGATGCCTTAAATCATCATCCTCCACTGTTAATGTCTCATCAGGTAAGGTAACTGACTCAGTACCTGTAATCTCTTCAGTACTAACAATAGGTGCATCAATATGTTCAACGAACTGAGAAGTATTACCTGCATCGCCTGAGATAGAGGGGACTTCATCAGGGGGATGAGAGCGAGGGCGAAGAACATAAACCTGCAAAGGAAGAGAGATTTGTGACTCTGTACTGACAGGAATGAGTGACTCTAGAGAATGAGAGACTAATAACTCTGTAATGAGAGTGACCAATGACTCTGGTTATGTGTTAACGGAAAATCAAAGGAAGTATCATCAACTGGAGGAGCAGATACAAGACTGGAAGAAAAATAAAGAATATGCTCAAGGATGGTAACATCTAGACTGTGATACATATGTCGCCTGATAGGATCATAACACTGATATCCCTTAGACTGAAGTCAATATCGCACAAAGACACAACGAATCGCTTTATCATTTAGCTTATGACAAGTAGGAGATCGATCCTGAACCAAACATGTGCAGTAAAAAATACAAGGGGGGATTGAAAAAAGTGTCTGCTCTGGGAATAAGAACTGTAAAGGAACCCTATGTTGAAGAACACGATTCGGTGTACGAGTACACAATAAAGTTGAAGCCAAAATAACAAAATACAATAAGATTTTGGTACCTCCATACCTCTAAGCATACAACGTACCATCCCTATCATACTCATATTTTTTCTTTCAGTAACTCTATTTTGCTCAGGAGTATATGAGCAAGTGAGCTGCTGAAGAACATCTTGAGAAGAAAGGTGAGACACTAAGGTATCAGACACATATTCTTTGACATTATCCGAACGAAGAGTACGAACAATGACATCGAATTGTGTCTTAATTATCTGAAAAAATTGAGTGATGATAGGGAGTACATCAGATTTTCTATGCAAAAGGTAGACCCAAGTACAACGGATATAATCATCTATAAATGTCACATAATATCGAGCACCTGAAAGAGTAGTAACAGGAGAGGGTTCCCAAATATCAGAGTGTATTAGGTCAAATAGTTTGGGTGACTAGTGCATGCGAGGAATATAACTGGTCTGAGCATGTTTTAATAGGGAACATATAACACAGTCAAGTTTTCCACTAACACAAGCTTTGTTCAAAGTAGGAAATAACATACATAAATATTTAAAATTTGTATGTCCAAAGTGGTCATGCTACAACTGAACAGTTTGTGGTAAAAAATCATATCGATAAGTACTAGGTAAAATACTAACATGCAAGCTAGGAGCAGATAAAGACAAAGCATGTGAAGGAGGTAGAGATGCAGGTGGAAAAACTGGTGAAACCAAAGGTGTATCACCTAGATAATATAGTCCATCTCTCTCATGTTCCTTGATAGTAATCCTCCTAGTACTTAGGTCCTTCAATAATACGAATAAGATAAAAACATAATCGTATAGTGAAAATTTCTGGCTAACTGGTGTATAGATAATAGATTCATGGCCAGTTTTGACACATGATACACCGAACGTAATGTAAAGCCATCTGGGAGGCAGATTATACCCTACTAATAATAGGAGCATGTGTACCATTTGCTAACTGAACTTGAATATGTATCTGCTCGTCAAAAGTGGTGAAGTGATGGGCCTCACCTGTCATATGACCATTTGCACCCGAGTCCAACATCCAAAGAGGAGACGGATTGGTACAAGTATAAAAGGCATGAGGTTTACCTGTAGTAGTCGCAATAGTAGTAGTCGAGCGTTGAGAAGTCAAAGCTGACATAAATATATCCAAGCGAGAAGTGATAGTAACCATATCACTTTGCCGAGGAGGAGGTGCAGGAGCAGGAGCAGGAGCAGGAGCAGGAGCAGGATCAGTAGGAGCAATGACTGTAATTGGTGGTGTCTCAGCAATGGCAACAGTATAGCTGCAAGGAGGCGGCTTAAGCTTCGGATGGAGTTTCCAATAAGTAGCCCTGAGATGTCTTGGTCGACTACAATAATCACATTGACGAGAACCAGGTGGCTTAAGCTTCGGATAGAGCTTTTAGCAAGTAACACAAAGATGTCCTGGTCGGCCACAATAATCACACTGACGAGAACCAGGAGGTACATTTCAGGTGGAAGTACTAACAATAGAGGTCTCAACAGTAGTAGTAGCCATAATAATACGTGGGCACCCGTGACATAAAAACCTCTAAGATAAATAGAGGGGCAAAATCAGGGAGAATAATATACTTCCGGTCGAATAGTAACGACGATAAAGAAGGTCCAGAAAGCTCCTAAATAATCAGGTCACGGTGCTTAGAAATCCAGTAAATATAAATAAATAATCTACTGTATCAAGAGTAGATCAATGGAAAAGATGATTCAATCCCTCTTTAAAAAATTCTAGATATTGCAACCTGGCTGGCAAAGAATGCGAAGGAGCGACCTGACAGTGGGTTGAACAGTAACCCAGCAGTGGGCTGGTTTGGGCTGTGGGTTGGTCTGGATTTATTGGGTTGGTTTTGGTTTATTAGGCTGGTTTTTTTTTTTTTATTGGTCTGGGTTAGATTGGTATGCTGGCTGTGAACTTAGAGGAGTTGTCACCGGTCGATTTGATTTTTTAAAGGATTGAGCTGGGCTATATTGAGGTTGACTGTTGTTTCGTGTTCGGTGGGCTGTTGGTAAGGAGTGGGCTGTTTCGTGTTTGTGGGTGGTCGGTACTGGTTTGAGTCCTATGTTATGTCGGTGGCTTTTGGTGGTTGTTTTTGGCTGGGCAGTCGGTGGCTTGAGGAGTTGTTGTTGCTGGTTGTTTTGCTTTTGTAGTACTACAGTGGTTGTTTGGACTAGTCGGTATGGGCAGTCGATGGATTGAGGTGGTCGTTTTTTGGCTGTCTGGTTTGTTTCGCTAGTTGCGATGATTTGCGAAGGTTAGGTTTAGAGCTAGGGTTGGTGACTCTGATACCAACTAGAAATATGTGTAAGTGAAAGGGATATAAATTAAGTGTAGAGCTCCCCGTATATATAGTCAAACAATAAAAGTACAATAAAGATAAAAATTAAAACGAAGATAACAAAGGACAACCCTAATAAACTAGGTTGCTATAACTCCAACAAGACTGAATAACTTTATGAAATTACGTCGATACTTCCACATATTATAGGTAACGTCGGAGACACCTCTAATTTTTCCCCAGAAATTTGGAGATTTACCACTTCTTAGCTTTCAATTCGCTTCTGACCATCAAATAAAATGTGAAACAATTTTGAAACAATTTTGTTTGTCAATGCTTGAAACAATTGTCTTCTCCATATTACTATGTCTTTAGAGTCAATAATTTTATACGAGGAACTAATGAACTAAATCACTTGCTGTCGTTACTCATCAGTTTTCTATTGAGGTCTATCATGTAGAGGTACTCATATTGGATCAATGATTGATTTCTAGGTTTCGTTTTAAGCTTAATTGGTTATTTTCAATTACGTAAATCAATAGTTCAAACTGCACTCAAAGGTAAGGCATTTTCCATTTTTATAGGAACTTTTGTACCAGAAACAATGGTATCTTTAATTATAGTCCCTCTTGGATGTAAAATATATCTCTTCTCATCATCCCCATAGTGTATGAGACAAATGTAAGCATTGCGATTCGGGTCGTATTCTATGGTTATGATTCTACCATATATGTCTTTTTCATTCCGTTAAAATTCGATTTTACAGTATAGACGCTTATGACCTTCTTCTTTATGTCTTGTAGTAATGATTCTTCTGGCATTACGATCTTTACCACAACGATGCTATCCATAGATTAAATGATTTTGTGGATTCGATTTTACTTGACTGTTTATGACTCCATTGCGTGTGCTTGGGGTAGAAATTTTGTACAAATATATCGCAATGCGATTAAGTATTTAGATTTAAGTCATTTTCTTTCTAAGAGGTGGAATTGAATAACCCGGTTGAAGCGTAATGATCATTTGTCTGCAATGCATTGTATGTCTCATAATAGGTCCCATTCTTCTACCCTTTCCTAGAAGTCAATGACTATTCATAGCTATTACCTTGACATTAAAGAGGAGTTCGACCAAATTTTTTATTTCTGCCCTAGTTGATTCTGATCTAACATTAGAAGTATGTTGATTTTCCCCTATAACCGAATACTTTTGTCAGTAAATACTGCATATTTGATTCCATCCATAAATCTATTTTCTTTCCTATGAATTCGAACATACGAATTCACCAATTATGAGTTAGGCGCTTTAACCATTTAGCCATGGATGCTTAGTGGGTATCCTCATACATGGTGAGTAACCAAATTCTAATTGAAATGAAATCTTTAGAATATATTAGTGCAATTTAGGAGGAATCAATGAAAGGACATCAATTAAAAAATTCAGGATTTGAATTCTAATTCGTTCAACATTTGAGTTGGGTCCTCGGGTCAGGCAATCCAACCTTGAGGGAAGGCACCGTGGCGACACTATTTTACCGAACTTAGATATATGAATAATTTAATCTATCTCAAGGAAATTATCAATATTAAAATAATTAAATCCAAAGTGTAATCCGTAAATGGCAAATTCTGAATATTGGAATCAAATTTTGTAGAACAATCCTAACTAAAGCAAACTGAAAAATTTCAATCCATCAAAATCAGGTAAATAAATACAAATGGGTTGTGATGTCAAGTGATATTTAGGCTGACAACCGAATTATAAGCCCTGAGTTGTTGCGGTCGACAGATGAGGTAGAGAGGAAAGGTAGCTGTGGATGAGGATTGGACTGGTGATGTGGTATGTTTGTGCAGAGGGAATAGGACTTAGAGACTGAATAAAGAGTTGGGTGATTAAGTGGTGTGAGGGAATTTTAAGTCTAATTTGTTAGCTATGAAAGAATTCCTTTTTATTTTCAAAATAGAAAACTAATCCCAATTATCTTGCAAATTTCTTAGTGGAACAAGTTTGTGTTATCACAGCTACAAGAATGGGGCATTTGTCATACTCCCAGAGAAGCAAATCAAGCGGCACATTAATTGGCAAGATGGAGCCTATCTTCAAACTACCATGGATAAGCTTGACAGAGTCACAGCTACCAACTCCAGTCAAGAATAGAGTGACCCAATCTGTTAGAGTCAAAATCCCTTGTAGCTTTACATTTATGTCTTTTACTTTCACTAATCACTATTTTCCTTACTGGCTCTTGTACTCTGATTTTAACCCGCAAAAAAAAAAAAGTTCTAAATAATTATAATGCCTCAAATATCAAATAAATACCAAAAATTCTCAAGTTGCATTGGAGTAGTTGCCCCGTTTGCCCATGATTTGCCAATGATACAGACTGAAGAATGGTCAAGTTCTGGATGAAACTGACTGAAATAGGTGAAAGCAAGGGCAGAACAGACATCTATCTTCTGAGGTGTAGATTCTCGGAATTTCTATCCAGACATCCTCCCCAGTAGCCTGTGATTTTAAGCTGCTTTTCCTCCTTTAATCATTCAATCCATAACCAACTCCTTTGATGCTTCATCCCAATCAAACCAGACTAGTTCCATCATGAGCAGGCACCATAGATTATTTTCTTCAACTTAACACAAGTTCCCCAGCTAGAAGTTTCCTGAAGAGTCAACCGTAAGGTGCAAACTTGAAGTTGAAGTATGAGAAAAGGTAGCCAGGGTTTGTGCAGCCTTCAGAATGAACGAGAGGGCTTTGAAGTGTTTAAGAACAAACTTGAAAAAGTTTGAATCTTAAGACAATTTAATTACAACAACTTCCCCCCCATCACTTAAAGCATGACATTTGAACCCCCTTAAGGTTTATGTCTAAATCACACTTCACCTATGCATATGGCATAAAGCTTAACCTATTAGAGAGGTGGTTTGGACACAATTGATTGGAGGGCTTGTATCAAAAAGCGCATTTGAATGCCTAACATATGAAATGCCATGCCTTTCAGTTGCTTGTAATAGTAATTATCAATAGCCACTCTCTTGTTGTATCAGAACCTGATCCTGGTTATTAATTGTCCTTCTTCCCTTCTTTAGTCATTTAAATTCTACTTTGAAATGAACCTATGCCACAAAGATAGAAAGGTTTTGCTGGATTTATATATATTTAAATACTCATTTTCTTGCTCCTTGTCCTTTTATGATTAGCTTGAATCCTCTTCTTTAGTCTCTAATGCTAATGAGAGTCTTGGTGTTCTCAAATTGTTTTTTCAGTTTTGTCTATCCTGATTGGTTTATGCTTGTCAACTTTTTACTTTCTTTTTCAGTGCACCACTTGCACGGATAAATGCGCTGGTTTTCGCAACTTGCTTCGCCGACTCATCTAGGTAATTATAGCTTAAATACGACCATATTTTGATATCCTGGTGCTTTATCAATATGGTGTATGCAATTTATTTACCTTCAAATTAACCGTTTCTTATTTTCCCCCCCCCCCCCAAAAAAAATATATTAGCATTTTCTTTACTTCTACAGTTCAGCTGATGTTGCATTGGCACATTCCAAGCTTATACAACATTTAGCAATATATAAAGGATACAAAGGTCAGGTTAAATATTCTAATTCTTCAAACTCTTGCAGCACTGCAACTAGCGTATTATATCTTAGATGAATAGGTGTTGCCACCTAGAGTTCATGTAAAATTCTCAAATTCGGAACTAGTAAATGGGAATGTAATTATGCCTTCTTGATATTTCCTAGTTGTTATTGTGGTGCCTCATGTCTGGAATCGAATTTCCTTATTTGTTGTTATTTCCCTATTTTAGTACTGAAAAAAGTGATCATGCTCCTTTGCTTCCCCCCCCCCCCTATTTTGAATTATTTATGCTATTAAAACTTATAGGTTAAAGATTTAATTTGATGAAAGATTTTAGTTTCTTTATTTCCTAAGGACTCACATGGGACATATTTTATGGCGAAAGTCGTCAAGTTGTTTTTTTTTTTTTCCTGTTTGTGCTTGATGATGATGTTGTATACTTGTTGTTGTTTTATTGTGTGATGGAAATTGCCAAAATTTAATATTCCCTTTGGGTAAAATATTACCTTTGTTATAGGAAACTGTGGTAACAACATTGTACTTGTAACTGGTAACCTAACCACCCCCCCCCCCCCCCGCCAAAAAAAAAAAAAAATCCCTTCCCTCCCTCTCTCTCTCTTTCTCTCTCTTGTAACTTTTAAAAAAACCAATCAAAAGAACAATGACAAATAAAACAGGATGAAAGAATGTGCATGTATGCTTTTCCCCCATAGTGAGGGATGATGAGACGTGGACCTCGACCTCTTCTTCCTATGGCCTTAAGGTAAAATTCATTTAGTTTTCAAGCCTCTTTGGAGAAAGGGGTCTTGTTTGAGACTTATTTACTAAGCCAGGCCAACTCATCAACGTACAAGAAAAGCCCTCTAGTGCAGATTGAAGCAACAAAACACTTTAATTTGCATGCAATTAACAGATTAAAAAATAGGCCCAATTTTTCCAAAAATCATTCAAATTAGTTAACCCTTTTCAGATGGCTTCAAAAAAAAAGTAAACAAAAACACCAAAATTATAACAATGAAAAAAACGATAATAGAGTTGGGAAGAAAAAAAAACAAGCTTGAAGAAAGAAGAAAAGACACAGAATAATTAGTTGTGTTGGTTGTGTTGCTCTGCACTCTCTTATTTATATTAAACTAATATTGTGAGGAATTTCAATACTATAGTACACTAGTTTATTGGGAGTAATGGTATAACAAGAAGAACTCTAACACTGAGCATGAATTTTTATTCAAATTGGTGATTGAAATACCAATAGTTCGGGCTTGGCTCATTTAGGGTCTTTTTTTGATACAAGCTCAAGTCTGAGCTCAAGCTTGAGCTTTGGCTCGGATAACATTTATAATAGAAGAAAACAATTTTCTATGCAAATCACTTAAATTCAATCCGAAACACAAACCTTAACTATAAAACTCCTAGATCACATAACCTACAAATCAAATGCACACACACACACACACACATGTAACTTGGGATGAGTAAAACCTGAAATGGGATGAGAGTAAGGGAGACCAAGAATCTAGTCTATGAAGGAGAGGTAGAGGGTGGATGTAAATGAAGATAGAGGGGCGAGAAGTGAGACTAAAACAAGGAAAAGAATTCAGTCTTGGAGTTTATTTTGGTGTATGTTGCGCGTGTCCCGGGGGGGGGCGGAGACATGTTTATGTGATGGCATTGAAAATTGATATGCTTTGGCAAACGCTGTAGATAGTTGTTTTAGGAGAATGGCCATGAAAATCCACTTTATTTTCATTTGTCGATATGTTTTGTGTAAAAAGTAATGAGCATACTGTATACATGCTTGACCAAGCAAGCCCAGACTTACAAATTGCTTAGGCTCGGCTTGAATTTAAAAGCAGCTTAGATAGGTGATTAGTTTCATCTTGTGTAATAACGAGCCAAAAATGAGCTGATCCTAAGTTGTTCGGTTTTTTTAGTAGTCCTAGGTACATAGATTCAGTTTAAACACATGAATGAATTTTGTAGAAAAGTGTGCCTACGTTTGCATCTTTTTGTATTGTGAATACGATTTTATACCGTAGCTATGTTTGCTTATGAGGAGATTCATTCTAATTCCTAGTATTGCAAAGCTTTGAACATTGCATTTTGCATTGACTTTAATAATTTTATTTATGAGTTTCTTTGGATCATGTCTTAATCCTTTTGAGTCCTCTATCTGCTCTTTGTAGCTTTAGATGGACATATTACTATGCGTTTGTCAAGAAATTTATTGCAATTGGAGAAATTTTGTGAATGTCTCAACTAAATCCATGGTCAAGTGGTAAATGAAAATTGAAGACCAAAGTAAGATATGGTGAATAAGCTAAAGTTACAAAGCAATATTATGACGACTTTTGGATCCTATCAAGCTTGTGTAACCTACATGCCTAGTTGCCCTAGTTTGGTTGTTGTTTAATTGGATTTAGAGTGTGAATAATTGATCTGTACATGACTCTTGTGATCTTGTTGTGAAAACGTTTTTGAAACTTTTAAGGTTTAGTTTTTGCAAATGTGTTTTTAAATAAGTCGGGAGATGTAGGTTTTTTAGGTATCAACACGTAGAGAGTTGAAAAAAAGCCTTGGTTTTTAGAAGGACGGTAGATTTTGGTCTAGTAATTAGTGTTCTCTGGCACTCGAGCAGTGCTTTGTGGACATACTTTTCTTGCACGCCAATTAACCTCTTATTTCTTATTCCTATAAATAGGCGACAAGTTCTTTGACCTAACAGATGTCCAAAAAGGCTAAAGAGAGGCTCTAGTGTGTAAGAGACTTCTTTGACTTTAGAGAACTTGCCCTAGCTCAAATCAAAATCCAATCCCTATAAGATCAATATCTAATTCCATTAGAATTTGAACAATAATTGTTGACGATATTGTAGATCCACCAAACCCACAACATAAAGGATCTGAGGAGGCTATCTAAGGATCAAATGAGGATTCCAAAAAGAGGAGGAGGATTCTAAGGACGGGTCGTGGAGATTAATTTGTTGCCTTTGAAGTGAGTTGTGAAGTCACTTGTAGTGAAGTTCCAGAGTGAAAATTCAAGGGCGGAAGCTTCTAGCCGTGGAATTAGTTAAGGTATAAGACTTCTAATTTGTAATCAAAAATTGAAACTAGTGGATTAAGTTAAGCGGATAATGATTCTGGATTTTTCGTAGAGGTTGCTACGATAAAATTGTGTGTGTCATATGATTGCCAAGCTTTACATCTTGCAATTTTTCTACACACTCTATGTGCTTGATAAAATGCTTGTGAGAGTCTGCCTTGTGTTGTTGGCCATGCTAATTGCATAAATCTATTTGTCAATTGGTGGAAGGAATTGAAGAGATAAGGTTGGTTGATTGTGTTGTGTTGGATTATATCTATTTGGCTTGATAAACATATTCACTAATTACGTTACTAGTCTTGGTCCAATAGGGATTAATTCAAATAATTGCTTAGTTAATTTGTAATTGAATGAGATAGGTTTATTTGGGTATAATTCCACATTAGAGTGCGTAAGACTTTTTTATCACCCTTCTAGGTCACATTTAAAACTTTGATTGCAAAACAAAGAGAGAATGAAAAGAAGAGTGAACTCTTATGTCTCTTATTACATTGCATAGAAGATGCATAATGGGAACTTTTTTTAGCAGGGCAAAACCATAAAGGAAAAAGGTCTAGACTGACTTTAATACAAAAATTCTCTAACATTCTCCCACAAACTCGTGATACAGTAGTATAAAATATCAGAAATTTGTTAAGAAGAGAATGAGAGCACATAATTGTGTGAGACCTCGTGAAAAAGTCTACCATTTGTATAATAAAAAGAAGGAAGGGGACAGAAATACTGCCCAGATGAAGATGATGTCGTACAGAAAGATGGTCAATTTCAACATGCGTTGTATGCTCATGAAATACGAAATTGTGGGCAATCTGAATTAAACTTGTGTTATCCAAATACATCGGAGTAGGAATACATGACAACATACCAAGATCAACACGTAACCATCGCAACCAAACAGTCTCAATACCTAACAAATATCGTAGCTGACTCAAATCCTTCATTTCAAAATCATCTTGCAACTAAGTTTTCAATAACAAAATACTTGTAGCGTTATTATCGGTAATGATCATATCATCAACATTTAATAAGAGTATAATAGAACTAGAGGGAGATGAATGGAAAAAGAGAGCAGAGTCATGATCACTGACATGAAGACCCAAGTTATAGAAGACGAAAGGAAACTCGGCAAATCATTCCTTAGGGGCCTATTTACGGCCATATTATGCCTTACGGAGTTTACACACCTCATTAGAGGTAGAACAAGAGTAGGAGCCATAAAGACCTCTTCAGTTAAATCTTCACTGAGAAAGACATTTTTTACATTCATCTGAGATGGACTCGATTGAAGCATAACGACCACTGCAATCACTATGTGAATAGTAGTTTTCTTAGCAACAAGAGCAATTGTTTTTTTATAGTCGATGCCATATTCTTGAGCAAGTCCCTTGGTTACAACCTTATACCGTTTCACAAAACCTTTAGCCATTTGTGTTTGCGAACGAGTAATGATAAATTCCGATTTTGTGTAAGGTAATAAGTTCCTCATCTATAACCTGTTTTCAAAGAGGATCAAGAACAACCTCCTTATAGTAGGTAGGTTCAAAGAGAGAGTGTGGATAGAAACTAAGAAAGAGTAAAAATTAATAGAAAAACAAGAGTTAGAGAAAAAAAACTGATTTGGACACTTACGAGGTCTCTGAGGATAGCGAGGATCATGATCCACATTGTCAGAACCTGATTGAGTGAGAACAGATGGGGAATGAGTCACCACATCAACAGAAGGGACAACTATAGTCGTGTGAGCATATTTATGTACAATAGGAGGTCGACTGGCATGGAAATTAGGAGAGGAAGGCACCACAAACACATTCATATTAGCTGTAAGTATAAATGAGATTAGAATTTTTTTAAGTGTGAAGAACTAGTTGGAATGAAAAAGAAGGGGATATGCTCCATGAAAACAACATTATGAGAGAGAAAGAGTTTGTGTGTAACAGGATCATATAATAATACCTTTTTTGATTTTACCATATCCAAGAAAAAAATATAAAGCTGAACGAGTAGAAAGTTTAGTATGAAAAGTATTAGGAAACAACACAAAACAGAAACATCCAAAGACACGTAAGGAGAATAATTAGGTGGTTTACCACACAATTTTTTAAAAGAAAAGACTCCAGAAGTGATGACAACCAAGAAAAAAATATAAAGTTGAACGAGTAGAAAGTTTAGTACGAAAAGTACTAGGAAACAACACAAAATAGAAACATCCAAAGACATGTAAGGAGAAATAATTAGGTGGTTTATCACGTAATTTTTTTAAAGAAAAGACTCCATAAGTGATGACAGTGGGAATGCAGTTCATTAGACGAGTCATAGTAAGAATTGCTTACCCCTTAAAAGAACTTAGAACATTGGTAGACATCAAGAGAGCGTGCATTGTCTCCATAATATTTCAGTGTTTATATTTTGCTACACCATTTTGTTCAAGTGTGTTAGCACAGGAGGATTACCAAATAGTGCATTCAGATGTTTACAAATCACTAAAGGAATTAAATAAATATTCTTCTCCTTGATAACATGGAAAGTATTTAATAACAGAGGAATATTGAGTGTGTATCATAGCATAAAAGAAGTGAATATAAAAAAGTATTCTGAACGATACTTCATTAGGTATACTTAGTAGTACTGGGTATAGTCATCAATGAAAGAGACATAGTATCGGAACCCTCCTTTTGTGGGGATATGAGCAACTTCCCATACATCAGAATGAATAAGATCAAAGGGTTCAAGAGAGCTAGGAAAACTCTTTGGTGTAAGAGAGCAAATTAAACTTTTATTAAAAGGCAACGTAGTAACATCGTGCATCCATTACAATAGGAAATGTTACGATATTCTTAAGTTACCCAAACTACCAGTAAAGGCTAAAACTTTATATGGGAAAGAGGGACATGAGTAAGGCGATAATGCCACGGTGGACTCAAATGAAAAGAGGTCAAATTAATGGTAGAAGCACAATATTTGGAATATGCAACTCATCCATCACATTCAACCCACCCTTGCTACCATCTGTCCCACTCAATTGCTTCTTGGAACAGGGATCCAGCACAACACAGTTAGAAGAAAAAAAGTGAATCAAATAGTTGAACCATTGTCTGCAAGCACAAATGCGGATGGAGGAGAGAAGGCAGATACAAATAAGAAATAATTTCTGATCATGTGATGTGTAGCACTTGAATCAAAGACCTAGCTGGTTCAAGATATACTTGAAGGACTTGAAGTGAATGAGCCTCTAGAAGGAGAGATTGAGAGAGCATTGGGTTTTTGGGATGAGAAAAGCTTCTACAACTGATTGTTAATCATAGCTGATTTCTCATTGATGTATTGACGAGAGTCAAAGTTTTCACTTGCCATAATTGCAACAAAATAAGGCTGAATTGCAATAATCAAATCACTGTAACCAAATCTGGGCTAATTCAACAAACCCAATATCCATGACACAATGTACAAAGACAAACACAATGGCCAATAATTAGAGAAGTCCAAGGGAATCAATGTCCACAAGAAAACAACAGTCCAAACCTCAATATAAGAATTCAGCAACATACGACAAGGCGAGAGAGCAAAAACAACTGTCACCAAAGAAAAAAAACCAGGATGGCAAGAAATACACTATTAGCAGTAAACCATTAAAGTGACAAACTGGCAAGACGACAGATGAAATCAGCAATCCACTAAAACAACAAACAGCTTTGACACCAGACAGGTAGTATATCCCCTCCACTCAAATCACATTAGGTAGAAGTTTAGCAAGCAACTGCAAATTTGAACAGTAACCGTGCAACTTAAACCAGCACAAAATCCAAGCGAAATCTGTCCAACAAAAGGACATTGTAGCAACATACCAACTGTCTGGTACCAGCAAGCTGCCAAATGACCTGAAGAAATCACGACAGGAGAAGCTGCAAATTTGAACAGTAACAGTGCAACTTAAACCAGCACAAAATCCAATCCAAATCTGTCCAACAAAAGGACATTGTAGCAACATACCAACTGTCTGGTACCAGCAAGCTGCCAAATGACCTGAAGAAATCAAGTAATAATGCTCTAGATAGTGTTGATTGGCTGCCATTAGGTGAATTTAAACTAAGAAATCGGACCCTTGGACCATAATTTCTTATGCTAGTGGTTAGTTGTTGCCTTTACATGATCAAATTTGTATCAACCTACTGGTTTATGGTTGTCTCTTCTCTCTTTTTTTTCCTTCTTTGACGAAAGTACGGTCGGCTAATACCTTCTCGAAACTGTTGAACCTGAAATCCACTCTCAATCACTTTAGTGGGTAGGGACCGTTTTCATATCTATTCCTTATGCTTGAACTGTTACCATTACCTACTATGGTGTGATCAAAACCCCTTTCCTAATCTTGATGCTCTTAATTGATTAAGTAAAATAAATGTCTTTAAAATTTGAAAGAACTTTTTGTTTTCTTCTTAAAGGTCCTTTATTTCCTTCTACAACATGCCATGCTAATTCATGGATTCATAAAAATATCTGGTCTCTGTCTTTTGTCTAATTAATGTTCCCTTTTGTGTACTTTATTTTCAACTGCTCTCCCCAGAAATTATTTTTACCCCCCCTCGAACTTAAGATTTCTTCACTGCATTATCAGCCTCTGAATATTTCAAAGTTTGTGTGTGTCTTTGTGGAATGGGCTCATAGGGAGACTACAATGTACTTACATTAAATGTTGCATTACTTGACTGTATCTCACGTACATCCTTTGTGGGTAATGAGCCTTTCAAACTATTACTTTATATGTATAATCATGGAGATAATGGAAGAAAGAAATCTTCAGACCTTCAAAGCAGTTACTTCTGTAGATTCCTCTTTTTCAGTTTTGAAGTATTCTTGTGATGTTTCAAAGAAGGAAAAGAAATGAAAAAAAACCTTTTCCGTACTATTGTCAAAGCTACAGTAAGTATGAGTGCGCGCCCACTCCACAATACGCACCAGAGTAATTTCATAAGCTAATATGTTGTCAGCCCTACATTTTCCTGTAAAATCTGGCTATTTACACCCTGATCATTGGCAAGTTCTCTCTCTCTTTCTCTCTCCCTCTCACTGCTACATGCATGTTCATCTTCTTTGATTATGTGGAGTTGTATAATACTATGCTATCTACAGAAGCATTTTCTGCTCTTAAAATAGCTGAGGAGAAGTTTTTGTCGGTGTCGAAGTCCCGAATCCTACTGGTAAAACTTCAGTTGCTCCATGAGCGTGCTTTACATTGGTAAGATTACGATCTGCAATGAATTTCCTTTGAAGGACTTTAGAAATCATCTATTTGTTTGTAAGTTTATTCCTTTTTTTTCTTTCTTTTTTGTGTCTGATGTTTGCTGTTTATCTTGCAGGGGTAATTTGAAGTTAGCCCAACAATTATGTGATGAGCTTGGAGTTTTGGCATCATCTGTAATTGGCGTTGACATGGAGCTGAAGACACAAGCAAGCCTTCGCCATGCTCGGACATTGCTTGCTGCAAACCAATTTAGCCAGGTTGGATGGTTTCCATTTTCCTCTACCTTTTATGTATATAAAGTAGAAATCCTAAACAAAATAACTGTGTAGAAGTTAAATTTATAAGGGTGGGGCTATTCTCACCCCACAAATATCCTTCCCCCACCTAGTCCACCTCATTCTATACCTATTTCATTAATAACTAAACCAACCCAATTAATATGTTATGTATTTCATGTCCATTCACTGCACACACCCCAATCATAAACCATTTCCCATTCCCCATGTTTTTTCTCAATATGGCATCTCACACATTCGAGACAAAAAAAAAGCATCAATGGATTTCCCCCTCAGGTAGCATCCAGTGAAAGAACCTAATTATTTCCTTGTTTGGTGACTCTAACAAATCTGGCTCTTGCCATTACATATTGATTCATCAGCATGGAAAAGTCGTGGCTGAGTGCCACTACTTCAAAGTAATAGGTTCATCAATGTTAAATTTGCTCCTAATGCGAATGGTGGATCACGGAACAATAGGAACTATGTATTGAACTGGCAGAGCCAACCTCATTGAGATTTGCACTTTATGCTTGGTAAATGTTTTCCAAATAAAGAGAAGAATAAATTTTGCTTGGTCCAAGCTGAGAGAGTTGAAAACAATAGATATGAAAAGAAACCCTAGTAATGGTTGAGAATAGTTTATGATTATAGAACATAGTGTTAGGTTCTACAGAGAGGATCCTCTTGTAAACTTCTTTTGGAGTTCTCTTTTTTGGCTCTGTTTAGGTCCGTTGGGCTTCTTTTTTCTTGTAATTCAAACCAATGATATTTTGGTAAATTATGCATTTTACTCACATTGGCATGTTAGCGTAGCTCATATAAGGTTTGAGGGATAGATAACCAAAAGCCCAAGTCTGATCCTCAAGGTATAGAGCATAATACTGGTTCTGCCGAATCTAGTCGACTAGGGCCAGTCTACTAGCTAAACATTTCTAATCATATCTAACAAGCACTACACGTTTGTGTGTGCTTCCAAACACGATTCAAAGTACGATTCAAGTATGCATTCAATTAAATGCACCAGACTTGATTAATTAAGCTCAATTAATAATTTCCTGGTATATTGAAGTCCATAAATAAGGATAATCATGCATGCACAATTCTTGTCAATTTAACATGCTTGGGATAATGGTATTCAATATAGAACATGCAACACGTGATATGTATGGTTTGGCTAACTCGGCTTATGTCCACTCTTCCACCACCTTGGTTGCATCACTACACTAAATGTGATTTTTTACAAACCCAGCAAATGTGTGGATTGCATGCGAGTCAATCCACTGACTCACCCCGAGTAGTCCTCCCAAGGCCTGATCCCAAGGATTTGGTGGGGGTTTAACTTTGGCTCTCCTACGATCGAAAACCACTACCTATGACAAACACTCCACTATTTGACCGACTTCCTTTTGGGCCTTCCTCTTGACCCTCAATCATTTAGATTTAAATTAAGTTTATCCTAATTGGTGCACTAATCAAATTGAAGTGCACATGACATTACTGGACCATCTTATATTGCTCTTCTTAAAGCATCCCTAATTGGTGGCACTGTTAGCCTCCTAGGATTGAATCCCATTTTTACATGCAACAGAGTTGGAATGACATCAAGGCTCTATTTGGGAGGATGGAATGCATGCCTTGGAGTTCGAACAAATGGCCATATCATTCGAACAGAATGCTAGTTTTGTTCCAATCCTACTTCCTAAGTATCTGTTCCATCTCCTAGTCCCAATCTGATTGGTTTACCAAAATCATATTGTTACTGTTACGCTGGTAGGAGTTACGTAACAGTAACAATATGATTTTGGTAAACCAATCAGGTTGGGACTAGGAGATGGAACAGATACTTAGGAAGTAGGATTGGAACAAAACTAGCATTATGTTCGAATCATATGGCCTTTTGTTCGAACTCCAAGGCATGCATTCCATCCTCCCAAATAGAGCCTTAATGTCATTCCAACTCTGTTACATGTAAAAATGGGATTCAATCCTACGAAGCTAACAGTGCCACCAATTAGGGATGCTTTAAGAACAGCAATATAAGATGGTCCAGTAATGTCATGTGCGCTTCAATTTGATGGTTCTACAATGTGTCTGGCATGCAAATGTGAGTCTAAAACACCAAGGTGGAATTAGAAAACACCTACACAGTGAGAACTTTGGCCAAAAATGTCTCCTTTAATGTCTGTCTTAGCTCTCTTGGGTAAGGGTAAAAATGTAATTTCAACCTCTTTCTCTCTCCTAAATATTCAAGGAAGTATATGAGGGAGATCACCCCAAAACCATCAACCTTCAACTGATGAAGGTGGGTATTTATGGGTGTGAATGCAACAGCTAGCCCAACGTCTTGTTTTCAAAATCTGACCAATCTGGTTGATCAGCTTTGGGGTCAGTTGAGTGACCCTTGGGGCTGGTCCTTGTCCCAAAAGCCAGTAACCTACTGCCAACTTCAAGGAAACGCCAAGTTGGTCCTAGGGAAGGGTGCCTAACATTCAAATGTGACCTAATTGACCTAGATACAATTTCCTACGTGCTTAAAGTCTTCTGGAAATGCCGAAGTTCGACTTGCTATGCTTGGTGGAATATTTTCTTTCTTCTTTGTTGTCGTCAGGAAGCTCCAAGTCCAAGGCTTGTATTTATAGCTCATGCAAGTGATGTTCGTCATGGCATAACCTAGAGTTACAATACAAGTCATGAAATTGCCAATCTATGATCCTAGATCTAACACATAGAAGGGTAGGAACAAAATATTTATGGTCAGGTTAGTCCTAATGTGATGGGTATAGAATGAAGCGGCTTAACAGTTTTAAATTAGAGAATTTTATGGGAGTGGGAATAGTCCCACCTAATATGTAATGGTTTGTGATATTTCTTATACCATCTTTTAATATGTTAGATAATCTTTTCATGTCATATGACAAAAATGCGAATAAACCTTCGTAGCAGAGTAGTGAAAGAAGTTTTAGAAACTAAATGATTTAATTTGAATCGAACTAAATCTGAATTTACGAATTGTTATTTTAGCAAAAGTAGAAAACGAAATGGGGTTGTAAAAATAAAAGGGCAAGGGATATCTGGGGGGGAACATTTTCTAGAATATTATTTTGTAGAAAGGAATATAAACTTAAAAATTTGTTATACGGTTTGACGCAGTTCCCAAGAGTGCAAAGTTAAAGTAATGAAATTGTTATTAGGGTTGGAGGAGAAAGAGAAAAGAGAGAATGTGAAAGACGAAGAGGATAAGGATAATCAGTGTATCGGTTGTCTTGCCCTACACCTTTTTATTTATAGTAAACAAATATTGAGGAAAATTGCATTATAACCCTACATGAGCTCATTATGACTAATAAACATGAAGTAATTTCACAAAATAAAAACTTTAACACGTAGTTTGAGAGGTTTGCGGAGCTATGCAATGTTGTGATTATCATTAGAGTCAAGGTTATCATACTTTATTTGTGAGGCATTCTCCCGACGGGAATGCAACTGTACTTATCGTATGTGTTGATGATTTTTTACTCAGGTGATGACAAGAGATGTCGAAGTTGAAGGACTAATTTGGCCAAAAAAACTGGAACGAGATTTAAAAGTTTAAAATATTTCTTGGGAATTTAGGTTATCAGATCTTGATAAAGGATCTTTACTGAATAGAGAAAGTCTCTTTGATCTCTTTATGGAGACATGAATGTTGGGGTGGAAACCAATTGATATTCCTGTTGTCGAGCACAATCATTGGCTAAGAGAAAAAGGTGATGACACTCTTGGTTATGGTGATTGATACTAGAAATTTGGTTGGCAAACTGATTTATTTGTCCCGTATTCGTCAGATATAGCTTTTCAGTTGTAAGTTAGTTCCTACACTTACTCCTCGAGTCTCATATGGAGGTTGTCCCAATATGCTATGCTACCAGAAATAGACTTTGGAATAAAAGACTATTATTTTCTTGGCATGACGAATTGAACATCAAAGCTTATATAGATGGAGATTTGATTGTTCCAATTATGAATATAATATGAACTTTAGGATATTGTATTTTTTAGGTGGAAATTTGGTGTCATGTTCAACATGAAACAATCATTTGTAGCTCGTCTTATGTAGAGGCAGACGTTAGAGCTATAGCTTATGGTGTTTGTGAGTTACGGTGGTTGAAATTCTCTAGTTTTGATTATAAGGGGGTTGATAAAGTTGTATTATGATGGAAGAAAGACAATTAATATTCTAATATTCACTCTAACATGATAGAACCAATCATGTTGAGGTCGAAAGACAGTTTATTGAAACATGTTGAATTGGTGCTTTATTTGTACTCATTTTGTAAAGTTTGTGGATTAGCTTGTGGATACTTTGACAAAAGGGAGGATCGAGTACCTTGTTTTTATCCAGTTCTTTGTAACCTCGGCATGAGTAATATTTTAAACTAGCTTGAGGGGAAGGGTTAGAATATGTGTTGTTTGTACTTGGTTTTGTTAGATTATAGTTTAACAAGTTCATAAGGATGAAGACCTTAATTGCTCATTCTTTTTACTCTCTCTCTCTTTTCTTTCTTCTTCCTCTTTCTTCCATTAGTTTAGTACTATAATTCAACATTGTGATCACAACATATCACCAAACCTAAAAACTAAGCGTAGCATAAGTAAAGATATTTAAATTCAATGGGCAATGGAAACGAAAATGAGTGATTATGATTGGATATGTTCTTATAAAAAGTAGTAGTACCAATAAAAGATCAATTATGAGAGCATTGATTTAGGTGGTTTGGACAAGTTTACTGAAGGCTTATTACTTGGGAAGCAAGGATACTCAATCAACTTGAAGTATTCGTATATGATATGTATCGGATGCATATATGCCACGATACCTATCGGATATGGATTGTACATGTTAAGAGCATCCAACCTATAATCAAATGGCAATGGGTGTGGAGTGGCCTCAATTATATGAACCAACCTTGGTGGTCATAATTATTCAATGTGGGATACAAACTCTCTTAACTCCTTTCCTCACATGGGACCCGAGCTCAGGCAACGAACAATTATACATATTGAAAAATCAAATTGGTAAAAGACTTGACTCAGAAACTAATCTTTTTCCGATTGATCTCCCAGAAGCGGAAGCTGAATCAGTTGTAGGCTATAATGTAGAATATGTGCGGGATGCGACCCTTAATAGTTCACTATTGGCGGAAGTCAATGTCCCGGGTCCTGGTAATCATTCTGACTGAAACAAGGGGCTAGTTTTTACCAACTTCAAAACTCAAGTTTTGCTTTGATCGATACTTTTTGACAACCTTACTAATAGAAAGGGGGAAAAATGTGCTCAAGCAACCTATCTTACTAATAATCTAATTAAGGACCCTATCTAAGCCCTATCGTTGTAAAGCTACAACTTGAAAGCAAACTTCTCAAATATCTAAGACAAGTAATTCACGGTCCAAGAAGGACAAGGAGAATCAATCTTTTAGTAACTCAGTTACAAAAGAGATACTCAAGACTGTGAAGTCCCGTACTAGAGCAATTTGGGTTAGGAAGGAAAGTCCCAAATGCCTAGTTGTACATACTGTCTTGAAAGCCTTAGAGACAAATGTTTGGTACGGATATAGTAGTTCAAGAAATATATCAGGTGATAAAGCCATATTTGAGAATCTAGAAGATACTCAAGTTGGTTCAATCACATTTGGTGACGGGAGCAAAGCAAGAGTTCTTGGAAAAGAAACAATGGTAGCTTCTGGATTAGCAAAACTAGATGATGCTCTGTATGTAGAAAACCTCCAGGCACATATGGTTTTAAGGCTTAACTCTGATACTATGTTAGTGCATCCAACCCAAAATCAATTAGCAATGAGTGGAGTGGCCCTTCAAATATATAAAACAACCTTAGTAGTCGTAATTGTTAGATGTGGGATTCAAGCTCTCTTAACAATATGTATATGATTATTAATAGAATGTTTTGATTTGGCTCCGTAGGGATACTAGATGAGTACGGGATTGGATACGGTTGAAAAAAAAGAAAACCAAAAGAAAATCACCAACAAATCCAATAAAGAACAGTGCTACATTGTCAACTGAGATAAGGTTGAATATATTGAAGCAAAGTGCAAAGATAACACCTAAAATAGCCATGGCAAGCCCACAACCGACCACTACAAATTAGCACCAGTCCAATCGATAGCAGGATCCTCGAGTCAACTGTATCCATGGTGACCAGAGTGGCAGAGCTCACCATATGTACCCTTCCTTCCACAATTTAATTACAACTCTAGGGCTTTTGGTTGGAACAAAATGAAACCACTGAAGATTTAGGAAATTTAGAGAGAATCTAGAAAAAAAAGAGTGGACACATAGAAAGAGTCTAAAAGTACAGAAAGACTAAAGTCAAGAGTCTTTGAGAGATGTAAAGAAGAGAAAAAAGGGACATCTTTGGCAGTTTCTAGTCCCATGAAGGGCTATTGTCTCCACGTGAGAGCCCCCATCTGGAAAGGAAAAAAAAGAAGAGAGAGTGAGTTCAAGTGCAGCACTGTTGCTGTCTTGAGTGCTTTCCAGCTGGTCAAGTAAACTTCGTCTTTAACAGGCTGTTGAAAACTCAAAGCTGACCCACTTTTTTCAGAATTACTAAAATAATCAAATCAAATATATAATTATCATATACTACATCGCTTCGTGCTTCATAGCTTATTATTGCACTAGTGAGGAAATGTGATGTGGACCACCGACCATAGCACGAGGGGTAGGGTAATGAAATTAATTTGCAACTGAGATAGTAAAGAAAGATATGTATCAGTCAGGAATTTGCAGCTTATTGCTAAGTTGAGTTATTTCTATTTTCCTTCATCAACTATATTTTAGTAGCAACTTTGTCAAAGTCTAGAAACTAAAATTATCTTTTTTATTGGGTTTTACTTCTGCTGCAGCTTTGAGTCAGATGTTTGAGTCAGATCTTTTTTATTGGGTTTTACTTGGCCTAATTATCCAAACAAGTAAAGATGACTATACGATATATGCTACGGAAGTCACAACACTATTAGTCCCCAATCAATTCTCTGAGTCCGCTATTGACACTCTAATCAGTTACCTGAAAAAATTTATTTTTAAAACATGAGCTAAAAAACCTAGTGAATGGAAATGCATGCATATTTAAAGTGGCTGAAAAACATATTTGACATACGACATGTAAATCAAAGTTTTGGAAAAATAACTTCATCAAGAGAACTAATTTTCTCAAGAATAATAAAATTGAATTTCAACAAGAAATCATACCACAATGGTGAATCATGTCATTGGTAGAGACTGTACGATATCCAATAATCGATGGGAACCAATACCAAATACCAAAAGATCTAAAGGTTGGATCTGACATCGTACTTAGGGTCACCTCAGCCTCTCCCGGGTCTATTCCCTAAGACGATCAGGTGAAGGTCACCAGGACGCATTAGACACTGTTCTTTCAACCGTTGAGTATTAGGGTCACCATAGCCTCCTCCGGGTCTTTTCCCTAGTGGCTGCACACAGAAGAATAAGTTTTTTGGACTTTCAATCATGGTCCGATTCACTATCACAAAGTCTCATCATATAAACAAGTGATTGAGTCACAATACTTTATAAAAGAATTCATCAAAGTAAGGAGAATCGAATGCCACAAGTATTTAGAAACATAGTAAAACATTTGGTAAAAGTAGTAAAGAACAAACATGATGTATCATTTTTAAAATCTTTATGAATACGAAATTTTTTTGAAAATACGTAGCATGTCAAACCACTCACTTTAAGTCCAAATGATATGCATCTTGAGTGTTGCTTGTTACTCAAAGTAGAGTGAGATGTTATCGATGTTTTTCCTCTTTTTCTCACAATTTCCTTTTGCTTTTGATGAGGTGCTCTTTCTTCCTTCTTCTCTCTTTTACTCTCTATTCTTTCTTAAAAGTGGAAGACTACTTGTGCACTTGTTTCCTTAATCCAATCCCCAATTGCCCTATTTATAGGTATCTTAGGATTATTCTAGAGAATATAGACACGTAACATTTTTAAGGGAGGTTTCCTAGAATATTCTGCCATCTCTCTTTCCTGGATTTTTTTAGGTTTCAACCTTATTTCGCACATAAAAATTCTGCAAGTATGTAGATTCATCTATGATATTCTAAAGTCTTTTCCAACCTTCTAAGTCCTTGTAGAACTTTCCGAAACATTTTAAATCCCTCTAGAACCTTCTAAAATATTCTAGACTTCTCTAGATTGTTCTAGACTATTTTAGGTTATTTTTAAACTTTCTAGAATATTCTCCAACATTCTAGATTCTTCTTTAAAATTTTTCTTATTCCTTCCAAGATAATATTCTCTAACTATTTCCTTGCCAAAATGAAACGAGGTCTTACATGTGCTCTCCACCTTGATTAGTTCCGACCAGGGTTACCAGAAAACGTGAGATTGCCTACGAATCGCGATCTGGGTCGCACGACCCCAAATGTGGGTCGTTCGCGACCTGGATCACCAAAATCTCCGACTCCAACTATTTGTCCAATCCATTAACAAAACCCAGATCCCCAAATTTAAACCCTAACCCCATATCAAACTAAATCATTGCAAATTACATTGATTAAGACTGAATAGGCTAAAGTAAAGAGTAGGTAACTTACTCGATGGATCTCTGGTTCGATTTCTTCAACTTCTATGCTTCGATTTCTCTGCTTCTACTTCGATTCGACTTCTCTTCGACTTCGATTCGATTTCTTTGCTTCGAGTTTCTGTCTCTCTGTTTCTCACTCTCTCACTCCTTCGATTTCTTCGTCAACAACAGAGAAGTCGCGAACTTCTCTCTCTCTCACTCCTTCGATTTCTTCGTCGACAACTGAGAAGTCGCGAACTTCTCTCTGTCTCTCACTCTCTTAATTGCCACCGACTCACGTGAGGTTGGCCGGGACTCTGGGAAATAGTTACCCAGTTAATACGTAGTTTGTGTGAAAAGATCAAAAACCCCCCAACTATATCATAAGACTAGAGAAGACAATAAGGATAAAAAAGTCAAAATAGGGTAAATACAGGTTAATTGCCCTACGTATATATATTTTAATACGTAGCCCTACGTTATTTTTCCAATTGTAGCCTTCTGTACCAACAATAACCTTCTTTTGCTCCCTAATTATTCCTTCAATATTTTTCTACTGTGTTGAATACTTGAAGTTTTATTACTTAAAAAAATGATTTTTGGTAAAAGGAGGGAAGAACAAGATTCTTCTCAGATTGAAGATCAATTCGGAATTAATATTCAGAATTTGGATGATTCTGCTGATGAACAAGAAGTTGAACATGTTGAAGTAACGGAAGAAGATAGCACAAGACAACCACAAAAAAATCGTACACCGAAAGATCAATTACAAGTTGATGCAAAATTGAAACCACTACTCAATGAAGTTAATCTTATTGGTGCAGTTCAAGGAAAAAATCCAGGGGGATTAAAGAGTTGGTCAAGTAAGCATTGCGGTGGTAAATTTACAAGTTCCTATATTCGAATGCATTACCACATTTTTGGTGCCCCACCTGAGAAAAAAAGCAAAAATTAAACGGTGTCAAGCGTTGATGAATAATTTGACTCAATATGCAAAAGTGCGAGAAAGAGTACAAAAGACAGAAAAAATAGGAGTTTCTTAGTCCCTGAAAAATTTTACATTGATGAAACGACAATTTTCACCGACGATGGGATCAATTGAAGATGCATTCAAAATAATGGATCGAGACATGGTTGACTTGAAGGTCATGAGGGGATTATGTGCTAACGGAATTTCATTCAATGTGTTGAGAAATCTTCAATTCAATGAGATGATTTTAGCTATAAATAGAGGGCCTAAAGGTTACAAGGCTCCCAGCTATGAAAAAGCAAGAACTATATTATTGGATGAGTGCAAAAGAAGTGTTGAAAAAGATTTGATTCCTGTTAATGATACATGTTATTTTAATGGGGTATCCATTGTATCAGATGGGTGGACTAATGTGAAGCACCAACCACTTATTAATATCATTGCTGCAAATAGTTGTGGAGCTATGTTTTTATATGCTGGGGATTTTTCAGGGATAGAGAAAACAGGTAAATCAATTGTTGATTTTTTGTTGAAAGCCATTGAAGAAGTAGGTCCACTAAATGTCATTCAAGTAGTGACCGATAACGCAGAAAATTACAAACTTGCGGGGAAAGAGGTGCAAAAGATACACAAACATATATTTTGGTCTCCTTGTGTTGTTAATACTCTGAATCTAATTTTTAAAGACTTTGTAAAGGAATTTGAGTGGTTTAGAAATACTTATAGAAGGGGAAAGTCTATTGTTAAATATTTCTTGAACCATACACATGTTTTGGCTATGTTTAGAGCTCAGTCTAAATTAGAGCTATTAAAAGTGGCTAAGACCAGATTTGCATCGTATTATATTTTGTTGAAGCGACTTGTTGATTGTAGAGAGTCCCTTACAACTACTATTGTTCTCAAGTCATGGAAAGAATTGGTGAAATCTAGAGATGAACACACAAGGAAGTCAGGTGCTTTGGTTACAGAAACAATTATTAGTGAAGAATTTTGGGAGGATGTGGAGAATATCATAAGTATCACAAAGCTTATATTTTTCCTTATTAAATTTTGTGATGGAGAAAGTCAAAAAATGGGTGAGATTTTTGAGAAGATGGACAACATGATTGGTGAAATAAAAGATATTATGAAGGGTGGAAAACATGTTGATAAATTTTCCCAGATTAAAAAAATTGTGCTTGACTGATGGGAGAAGATGAATATTCCTTTGCATTGTCTTGGGTTTGTACTAACACCATGGTTTTATGATACCCAATATCTTTTTAAGCTAGCACCGGGAGGTACAGTTAGAAAAACTCCAAATCAAGATAGAGAGGTCATCGTAGGTGTTATGGAAGCTTTTGAAAAGATAGCAGAAGATGTAGTAGAAGCAAAACAATTGAGAGAACAATATGCACATTTTCACTAGCGAAAGGGTTTTTATGCTGTGGCGGTAGCTCAAACAGATGTTGTGACCATGGATGTTATCGATTGGTGGTCGACATATGGTTCAGAAACTCCAGAATTAGCAGAAGTGGCAAATACTAATTTAAATTACAAGTTATTTATTTTTATTGTTAATTATCATTATTATTGTGTCTTATTATTTTTTTTTCATAAAAGGTGTTATCACAACCAATTACAAGTTCTTCAGCTGAAAGAAATTGGAGCACGTATTCATTTATTCACAATGTCAAGAGAAACAGATTGAATTCTATCAGAGCTGACAAATTGGTTTTCATCCATTCAAATATTCGTCTCCAATCGCGTTTTAGTGAAAGCTACAAAGATGGCCCTTTTAAGAAATGGGATATAAATCCAGAGCACACATATATAGATGATTCTAGTGTGAGATTGGAGGATTTGCGATGGAAATCTTTGGAGGATGACAATACAGATAGTTCTACCATTGCTGGAGACGAATATCGGGAAGCTTCATCCTTATATGCTTCTATGCCCGTCTCTATTGACAAACCACCTACTAGTTCTAGCAGGCCACCGCTCCGTCATTCCGGACTGCATTAGACTCAAATTAGTAACTTTATAAGAGGAGGGAACACTGCGAAAGATAAAAGGAAAAGAGTTGCCAATTAACTCACGTGCTCCAATTTTTTCTTATTATTAAGTAATTTTTATTTGAGACTTGTTAGATGTTTAAGAATGTTATTTTAATTTGTGCTTCAAGTAAGAAGCTATTTAATCTCTCTCTAGTGTCTAGTATGTTATTTTTTAAATTTTAAGTCTTTAAATTTATAATCTGTCTTTTTTTGATAATAAAATATGCAATCATTTTTTTATACATGATTATTAGTTGATGAGTTATTGTTGGTCTTGATTGCATTTTATAATGTATATATTTATTTAATTTTTTGTAATAATGAAACGATCCGAATAATAGTTCAAAGTGAACCGCGACCCAAAATAGCGTACCGGCTAAGCCTACCCCCACCGCACCGTGCACCGCAAAAAGTAACGTACCCCGCACCTGTACCTGGACCACGTACCCAACCGACCCGCGATCTAGTAACCTTGGTTCCGACCAGTCAGAGACCATCCCTAATTATTTCCTTGCCAAAATGAAATGGGGTCTTACATGTGCTCTCCACCTTGATTAGTTCCGACCAGTCAGAGACCATCTACGTTTTTAATGCATAACTTTTGCTTTCCTAGCCTGATTGATGTTGTTTGCAGGCAGCAGCTGTTGCACACTCCCTCTTCTGCATGTGTTACAAGTTCAATATGCAGGTTGAGAATGCAACTGTTCTTCTGTTGCTAGCGGAGATCCACAAGGTAAATAAAGGCAGATATTGAAGTACTGGTAGAGTGCCAGAACTAGCTTTGTTTGTCAATTGGGCAGTACTATATCAGTCTCTTCAAATGCAGGTCAACCTAATAATTGTATATTGTGCCCATACTTATAGTGTACCCATTGGTAAAATAGCTGACCCAAGTAGTTAGACCAAGTGTTTGTTGACTTTCATAGAATTGAGAATGTCTTCTTGGTAATAGTAAAACCTCTTATTTATCGTTTCCAGAGATCAGGCAATGCTGTGTTAGGAATTCCCTATGCTTTGGCAAGCCTTTCATTTTGCCAATCTTATAACTTGGATCTTCTCAAAGCCTCGGCTACACTGACGCTGGCGGAGTTGTGGCTCTCACTTGGATCAAATCATGCAAAAAGTGCTTTAACCCTTGTACACGGTGCTTTCCCAATGATTCTTGGTCACGGTGGTCTGGAACTTCGTGCTCGGGCATATATTGTTGAAGCAAAATGTTACTTAATGGACCCAAACTTTTCAGGTACTGAACTATTTTTGTTTCTTCATCAGAACACTTGATGTTTCAGTATGAATAGGAAAATTATGACATACTGCACCAGCGATGGTGTCTAATATTCAACTAAAGCAGATCATCCATTTGGTCCGCTAGTTATTACGGTATTCCAGTGCTATTGCATTGTTGGTTTGATCTTGAAAGGTTTAGTGCAGTTCTAGCTATTTGCTTTTATCTGCTGGTGAATTTAGTACCACAATAAACAGCATTGACATGATATGGTGAACGCTGTTCGGATGATGAATTGGATTGTTGCACTCAGATGATCTCTATATAATTTGCAGAGTTACTTGCACCAAAACAAGGGCAATGCTGACATATTACTACAGATATAGCCCTTTTGACCACAGCTTCATGATCAACTTACAGATTACAAAGTCATTGATTTTCAAAGAATTGGTTGCACAATAGGTGTTGAGCTGGATGGGATATATGTCGAAGTAAGCTAAAAAAGTGATGTTTGCTATGAAAATGGCTAAAAGGGCATGTGAAGTAAAAGTGAAAATATGATTTTCCATTTGTCAAACTAAACTGTTGCAGCTTCTCTAAAGTAACTTAAAAGTTGTTTGAAACTTCTTGAAAGCACACTGAAAAATGATAACAAACCACACATGCCACATAAAATTGAGGCTAAATATATAAAGGTTTTGATATTGTGCACATTAATTAATAGGGTCAAGCACCCATAAGCTTATAAAAATAGGGTGATTTTGCATGGAACTTTACCCTTGCCAATGCTTCAATAACCTGACAACATAAACACCAATTATACATGATGTTACCATACCAATTTTTTTTATTATCAGCTTCTCTTAAATAGTTCAGCTCAAAACAATGTGGGTTGATTATGATAAAAAGAATTCAAAGTAAACCTTGGATCAAGGAATTTGAAAAAATTACACCACATTCCCAAAAAAAATGCCACCCTACTCTCTCTCTAAGCACCTTGTTCTTTCAATTAATGTTCTCTTTTTCAAGCTGCTCATGTAATTGTCTTCCACCTCCTATTTCTAAATAGTTCAAGAAATAGGACAAACACATATCACTATCTATGAGCACCAAATGATATATTATTTATTACATGGAACAATTACATTCTTAGGGTTAAACTAATGAAAATAGTATTTGAAGCAAAGTTGTTTTTGGTCCAACGTTTCAACAATACCAATTCCCAAGCTTCACATTTGTTTATGGGCTGAAGAATCTACAACTGTTTTTGTATCCTCAACAAACCTAAAATGAAAAGCTTAAATACTCCGTGCCAAATTCAAAAGAAACAAAAGTTCGATAATCATTGCAAGATAATGATGAAAAATAAACATGCTTTCTTTAATTCATGCTGGTGACAAAGTTTAGTACATGAGGCTACCTGTATAGTTGAGGCAGCTTGGTTGTTTTGTGTTTGAAATCTCATTAACTAAATTGAAAATATAATTGACGGATCTGAGAGCTTGAGTTTGCAATACCTTGATTTTGACACTTTGGTTGAGGTTGAGAGTGAGGTTGGCGTTTCTTGTCTAGTGCAATATTATAATGAGAAAGTCATGTTTGGATAAATATGCGCAACCTGAGCTTAACAGATCATCACTTTTGAGTTAAAAATCTTTGTATTTGCAAGGTTTAAAGTATCGGTCGAGTCCAATATGATTGGACCAACACTGATTTGATACCGATACACATACACAAATATCAGGAGTCTTATATGAATCGGGGTTGACTCGGATGTATCAATATTACTTGGATTCATGTCGTTTGAATTTGATGATTCTTATCCAAATCAACCAATGTTGAGAATCACTTATTAAATGTCAAACAACAAGAAGAACTAAAAAAAAAAAAAAAAGTCAAAGAGAAGGAAAAAGAAAATAATTATAATGGACCACATCTACAAAAGAATACCCAACTTGCAAGTGGATTATCCGAAGGGTAGATTTACTCAGACAAGAAGGAAATGATCAAAGAAAAAGGGACTGATAGCAAAGAAGGAAAATGTCACACCCCAACTCCAAGGGCATGACCAGCCGCGAACCATCAATAGATAACCTATGAAACACGTAAGCCTAATAACTAAACTAATAATATAGGAGTGAAAAATAACACTAACACTAAATTGATCTCATGTTAATATGTCAAAGTCCACATACCTAAACCTGTTTGCCCCAATTATCCAAACAAGTAAAGATGGCTATACAATGTATGTTATAAAGGTCACAACACTATTAGTCTCTAAATAATTTTCAGAGTCCACTATCGACACTCCAATCGTTTCCCTGAAAAATTTTTATTTTGAAAGCATGAGCTAAAAAATTCAGTGAATGGAAAGGCATGCATATTCAAAGTGGTTGAAAAATATTTTTGGCATAAGAAATATAAATCGAAGATTTGAAAAAAATAACTTCACCAAGATAACCAATTTCTCAAGAATAACACAATTGAGTTTAAACAAGAAATCATTCCACAGCGGTGAATCATATCATAATGGTGGAGACTGTACGATATCCAATAATCGATGGGAATCAATACCAAAAGATCTCAAGGTTGGATCCAACATCGTACTTAGAGTCACCACGGCCTCACCCGGGTCTGTTCCCTAAGACAATCCGGTGAAGGTTACCAGGACGTACCGGACACTGTTCCTTTAACCGTTGAGCACTAGGGTCACCTCATCTTTTTTCGGGTCTGTTCCCTAGTGGCTAGAGTCACCGCACATAGAGGAATAATTTTTCTAGGCTTTTAGGTTTGGTCCCATTCACCATTACTAAGTCTCACCATATAAACAAGTGATTGAGTCACAATACTTCACAAAAGAATTTATCGTATGCCACAAGTATTTAGGCACATAGTAAAATATTTGGTAAAAGTAGTAATGAACAAACATGATGTATCGTTTTTAAAATGTTTAGGGATGCGAATTTTTTTTGAAAATACGTAACATGTCAAACCACTCACCTCAAGTCCAAATGATATGCATCTTGAGTGTTGCTTGTTACCCGAAGTAGAGTGAGAAGTTATCTATGTCTTTCCTCTTTTTCTTACAATTTTCTTTCTCCTTTGATGAGGTGCTCTTCTTTCCTTCTTTTCTCTCTTTTACTCTCTATTCTTTCTTGAAAATGGAAGACTACTTGTGCCCTTGTATTTTAATCCAATCCCAAATGCCCTATTTATAGGCATCATAGGATTATTCTAGAATATTGACATGTGACATTGTTTGGGGACATTCCCTAGAATATTCTACCATCTCTCATCTCTTAGATCTTTTTAGGTTTCAAGCTCATTTTGCACATGAAAATTTCACAAGTATCTAGATTCATCTATAATATTTTAAAGTCTTCTCCAACCTTCTAAGTCTTTCCGGAACTTTCTGGGACATTCTAAATTTCTGTAGAACCTTCTAAAATATTCTGGACTTCTCTAGATTGTTCTAGAACTTTCCAAATTCTTCTAGAAACTTCTTCAACATCTAGATTCTTCTAAATTGTTCTAAAATATTCTAGAACCTTTATTTATTTGCAGTATGTGTTTTGCTAAAATTTAACTAGCTGGGTTAAGTCTTTTTTTTGGTGCTAAACATATTAAATAATCAACTACCATATGATATATTTGTAAAATACAATTTTTTATGATGTATACCACATCAAATTAATATATTTTATATTGGTTTGTTCTTCTTCATGTAATATTGGGTACATTATGACTGAACCTTATATATTTTATATAGTTTTGTTTTTGTGTATAATTGGACATATAATAATTACATGTATTTATTGATTGAGCGGTAACTTGGCATACATAGATTTTCAATTTTTTGTATTTCTTATTGTTAAGAATTTGTAAAATAAATATCAAAATTGCATTAGATTTACATCAGTTCCTATAATGTTAGGATGAAACGTAAATATCGAAATTATAATTAAGAGATATTTATTTTTTTGCATTTATTTGTGAAACATGTTAATTATGGGAATGTTTATAGCTTGGTAGGTTCATAATACTTCCATTTAACATTGATGATGGTAAATAATTCCTGTAGCACCATTATACCATTTTTCTATGTTCACTGTGCTCCATAATGTATTTTTGACATATGATATAGGCAGTTGTTTGGATTTTTTAAAAAAATTTCTTCATATTTTTTTTTGGGGGGTCTTGTATCTAGCATGTGTGACTGATGTATGTCAATGCCCTCTGAGTTGATGGTTGATACTATAGTTCCAAAAAAAAAAAAAAAGCCATGGGAATTCCATTTCCAAAAAAAAACCATGTGCATTTAATCTAGGGTTGTATGATGTGTATATTGATGCTGCTCACCAGGATGCAGAAGTAAGTCATTAGGTGCAAATGATGAATTGTGATTTCCAAGTTACACTGCTCATTAAAGCTTGTGGCAACTCGGACCGAACTAAGTTTTCTTGTAGTAGTTTGGCAAAAGGATAAAGACCAAAAATTTGTGCATGTCGTTACATTGTGACCACTTGAACTCCTTGAATGGGGTGTGTACATCTTTCCTTTTGATTGGATTTTCTTTAAACATGCTTGATTTTTGTCTACTACACTTGTAGCATGGATTTGAACTAGAGTCCAAACATTTTTTAAGATTTGTACGTGGATAACACGACAAAAGTCATATTTATTTCTAATAGCATCTATTATCGAAAAAAATAGAAACACTGTGTATATATATATTATCCCTTATGCACACCATAATTCAAACAAATAAATGTAATTTATTAGATATAGATGTGCATATATCTGTATGTATGTATGTATGTATGTATGTGAGAGTGCGGATGTCATACGAAATGAGGCACTGGTATTTACCACGTTGATGTGAAGCTTTGCTTTAGGTGCAATGAAGGCTGATCTTGAACTTGGAAAGGGTCTAAGATGTGACAGATTTGTATAGGGGTACATGATGAGTTTTTGTGTTTCATCGAAGAAATTTTGATTGGTTGATTTATTATGAAGATGCTATAATTTCATAACAGCTGAATAGCTTAGTGATTATGGTTTAATCAAACAAATTTCTGCTTATCCCTGCAGACATACAGGCACAATCTGCTTAAAAGAAGCCAAGGGTTATAAGTTGGCCAATTTAAGCTTTGTTGTACAGGCACATAGCCCTAAAAATGAGATTTGATAGAAAATCACAAAACACCTTCTCCCCGCTGAAAAAAAAACCAAAAAAGAGAATACGAAAATAAAGAAGAATGAGTAAAGTGGCGGGAGAAAGTATATGTAAATCAGTACTGTTGTCAAATATTCCCCTCTTCGTTTAAGGTCCTAATATTTACTTAATTCTTTTGTTATATTTCTTCAGCATTTGAGGATGCAGGGGTTGTCTTGGAACCTTTAAGGCAAGCTTCAATAGATCTTCAACCTTTGGAGGTAAGTTGCTCTCTACCTAAATTTACAAAGTTTTGAGAATTTAGGATCTCTATCTGATCATAGAAGTCCACTGATGGTGTCTGGGTTAAAATAATATGAACAGAAAAATTTACAGTTGTCATTATGCCAACATGCTTGGTATATATGTTGTTTTGCTTGGATTAATCGCTGATTTTCAAGTTATGCTTTTAAGCTCTGGTGTTGGTATTATCTATTATGAGAAGGTATTTTGGTATTAAATCCATCTATTTTCTTTATGTGAGCTGTGTAGCTATTTCTTACAAATTGTTTCTTCTTGTTTGGTTGTATTCAAGGATCAAAATGTCGTGTCGACACATCCGAAACGTTTTGGGATTTCAACACACCGACACGAAACATGGGTGGAATTCCAAAATTCTAAAGTTTCGGTCGAAACGTCACTGTGTCGGACCGTTTCGGTCGAAACAGGTTGAAACACCTATGCTACCTTTTATGTACATATTTTTTATATAAGTAATGAACAATTACATTTAATATCCCACTGCATTATAATTTTTTACTTTTAACTATACATAACTATCATTAATTTAATTTGATACCTTTAATTATTTTTTTTCTTTTTATAATTATTCTTTTATGTTATTATTATTTGTTAAATTTACATATTAAATAACTGCATGTCATTTTATTAATTATAACTTATTTGTTAAATATCTAGAATTAAGTATTTATGTGTTTTAATCATTGTGTACACAATGATTTTAATATTAATGAAATAATATTATTTATTAATTTGAAGACACAATTTAAATTAATAAATTAGTATTATAATAATATGTTGCACTTGGTATTATTAATTAATAAATTAGTATTATAATGAAATTATATTATTAATTGGATTATATTCTAATTTAAATGATTTCCGCCTCATATCAAACCATTTTTTCCTCAAATTTAAATTTATTCTTATATAAATGGATGTTAACCGAATAAATATGTTAAATTAATCAATTATTTAGCTTATCTTTATAATAAATTGATTGTATTTGTATTTCTACATGTTTCTATGTGTTTCCATATTTTTTCTTGGTTTCCGAAACGTTTCCATTTTTGAGCTGACCGAAACGGTACTTGGAAACGATATTTCGATCCTTGGTTGTACTTCTATTGCCCCCAATTTCTATGAAATAATGGATGCTTATTGAATGAATCTTCATTTATATGACTACTAAGGTTGGTTTAGAATTTCTTTCTATTTGCTTTAGGATATTCGTGGAAAAAACAGTTTTATGGAGAATTGCATTTTTATGACTTGGTCATTGGGTAGTCTTGGGTATAGTGAAAGTACTAATATTCTAGAAATTGTGTTATAGTTCAAAAGTTCCAAAACAGGGAATGCTTTCCAAAGAAATGACTATCCCTTAAGAATAATGAAAAAATAATTGCAATTGTCACACCCCGTCTCCAGGGATATGACCGGCCATGAACCATGGAACATGTAAGCTTATCATCAATATTACCATTAGGTGAAAATACAAACACAAAATGTCCTTGTATTATTAAGTAACATGTCCACATAACCCAAACAAAAAAGAGCATTACTGCTCGTACATACTGAGCGTCTTGATAAAATATATGTATACATATATACTTATCTACATAAGATGGTGCACAAAAACGTTCTATTGGGGTAAGGACACAATCAGGTGCACAAAAGTCTCCAAAATCTGCTAGTGACACTCCAGTCTCTGACCTGGAGAAAAAAAACATAATCTAACAAAATGAGCTTAAAGTTCAGTGAATGGTAACACACACATAGTAATATTCATTTTGAAAACATGAAATATAAAATCACTGATAACAAGAAAATACTTATGACATACGATAGATAATCATAAACAAAACCAGTAGCTAAAAACGTTGTGACAATAATAATTTATATCATCATCTCATAATGGTAAGGACTCGTATGATATCTGGGAATTGTACCAAATGTCAGAAGATCTCTTGGCTGGATCCAACATCGTACGTAGGGTCACCATGGGTTGGCGCTCGGGAACCCTAAGACAATCCGATGAAGGTCACCAGGACGCACCAGGAAGTGTTTCTTCAACCGTTGAGCACTAGGGTCACCTTAGCCTCTCCCGGGTCTGTTCCCTAGTGGCCAGGGTCACCCACACACAGAGGAATACTTTTTTAGTCTTGGTCCCCATTCACCATCACTAAGTAAACAAGTGATTGAGTCACAATACTTCATAAAAGAATTCATCAAGGTAAGGAGAATCGTATGCCACAAGTATTTAGATATTTAGTAAAATATTTTGTAAAAGTAATAATGAACAGGCATGATGTATTGTTTTTAAAATATTTAGGGATACAGGAAATTTTCGAAGATACGTAACATGCCAAATCACTCACCTTAAGTCCAAATGATATGCTTCTTAAGTGTTGCTTGTTACTCGAAGTAGAATGAGTTGTTATGATACCTTTCCTCTTTCTCTCACAATTTCCTTTATCCTTTGATGAGGTGCTCTTCCTTCCTTCTTCTCTTTTATTCTCTATTCTTTCTTGAAAGTGAAAGACTACTTGTTCACGTGTATACTTAGTCCAATCCCCAAATGCTCTATTTATAGGCATCCTAGGATTATTCTAGAGAATATTGACATGTGATATTTTTAGGGAAGATTCCCTAGAATATTCTACCATCTCCCTCTCTTAGATCATTCTAGGTTTCAGACTTATTTTACACAAGGCAATTCCACAAGTATCTAGATTATTCTAAGTCTTCTCCAGCCTTCTAAGTCATTCCGGAACTTTCCAGAATAGTTCAAATCCCTCTAGAACTTTTCAAATTCTTCTAGATTCTTCAAAAACTCTCTTTTAAGAATTATTATTTATTTATACTAACATTTCATATTGAAGAAACCTTTTAACATAATAGTTCAAGTTTAAGAAAATGACAATATAAAACTCTATGTTATAACTATTAGACACTCAAGGGTAGGTCAGAATATTACATCAATTGTTGTCCAACCAAATAAATAAAGAAAGAAACAAACAAAACATGTTTTTCAAAAGCCATCATAATAATGTTCCAAGAATAATGCATGTATATGTTCATCCTTCAGTATAAAAGGATGAAATTATGTTATTGGCATATTGTGTCGAATTCATTCAATATGTTATTTTTGTTATGTTGAATTTATTAATGTCAGTAATAATAATAATAATAAAAAAAACAAAGATTCCTTAAAAAAAGAAATGAATATCATTTAAGAATAATGAAAAAGCAATTGTAATTGTTATCATAAAGATGGTCCAAGAATAATGCATGCAAGGAGGATGAACATTTTCCTATAATTTCAGGATTTAAAAGTTCAATTGTTTCATATTGACTTCTTGGTGAAACTGATTGTGTTGTTATCTTGATATGATAATTTGTAAATAATTCAAAAGTTCCTTTTTGATATATTGTACTTTTGACATATTCCAATTTATTAAAATTTTCTCAATATCAATAACATTATATTCATGTGTGTTTATCATGTTTGAAGTGCTTCGAGATGATGAGGCACGATAAGATTAATTCTTAATAAATATTTTATCTTACGTCAAAGTAAATTCTATAGACTCTCAACGATTTATATGCATAGGGCATTCCTATGGCCATCTCACCTAACATTACATTAAAGGATTGCGCGACTTAAGGTC
>CM042184.1:19917343-19935226 GCA_023539305.1 Ilex asprella
GTAGTCGTACATTTGGGGTTCACCAGATGTCATTCTGATCATACCTGATTTATTTGACGGAATACTTCTGGATAGTGTGTCATCGTTTTGGTATATGTTGATGATATTATTATTACTGGAGATGATATTTTTGGGACTGCGCAGGTCAAGGTAGACCTTGGGAAGGCCTTCGATGTGAAGGACCTTGGATTTCTGTGATACTTTCTTGGGATTGAGGTTGCCCGTAGCAGCAGGGGTGTTGTTCTTTCTCAGAGAAAGTATGTTCTAGACCTTCTCTCGGATACTGGGATGCTGGGGTGCAAATCGGCGTCATCACCCATGATTCCAAACCTGAAGCTTATTGCTGAAGGTAAGGAGTTGAGAGATCCGACTGTCTATTAGAGATTGGTAGGTAGACTTATCTACCTAGCCAACACTAGGTCAGACATTTCAATCGCTGTTAGCCAAGTTAGTCAGTTTATGCACAGGCCATGTCAGCCTCATCTTAATGCAGTTTATCATATTCTTCGGTACCTCAAGTCATGTCCTAAACTTGGGTTGTTCTATGCATCAGGATCTCAGACTGGTTCTTTAACTTGTTATTCAGATTTAGATTATGAGGGGAGCGTGTGACAGTCGATCTACTACAGACTTCTGTATTTTTAAAGGGACTCATCTTATCTCTTGGAAGAGCAAGAAGCAGACAGTTGTCTCTCGCTCGTCTGTACAGGCAGAGTATTGGACACTAGCACTTAACACGTGTGAAATTATTTGGCTATGATCGGTTTTTGGCGAGTTGGGATTTTGAGTGACTTATCGATCCACATTTTATTGTGATAATCGATCTGCTATTCAGCTCGCTTCTGACTCTGTACTACACGAGAGGACGAAGCATATAGAGATCGATGTTCACTTTCTTCGGGAGAAGGTTAGTTGTAGTATTGTCACTCCATTGTTTGTGAGGACTAGTGATCAAGTTGCAGATGTGTTCACCAAACCTATCACTCTATCCATTCTCCGGGACTCTGTTGTCAAGCTTGGCTTGGTTGATATCTTTGCGCCTAGCTTGAGGGGGAATGTTGGAGATATTTCCTAGTTTATTAGTGTTTTCCTTTTATTTATTTTACCTTCGTTTTATTTTTTTTATCTTTATTGTATCCTTCATTGTTTGATTATAAATATGAGGGCTCTACACTTAGTTTGTATCCCTTTTTACATATCTCAAGTTATAAGAATGATGACTTTGATATCAAAATTTACGTAGGCACATGGAATTCAACCTAATAAAACAAATATGAAAATAATATAACCAGGAACATGGAACTTACAATGCTTTGTATTGAAAATTTGAAATTGAAATTGAAATTTATTGATAGATGACAAACATTGCAAATGTGAATGAAAATAGTGTTAGAACCGAAGTCTCAAGAATCATTGACAGCGCGTATGTATCAAATACAAAAAAAAAAAAATCATTAAAACTCTACAAAGCGGAACTAGGGTTACATTCGAGATCACTTTGGATTGATCTCGTCTCAGTACGAACGCATAATATAAAGGCAGACGTAAAAGATAGCTCGACAAACCTCACGATATTCTATCGTATATTCTCCAACTCCAAATCGGGATGCAGTGTGGGCTACAAGGACCTCCAAACTTCTGCTTTCTTTCTCAGCCTCCCTTAAAACGTGAGTAAGCAAAGTGATGTTAATTTAGAGAGCCTAGACGTTTATATATAAGCTACGACTGAAACTTTAAAGAGAAATCAGGGCGGGGCTTTCAATGAGCCTAGTATTTCTATGTTCAACCCAGAACAAACATCCTACAATCTATTAATAATAAGTTAGTCCACTAAAAATTTATAATTGATCTCCTGAGCCATATCTCAAAATTATGTTTCGAGCTTCTTATGATTATATGTTTAATAGTCTTCCTACCTTTAAGATTACAGATGTCTATCAATTAAATAAATTACTAATAATTATATTTAATTGACTTCTTTTATTTCGTAAGACTTTACCTTTGAACTTATTTGTTATGTCGGATAATTTAATTCATCTGCAGAGTTTGACATGGACAAAACTTATGAGCTTTCTCAAGAGGATATCATCAACCCATTTAAATACTAGGACGTAGTTTTTTTTAATAATTAATTTTCACTATACAAATAATTTCGTTTCCAAATTTACCAAGTTTATTGACTCAATATGAATATCATTTTTTGATGAATTAAAGTGACAATCATTATATGCACGTGACAATTAAATATATCGGGATTAGGAGAATAAGCAATTATAATAATCATGAGATATTTATTATTTTATCCAATCAGTAAAAGATAATAATTTTAACATGGTTTTGTTTAATACACAAAGTGTACTAATGCAATAATTCGAGACATCAAACAGTTTCTTATAGTCAAGACAGACTATGCCATAATATTATACTATAATCATATTGATGGTGGGTTCAATTTCATCTAAGATTGGGAATCTATATTCATATTATACAAGAATTCGATAATTTGGTCTTCTGTGCATAAGCCGAACTCTACACACCAGATTATCTATAATATAAAATATAAGACACACATGTATACTATATATAAAATATAATGCAAATATTTTGCCCACATAGATTCTCAATAAAATGAAAAACCAAACTTGTATTAATTAATAAAACGAGTTTCACTATAAAAATAAACCTTTAGTATATAACCCTATCAAACAGTACACTCATTGTACATAGAATGCTAGAGATTAATTTTCATGCTATGCACTTAACTCATTATCCGACTTTGCTTTTCATTGCAATTTCATCGTTTTACATTGAAGAAGGATGAACATATGCAGTATTTTTGGAACATCACTATGATAACTTTTGAAAAACATGCTTTGTTTTTTTCTTTCTTTACTTGTCCGGACAACAATTGTAATTGCTTTTTTAAAGGACAATCATTTATTTTTGAAGGATTCTTTGCTTTATTATCGTTGTTGTTATTATTATTATTATTATTATTACGGTCATTATTGCTCTGCTCTATTGAGACTTTAAAAGTTCAGTGATTCATTATTAGGATTAGTAACCGAAAGTTTATTAATGGCCCAATATATTTCAATTGTTATTCAAACATTAATCGTTAATATTCAAACACATAGATGTAACTTTCTTCAATTAAGTAATTTTCATTTTGTTGTTATGTATCGCCTACATTATAAAATAATGAATACTATAGTTTATTCACGATCATAACAGTGCTGTAGTTTTGCTTTGTTTAGTTGGTACATCAAAGTAATAGAATTTAGGGTTTAGAATGGAACAGAGACAAAAGAAAAGAAAGCGAAGGGAATAGGGAAGAGAACAGGATTATAATTACTGTTAAGTAGAGTGAGAATTTGATAAAAAAATAAAATAAGTAGAGTGAGAGTTAATCAGATTCTCCTCTCATCACCCGTATTTATATTAACTTATAATAAAGTGAAGATTATAATAATACCCTTAATTTAAATAACTTAATATTCTACACTCCTGCTCAAGTTGGAGTATAGATATCTCTTATGCCCAATGAGAATTTGATTGTGTGGCAGGAGGTGAAGTGGGAGGCATCACATCTGTAGAAAAGACAATAGGAGTCTTGTGAATATAAATATGCATAATAGGTAGATGAGTAACAGTCAAATCGTAAGAGAAGGATGACAAGTCTAACACAGTAATATCATCAACATATGTTTTCTTAGAAACATTAGCTAAAGAGGTATAAATATAAATGAAAATTTATGTAGAGATGAAGAGCTGGATGAGATCGAAAAGAAAGGAATATAAAGTGGAGCTAGCATAGAGCTTAGTACTAAGAACATTAAGGAGCAAGACAAAGCAAATACATCCAATCCAAGTACATAAGGGACACTAGAAATGAGAGTAGTACGGACACAATTGATCAAATGAATTGTTGTGATGATTGTTTTCCCCTAAAAAGAGTTGGGGACATTTGTTGATGACAAAAAAGATTGAGTTATCTCTTGAATGTGGCAGTGTTTGCGGTCAACAATATCATTCTACTCAAGTGTCTTTGTACCAGAGGATTGTTTAATAGTACCATCAGATTGTAACAAATTATTGGAAGCATTCAATAACAATGGAATACTGAGTGTGTATTATAACATAGAAAACAGTGAGAATTCAAAACAACGTTTCATCAAATATATCCAACAACACTTGCTATGATCATCAATAAAATAGACATAATATCTGAACATTCCTTATGTAAGAATAGAACTAGGTCTCATATATTAAAATGAACAAGATCAAATAGTGCAAGAGAGCAAGTAAATTTTTTATTAAAAATTAATGTAGTAAATTTTGCTAATTTACATCCACTACAATTTGAAATGTGATGACACTCTAAACTACACAAACTACCAGTAGAAGTTAAAAATTTTAAACGTGAATGAGAAATATGACTAAAGTGAGAATGCTACAAATGAAAACTACACGTTTGTGGACTCAAATAAAAAACAGATAAATCGACATTGAAAGTAGCAACGTGGAATGTGTGTCTCCTTCAACACATAGAATCCTCCCTTTTATGGCATGTCCCAATCAACTTTTTGGATTGTCGATTCTGCATATTACAACCAAAAAGAAGAGAAATGAACCAAGAATCTGGTATAAAAAAGTTGGCTAATTGAGTTTAAATTCAAGGTAAGTTGGGGAATGTAATGAACTTCTGGAAGTATAAGGTGAAAAGAAATGACTGTCACAATGTTAGTCAAAGACATTTGAGTGTCATTAGTTGCAAGCACATATATAGATGAAGGTGAGATAATAATGTGTAGTACCTGAATCAAAGACCTAGGTGCTTGGAGATGTACTGATGTGAATTAGAAGTGTCTTTGGGAGGAATAACTAAGACAGTTTGCTTGGGCAATGGAAGAAGCTCGTTTCCAAAAAGTGTCTTAAGATGCACCTCCTCGACTAAGTGCTTATTACCCATTCCATCAACTGAGGGAAGTGGGTGACGATCGAGAATGGAGCCACAAAACTCTCGAAGTCATATTTTAGTGTCATTAGAAATTGCACAAACCTCTGTGTTCCTCTCTAAAAGTAAGATATGTGTTATTAGTACTCAGTTCAGCTAGTTCAATGAGTGCTAGCTAATCCTTATATCCAGTCATAACATATTAGAACTCCTATATGGTTCTATAAGCTTGCAGTACAATCCAAATAGTTCCAAATTTCCTTTGCAAAGTTAATATCTCTTTGCAAAGTTGGACTGAACAATAAACGTAGTCAAATAGTCCCAGATTTCCTTGGATGTGGTAAATGGGGCTAAATGATCACCAATAGCTTGATCAATTGAGTTATTAATTCAAATAATAATTTTAGCATTATTAATGTCTCAACTATGCGTCAAGTCCTCTTACTTTTCTACCTTAGTATTTGTTATAGCTTTCATAACACCATTAACAAAACTCCATTTACCATTGCCCAACAAATTTTTTCATAACATATGCCCCCACTAGACATGGTTGTCCACAATCAACTTTACACTTACATCCCAGTGTTATTTAAGGCGTAAAGCGAGCCGAAGCGATCAAGGCTCCTAACGCCTAGGCGAGAAGCGAAGTGAACAGTTAAAAAAATATATATTTTAGTTTAATTAATTCTAAATATCTAAGTTATAATTTTATACATACTAAATATTTAAATCAACAAAAAATAGCATGTCAAAACTTGAAAACAATACAAAAAATTAACAAAACAATACAGAAAATCAACAAAAATAGCATGTCATGTACTGATTTTTTTTTGAAGTATATCAATTATCAACCAAATGTGTTTTTGTTATAGTATATCAATCAACCACAAATGTTTTTGTATGACAGAACAACAAAACAGAACAGGGCACAATCAGAAGCACGATCAGGAAGCACCGAAGCACAGTCAGGAAAAAACAATAGCAAAACCGGTTAAACAAAACAACAAAATAAAACAGCAAAAAAAAATTCAGGAAGCATAGTGAGGAAGGACTGAAGCACAATCAGGAAAACTAGAACAACAAAACAGTAGAACCAGGAAGCACCGAAGCACAGTCAGGAAAAAAAAGGAGTAGAATTTGTGCAAGGAAGAAGATCCAGAACCAGAAAAGAAAATAAAAAAAAAAAGAGAAATATAGCAGAGAAAAAAAAAAGACTAACCTGTGCAGCGAGATCAGTGAGGAAGGAGACTATGTCTAGCTCCAGCCACCGACGTGTCTTGTCTGTCGAAGCACTAAGGTAGAGAGAGAGAGAGTCAATCGTGCCCAGCGATCGTATCCAGCGACAGAGAGTGAGGAAGGAGACTTTCGATCGTATCTGTCGATCGACTCTAGCGAGCGATCGTCTCTGTCGATCGACTCCAGCCAGCAATCGTCTCTGTCGATCGACTCCAGCCAGCGATCGACTCCAGCCAGCAATCGTCTCTGTCGATCGACTCCAGCCAGCGATCGTCTCTGTCGATCGTCTCAGTCGACCGACTCAAGCCAACGATCGGAGTCCAGGAGTCAGCAGCGATCGAAGTCCAAGAGTCAGCAGCGATCGTGTAAGACCAACGAGAAATTCGATTAAAATTAGGGTTTGGGATTGTATTTAAGGGATAAGGGAATAATTCGGTGTATCACATTTTATAATATTTTTTTTTCAATTGGCCAATCTAACGGTCCAAATTAAAAATAAAACTTTGCCTCGCTTCGCTGAAGCGGTCGCTTTTTCGCCTTGCGCTTAAGCGCAAGGTGAACGCTTTTTTCTCGCTTCGCTCACGTTCGCCTCGCCTGGGGTCTTCCAAGCGAGATAGGCTCGCCTCGTCTCGTTTCTCATCTAGGCGAGCGCCTAGGCGCGCTTTTCAAAACACTGTTACAACCTAAAGAGAATCAGAGTTGCTGCTCACCATAATTTCAATAGAGGGAGATCAAATAACAACAATAAAACCATTTGACCAAATTGGTGTAGATTCAAGTAAAACAAATTCAAGACACAAATCTTGAAAGCCCAATCCAAAAACCAGCTAACTCCGAAAGAATTGCAGCCACTGGAATGCAATAGCCCAAAGCCCAACAATGAAGCAAGAAATAAAATACAAAAGTAGGAAGAAGAAGAGACTGTTGAAGATCCTACTCCAGCCAAACCAACAGAATTCAATAAAAAACTCCAACCGAAGCCAAGCCAACAAGCCAGTAGATCAACAACTCAAAAAGCCAAAGAGGAGAGGTCACTTACTAAAGAGAAGGATCAACAAAAACTTCAGGATTTGCAAAAAACTCAAGCAAATCCTTTCCAATCAAAGCATTGTCAAGAAGTCCAAATCACACTTTTTTAAAAACAAAGCACACCATTGCAAAGCCTATGAAAAATCGAGCAAATTGATGGTCTCTCCTGCTTCAGATTGATGACGTCATCCGGAGCAATAATTACGTTAACCCTAGTTTCAACCAAAAATCTTTCTACTGTGTTCTACAATTTCTTGAGTGAGCTTAGAGATCGTAGCATGCACTGATACCATGATGAATATGATCAAAAAGACGAGAAAGATGAGAGAAAAGAAAAGGAACGAATATTATTACAGCACACAGAGTCTGCTCAACAACACAAAACCAAAGATACATAATAGGGGCCTTCTATAGTATATAAAATAATTTAAGTGATTAAACTACCCCTAATACTAATATGCTAGAATAGGTTTATACACTTCAGGGACTACTCCACTTATAGCCTAGGTTTTGAGTTGAATGCTGTACCATTGTATCAGAGTTTCATCAACTTCAAGGGGTCTGAATAGTGCTGACCAGCTGTTAATGATGGGTTGCATTTAGAACTTCAAATGGAAAGGTCCCATTCTCTTCAAGTAAATTTTTGGATCACAGCTGGTTTACGTCTAGACACTTCAGACAATGTAGCAGTGCCTTTGCATGAAATGTTTTTGGATTAAAAGGATGACATTGACACTTAATCCATACACATACGCCTGACAAGCATAACAGGTCTTTGTATGATAGATGATGCCTAGTATTATGCATTTTTTTTGTTTTATTTGGACTTGTAAAGAAATATTTACTTAATTATTTACTTGCACAAAACATCATTTTATAACCTGGGAGATGACATTGCTTGTGGTACACAGTTTCATGAATTGGCAGCTGAAGCTTTCTACTTAAGGGCTATTGTATTCGACAAGCTGGGACAACTGCATGAAAGGGAAGAGGCCGCTGCTTCATTCAAGAAGCACATTATAGCACTTGAAAACCCCCAAGATGAGGAAGATTCTCTCTTCACTACATTGTAAAGAACCAGTGTAAGGTTGTGCTTTCTTGTGAACGCACTGATTTGATATACACTGATTTTGCAAGCTTTATATGATATCCTATATGCTTTTCCTGACTGGCTTTATACTGATGCCTATTACAATTCTGGTACAGTTAAATGCAACAGGATGGAGGGTAATTTTCTCGCAGTTTCATTGATGGTTTACATAGCAAAAGAAATTGCTAAAAGTTTAGTACAGATTTAATCATAGATGATTCTGTGATAGCAAAGAACGTTGAGTACTTGGTGGAGATGTGTGAAAAATATTATATCTTGTCTAGTTTCTTTTTCAATATATTTATTTTTTGTCTGATGGAATTTTCTACATTTAAAATTTGAATATAAAAAATCTAAAAGTATTTCGTGTTATCGGTTTGAGTTTCTGGAAAAGTTTTGCCCCCTAGGAAGAAAATTCTGACCTCGTCCCTGATTTGAACCAGTCGTTTAATTTGATATTAATTTTGATCATGCTTTGCATGTAGGTACATTGTAAGTTAAGAGTTGCTATTTTTTTTTTGACCACAAGCAAGCTATGGAAATGTTTTCTCATTATTTAATGTTAATAGCTATTGTCAATAACAAGCTATTGAGTTGCTATTTAATGTTTGGGTTAATTGCATTAGAGGTCCCCAAAGTATGGAGTTTGTCTCATTTTGGTCCTCAAAGTTTCAATTACATCATTTTAGTCTTTGAAATATTGAATATGTTTCTATATGATCATTCAAGCAGACAACGTCCAGATTGCTAACGATTTTTTATCATAAATTTGTTACGTAATAGCTAAATATAGACATAAAATAATTTTGATAGTTCTTAAACAAAATTTTGGGTAGCTCTTGATAAAAAAATGTGTAATATAGGTAGTTTTTGAACAAAATTTGGATAGTTCATGATCAAAACATTATAATTTAAGTAGGTATTTTACCAAAATTTGGTCAAGAGTTATCCAAATTATTTTTTTTGTCCACATTTAAGTATCATGTGACAAGTTTATGATAAAAAATTATTAGTAATCTGGATACTGTCTGTTTGAGAGATCATATAAAAATATTTTTAATACTTCAAGGACTAAAATAATGCAATTGAAACATTGAGAACCAAAATGAGACAAACTCTATACTTTAGGGACCTCCAATGCAATTAACCCTTAATGTTTTTAAAAAACAATTTCCCTCTGATGTGTAGAGAATAGAGATGCATCTATACTATTCGTCAGATGGAGACGAGGATATGTACATATCTAAATGTGTCATATATATAATATGGTGTATATGGAATACGTTTGTAGAACAATATATATACTTCGTGCCCACTGGTTCATTGAGCCCATTCATAGTATGTGACAAATATGTTGCCGGTTAGATGGCCTGGTTTATTCAGGGACTTTCTTAGAGAACTGAAGTAGATGACGTGATCCAACAAGCTGAGATGCTAAAGACGGAATCCATGTTGTCATCTATCCTCCCGATTTGCTTTCATGTTTACCTAAAGTCTATGAATTAGCATACTATCAAGAGAACTGTCTTAGATAGTTGAATGGATGTTAGGACTGCTACATGTTTTTTGTCACACATCAAAAGTAAGTAAATGATGCACGGGATTAGCATTTTTTTTTATGTTTCATTATTTTACTATAATGAGAATTTAATTAGTAAGATTCCATAGTGATTAGTTGTCTAAATCATGTCAATTTTTATAAACAGCAAATTACATTTGTTTTTATTCCTTTTAGTAACTCCCGTAGAAGTAGGATATTCTCTTTTGGGACTGTTTAGGGTTCTCCACATTCATATAGAGTGTTTGTATGTGCTACGAATTTTAGCACTGTAATATCAATTTTTATAGTGCTTCTCTTGTTTTTCAGTTTTCTTTGTGTTTTAGTTATTCAACTGGTATCAGAGATTTAATTGACACGGTGTGATTGCTAATCCTCAAACGGGTGGCAATGCTTTATATGATGGCGATCATGTGTAAGGGTGTTGCTATGCACAACGGATAGTTAACACATAATAATTGTTGGAAGATAGAATTTCAAATTTGAAAACAATAAAAACATGATACAAAGATATAACGTGGTTCAATATAGGATATTCACCTCGGTACACTGTATTTACATTCACAGATAAAAAATTTATATTGATGTATTATTAATTGAAATCTGTGATAGACTATATTGAAAAAATTTAATCTTTTTATTTTGTATAGCAGAATTGAATACTTACATCATGTCATTGATATTCAAGTTCAAGAACAAGAAATTCAAATTCTCTATAGAGTGAATAATCAACGAACCCAACGTCCCAATAAGCACGAATCCGTATCATAACCTTGATCTCAACACTCAAGAAGAACACCCAAGAACAACTTTATAAATATGTACTGTATGGAGATATATGAGAGAAGAGTTTCTTGCCTACATATATGATTTTTGTATTCACATATGACTTAATGGAAAATCACATACATGAATATATATAGGCAGAGACCCTTATTCAATAGAGAAGCTGTAAGTAATGTCTTTTTATCAAGGAGTTACAACTGTTTTTTAACTTCTCCATGATGGTCACTCCATCTGATGATAGGAGTAGTGGGTAGTTACTTTAATGTCAGTTACTCAAAAGAATTTGACTCAGTAAATATAATATATATTAAATATACATAATATTTATTAAAAAGAGGACATGACATGTGGGCCACCTTAAGTTTCTAATTAGAGGTGGAGTCCAATATTAATTAGACATAAAGTCCAACATTCTCCCACTTGGCACACATGACGCATCAGACAATTTGGGTAACCAACACTTGATACTGAATATGACCATAGGATTAAATAACTAACCGAATTTTATTGAAAAAAATAATGCACGAATCAAAGAGGTTGTGCACTTTTAAATGAACACTTCCTTCCTTTTATTACAATGCATCATCTTCTCAGAACTTTATGTGATATCACTCCTTATGAATGACTTCCTACAAGTCATTTCGGGTCCTATAGCTACGTACTAATCTTAATGGATAGTATATCACAGACAATAGATTATGTGCACAAAATAGCTAAAGTATGCATTGATCATGATCAAATATTTACAAACCAAGAAGTCAACCATACAATGAGCCAACAAATCTCATGTTCTCTACGTGTTTCAAATACGTCTTAACTAAGAGCCTTTTAGTCATGGGATCTACAAACATCAGATCTGTACTAATATGTTTAATAGATACTTTTTGTTCCTTGACTCTTTCTCTGACAATGAGATACTTAATGTCAATATGTTTGGTTCGGCTTCCACTTTTATTATTCTTAGAAAAGAAAAGAGTAGCCGAATTATTACAGTAAAGTCTTAATGGCTTGGAAATAGAATCCACAATCTGGAGCCCTGTGATAAAATTTTTCAACCATTTTGCGTGTGATGTTGCTTCAAAGCACGTTATAAACTCTGCTTCCATAGTAGACGATGCAACTATTGTCTGTTTGACACTTTTCCATGATATAGCACCTCCTGGTAGCATGAAAAACATATCCCGAAGTGAATTTTCTAGAATCCGAACAACCTGCAAAATCTAGGTCAGAATATCCAACCATTTCAAGATAGTCGACATGCTCGTAAGTTAACATACAATCTTTGGTCCCTTGTAAAAACCTCAAAACTTTCTTAGCTGCCTTCCAATGTTCCATTCCTGGATCGCTTTGGTACCTTCCAAGCATCCCAACTGCAAATGCAATGTCAGGTTTTACACAAGTCTGTGCATGTATCAAGCTGCCAACAACAAATGCATAGGGAATGCTATTCATTTGTTCCTTTTTCAAAGCATTTTTCGGACACTAGTTCAAACTGAATTTGTCACCCTTTTACGATTGGAGCTACATTAGGTCTGCATTCATTCATTCTGAATTTCCCCCAGACAAACCCAATTTTCTTTGAATCTTGTCTCTATGAATCTCTATGCCTATGACATAGGAGGCTTCACCCATATCCTTCATCTCAAAGTTTTGTGGAAAAAATTCTTTAGTTTTATGCAACAAACTCAAATCATTGGCTGCAAGTAGAATGCCATCAACATATAGGACTAAGAAAATATATTTACTCCCACTAACCTTAAGGTATATGCAATTATCCATAACATTCTCCTCAAAACTATATGAGGTAATAACATTATGAAACTTAAGATACCATTGACAGGAGGCCTGCTTTAGTCCATATATGAATTTCTTTAGCTTGCAAGCTAGGTGACTATCCTCATCAGAACAAAATCCTTCAGGTTGCCTCATGTACACTTCTTCATCAAGATCCCCATTTAAAAGGTTATTTTCACATCCATTTGATGTAGCTCTAAATCAAAATGAGCTACTAATGCCATGATAATCCTAAACAAGTCCTTTTTAGAAACAGGAGAAAAGGTATTGTGATAGTCAATGCATTCTCTTTGAGTGAAGCTCTTAGCTAAAAGTTTGGCCTTATATCGTTCGACATTATCATTTGTGTCTTTCTTGGTCTTATAGTCAACGACCTTGACTCCCTTAGGTAACTCAACAATTTCCCAAACTTGATTTTTAGCCGTAGACTCCATCTCTTCTTTCATGGCCTCGTACCAAAATATGGAATTTTCTCCACTTATGGCATGTGAAAACGAGATAGGATCTTCCTTATGTCCAACATCAAAGTCAGACTTCAATAAGTACACGAAGTAATCATCAGAAATAGCTGGTCTTTTTACCCATGAGGATCTCCTTACTTCTACAGTCTCATCCATACTTTGTGGGTTTGGAGCTGTAAACTCTATGTTGACTTGTTCTTCTAGAGTTGGTGGTACTTGAATATCATCCGGATTATCTTGAATGATAACCAACTTATCTTTATTTATGGGTATGGTATCTGAATCCCGTGATTCCTCTCACTCAATTTTTCGAGGAATACTCCAACTAATGTCAACACCCTCAATAAATTTTGCATTTCTGGCCTCAACAATTCTAGGTGTATGTGATGGACAATAAAATTTATAACTTTTAGACTTTTCAGCATCGCCAATAAAATATCCACTGAATGTCATTGAGTCCAATTTCTTTAATTGTGGATTATAAATCTTAACCTCAACTTGACAGCCCCATATATGAAAATTTCGTAAATTAGGTTTCCATCCTTTCCATAACTCAAATGGAGTTTTAGAAATAGCTTTACTAAGAACCCTGTTTAAGATATACACTGTTGTCTTCAATGCTTCACTTCACAAAAACAAAGGAAGACTAGAGTTACTTAGCATACTCCTTACCATGTCTGTAAGGGTGCGATTTCGCCTTTCAGCCACACCATTTTGGTAAGGTGAACCTGGCATAGTATACTGAGCAACAATACCTTCATCCTTTAAATACTCAGCAAATGGACCCGGCCTTTGTCCCAAATCCGTGTACCTTCCATAATATTCTCCACCCCTATCTGATCGTACAATTTTAATTTTCTTTTCCAATTGTTTCTCTACTTCCCGTTTGAATATTTTAAAAGCATCCAATGCCTCATATTTGTCAAACAAAAGGTAGAGATACATGAATCGTGTATGGTCATCAATAAACGAGATAAAATATCTCTGACCATTTAAGCAAGGGGTAGTGAATGGTCCACAAATATCAGTGTATGATTCCAAGTATTTCTTCACTCCTCTTGGCACCTTTACTAGTCTTGTTGGTTTGCTTTCCCTTTATGCAATCCACACAAGTACCAAAATCAGAAAAATCAAAAGCCTTTAAGACTCTATCATTAACCAATCTTTTAATTCTTTCCATGAAGATATGTCCTAATCTCCTGTGCCACAACATAGAGGAATTCTTATCAATAATAATCCTTTTAGTGTCAATATCATCATGCAAGGTTAGGAGACTATGTTCAAAAACAGGATCCAAATTTAATTTGTACAAACCTCAACTAAGGTCTCATAACTAACTAAACTAGAGTTTTTGAACAAACAAAAGTCCAAAACAACAAAGCTAAATTCAAATCCTAAAAGTATTAATTTAGAAACAGAAATTAAGTTCTTAGAAAACGAAGGAACATAAAGAGTATTTTCAAGATCTAAAACAAAGCCAGTTTCTAAAACAAGTCTAAAAATTCCAACAGCCTCGACATGCGAACGCATCCCATTTCCTGAATAGATGCCATGTTAACTTTCCATCATTTTCCTTAGGCTGAGGAAGCTCTGCATGATATTGGTAACATGAATTGTAGTACTCGAATCAATCCACCAAGTATTATGATAAGAATCAATTAAATTGGATTCATAACACACAAGGGATATGAGATTACCTTTCTTCTCAAACCACTTCTTATATTTCAGGCAATCTTTCTTGCAGTGTCCCTTCTTCTTGTAAAAGAAGCAAGCATCCTTATGACCATGTTTCTTGAATGACCCTTTGCCATCTTTCTTCCATTTAAGAACACTTTTGACTTTCTTACCTTGTCCACCTTTATGAGTGACCAGATGGGTACTCTCTAAATTTTCATACTTAAGCCTCTCCTCTTCTTGAACACACATAGTCAGAATTTCATTGATGGACCATTTTTCTTTGTGTGCGTTATAAGAGATCTTGAATGATCCAAATTCCGCAGGGAGAGAATTAAGTACGAACTGAACAAGGAATCCCTCATTTCCATAATATGTTCATGCACACTCCTAGATTTGTTATGCTTCATGCTTGATAACTTATTCATTAGGGTGCTGGCCAAGGCTTTATCTGAACTGACAAACTGCTCTTCAATGACCTTCATGTAGTCATTCACTTTATCGCATTCTGAAATAGAACCTCTGATACTCTTGCTCACATGTGACTTGATGAGCATAAGACTTAAGCAATTAGATCACTCCTACCGCTCATAGGCACTCTTTTCAGTCAATGAACTTAACTCAGTGAGTACTGGAGGTTCTTCAATGCGAAGTGCCAAATTCAAGTTCATATACCCTAATGTCAAGAGAATTTTGTCCTTCTAATCCGAAAAATTTCCACCACTCAATAATGGAATGTTAGAAGACTCATTAAATGAAGAGGTAGCAACGATTGCAATAACCAAGAATATACTAAACACTTTGAAACAATAACTGTAAAATTTAATAGAGCAAATCTAAACCTTCTTGTGGGTAGAGGTCATAAACTATATAAGATTTGCTTATTTTTCTTTATAATAAGACTAATGAATTAAGATGCTAAGAAATGAAGGATCCCAATCCTGTGGATATAAGGTATCCAAAGTCCTTAATACCTCATTCAATATCTTATTCCAATTAAGCATTATAAAATAAATATTTCCCTATGGGGTCGAGTAATTATCTATAACAACTTAATCGCAATATGGAGATATTAAACATATACCTAATATGATTAGACTAAAAGTTTATCATTCACTAATATAACTCAAGATGTTGTGGTTGTTTTTAAGTTAATATGATATCTCCATGTGCATGACATAAATAAATCCTTCATTCCAAATAATTCCTTACAAATGCTTTTGTCTAGCATGCATATACCATAACCAAATTTAATCTAAAAACATGCTAATAATATTGAATAATTATCAGAAGCAAAACCATATGCATAAGCCATGAAATCATAACAGTAAACAATTCTTGGACATAGCAGTGAACATAACAATTGCACGAAGGTAATGTCACTATTCCTGTAGCATGCCATTGTTTTGAAGATTCTGTGTTTTTACTGTTAGTATCCCCTTATTCACATTGTTTCACCACTCCAAATTTACATGGATTTGATGGAATAAAATACTGCAATATGGGATAGGGTCTTTTTAATACCAACTACATATTTTATCCACTTAAAAGTAAGTCTGTCATATAACGACAATTACATTTTAAACCTTTTGGATTGGTTAAACATTCTAGAGCTTTAAATGATCACATTAAAACCAAATCAATATAATAAAATAAGTGGTTCAAAAAATCTAAAAATTAATTATGATAACCAAATATGGGCTATACATGTGAATCATTCTAGGCTTAAAATTAGGACTAAAGAAATTACCACTGTGAAAACATAACCAAGTGACCTTAATTTGATCGAACATCTCCTTTATATTGCAATAAATTTAATTTCAAAAAAAACATATATATATATATTAATCAGGTCGATAAAATATTAATCAATTGTATAACCACAGACTTGAGCCAATACCGAATGGGCATAAATAAAATTCACTGTCTGGGTAGAACTTTTGTGTTCAAGTTTTTTTTTTCACCCAAAATTCTTTGTAATCAACCAAAATTTCTTTCATACACAAAATGAAACAAAATTCTTTTATGTTTCAAGAAAAGGCGTGCGTCCCAATTCTAAGTCTCTGTACTTTTCTCTTTTGATTATTTTAATATCTATTGGGTGGACTTTAATGTTTCAAGAAGCATGTATCAGAGAGACAAAATATAGATTGCGTCCAAATATGATTTCACATAATCATAACAACTTAACATAATGAATAGAAGGATGGCTCTGATACCAATTGATAGACTATATTGAAGAATTTAATCTTCCTATTTTGCTTAGCGGAATTGAATACTTATATCGTGCCATTGATATTCAAGTTCAAGAACAAGAAATCCAAATTCTCTATAGAGAGAATAATCAACAAACCCAACGACCCCAACAAGCACGAATTCGTATCACAACCTTGATCTCAACACTCAAGAACAACCTCACAAATATGTATTGTATGGAGGTATATGAGAGAAGAGTTTCCTGCCTACATATATGATATATGTATTCACATATGACTTGATGAAAAATCACAAGTATGAATATATATAGGCTGGGACCCTTATTCAATAGAGAAACTGTAAGTAACGTCCTTCCATCAAGGAGTTACAACTGTTTTTTAACTCATCCATGATGGTCATTCCATCTGATAATGGGAGTAGTGGGTAGTTACCTTAACGTTAGTTACCCAAAAGAATTTGACTCAGTAAATATAATATATATTAAGTATACATAATATTTATTAAAAAGATGACATGACATGTGGGCCATCATAAGTCTCTAATTAGAGATGAAGTCCAATATTAATTAGACATAAAGTCCAACAATCTGATCATCTGATAAACCGATTGCATAATACTCAACTGTATTTATAGGGATAAAATATTGTAACTCAAACCTCACTTGATCTCTACATTTCCAACCACAGGTCTAATATACATATTCATATTATATTAAAATTCTTTCAATCAATTTTCTATTGGGTAAATTGTAAGGGGGTAAACCAAATTGGACTTAATTGTAAAAAGTTACACAGAAAAAAAATGTTGGGTAATTAAGTCCACAACATTTGATACTTATTTAAATTTGACTTATTTTATTGTGACATTTTTGCCCTCCATTGATCTGTGTATTTTCTTTGGAAAGCGGTGCATTAAACATCTCCTAGTTTTATGAGAGAACTTTAATATTTAATGTACCTTGATTCATGCACACATATATATATATATATAAATTCGTATATATATATATATAAATTCATATATATATCTATATAAATACGAATTTATATATATATATATATATATGAATTTATTTGGATTT
>CM042184.1:19935326-19950996 GCA_023539305.1 Ilex asprella
TAAATATAATTACAGTAAAGTATTAAATATAATTGTTATACTTATATATATAAGGCAGAAGAGCAATGGGAAATTGGGGAATTAAATGTAATTATAGCAAGATATTAAATATAATTACAATGGTATTAAATGTAAGTATAGTAGGCATTAAATATAATTATAGTGGGGTCTTAAATGTAATTATTTAAAGTTATAACAAAAAAAAAAAATCAAAAGCAGTACACTTAAATAGTTCAGCCGAACGATTGAAACACACGGACAGAGAGACAGAGAGAAGACGAGAGGCGTAGGAGTAGGCGATCGCGATCGCGTGCTGTCGCCGTTGCCGTTGCCGGAGAGAGAGAGAGAGAAAGAGAAGAAGAAGAAGAGGAGGAGGAGAAACACATACTTGAGGACCGTGGTCGCAGCGATGAAGACCGGAGAACTCCAAGCCCTAGATCTGATCTGCGTGGATAATGCTTGGATCTGCTCAAATCTGGAGTCAAGGAGGTAAGTTACAGATTCTCCTTCAATTTCTGGTTCCTTTCTCTTCCTCTTCTATTTTTTTTTTCTTGGGGGCTATGAACGATTTCGGTTTCTTTATCTACTTATTCTCTGATTTTTTTTTTTTTTGCTATGGGTTGTGAACGATCTCTGTGACTGACTGACTGGTTCCTTTCTCTTCCACTTCTCTGTTTTTTTTTTTTGCTTGGGGTTGTGAACAATTTTTGAGACATAAGGAATCTGCTTTCTGCCTTTTTTTTCTTTGACTTGGAGCTGTGACTGAGCCTTTTCTTTTTTTGTTTTGGCATGGAGTGAACCGAGAATATATCAATGTTTCGTCGAAACGGTACTGTTTCGTACTGTTTCGACCGAAACGGTCCGAAACAGTGCCGTTTCGACCGAAACATTGAAAATTTGTGATTCTACTACTGTATCGTGTCGGAGTGTTGAAATTCCGAAACGTTTCGGACGTTTCGACACGAGATTTTGATCCTTGCATAGGAGCAAATTTCTCCTGATAGTCAATGTCATATATCTGAGCAAACTCTTTAGTTACGAACCTCGCTTTGTATCTATCCACTGTACCATCTGCATTCTACTTGATAGTGAATACCTATTTACAACATATTGATTTCTTTGCAACTGAAAGAGACATAAGCTCCTAGGTTTCATTCTTTACCAGAGCTCTTAGTTCTTCTACCATGGATGCTTTCCACTTGGATTTTACAAGGGCTTCATTCCAACTCTAAGGAAAGGATATAAAAGACAAAGATGAAGTAAAAAATGCGATAGGAGGAAGACAAAGTCATAAGAAACAACTTTCAAATAACAATAGGTAAAGAACTATCATTAACAGGGGGATTTGTGGCTCATGGGTGGTGATCTGTTTAGCCTATCGTCGGGTATAGCATCACAAATCTCCCTATCTAATCTTCTGCAAGCAGTCCGCTTCCCATGAACAAATGTTTCTCCTTGAGTCTCCCTCTGGCTAGATTTTTTCTCCTTGACCCAACCCCTAGGGGGTAAGAGAAGGAATACATTCTTTAACATCTTTTCTTTAATACATTATTCCCCGAAAGAGATGGTGGAGCAATGGAGAAATATGATTCTATCTCATGGAAAGTGATATCCATATTGACATAAACCTTTCTAGACTAAGCGTGATAACACTTCTACCGCTTTTGGTAGCAGAGTAGCTAATAAAGACACACCATAATGCCTTTGGATCCAACTTTTCCCTATTCTTTCGATAATCATACACAAAACACACACAACCAAACACCTTCGGGGGGATAGAGGAAGTTGAAACTGACCCTTAAAACAACCCTATAGTTGTAGCAAAATCAAGAACTCTCGAAGAAATTCAATTGATGAGAAATGCAACAATCAACATTGCATCTCTCCAAAAAGACAGAGGGACACCCATAGTGAACATTAAGGAATATGCCATTTCAAGGAGATGTCAATTCTTCCTCCCTACTACATTCTGCTTAGATGTATCCACACAATTGGATTGATAAAGAACTCTATGTTCTATAAGACAATCCCGATATTCTCTATTAAAGTACTTAGTCCCATTATCAATCATGGGAACCTTAATTTTGACATCAAACTGAGTATTTACCTGTTTATAAAAATTCTTGAAACAAGTAACACTTCATTCGTGCTATGCAACAAATAAACCCAAGTAACCTGAGTGTAGTAGTCAATTAAAGTAACAAACCATCGATATCCAGCAAGAGAAATAACACGAGATGGTCCCCAAACATCAGAATGAATAATCATAAACGGGGAAGTGCTTCTATTATTATTCCTAGGATAAGAAGTTCTTGTACGCATGGCAAATTCACAAGCATCACAAAAAAATTATCTTTATTATTGGTTCATCAAAACTGAAAAAAAATTCTCTAGTACTCTTACTGATGGATGATCAAGTCTTTGATGTCATTGATGTAACTATTGGAGTACCACAAAACTAGAAGCCTAAAGTGCATGACAAGGTTGATTCTCTGGTAGATATAAACCACCATGAGCCTTACCAATACCACTGCCAATTATTCTCCCTATTCCCAGTTCCCAAAAAACACAATGAGATGAGAGACTTTGTTATGTTACTAGTTGAGAATAAGTTAGTAAAAAAATTAGGGACCTGAAGAACTGAAGACAAAGACATAGAAGGAGAACAATGAATGGAACCTTTCGCTGATACAGATGACTATGAGCCATTTGCTACCATTACTTTTTCTCTACCGCAACATATGGAATAAGAGGAGAAAATATTCGAGGAACTTTTCATACAGTTAGTGGCTTCGGAATCGATAATCTAAGGATTAGGGAAAGAAGATGCAATAAAAGCACCAGCTTGTATTCCTGTGTAAGCAAAGTTGGAAGTAGCAAAAATGGAAGGAGATATAGAAAAAGTGTCAAGTTGGTTCGTCAAATGCTTGAGAGTCTGCATCTCATCTGCAGTGAAGCTCGCACTATCGGTACTAGTTGATGGAGATGGACCACTGGGATAGGATCAACAATCTCCGTCATATGGGCATGAGAAGTGCGCCCAGGACTAGCCCTATTACCACTACACCCCCTACAAGGACGACTATGTAGCTACCAACCATGATTTTTAGCCTGTCTCATTTTTTCTCAGTAGTCACACTTTAATAGATCCATTTTCATTCTCCTATTCTTACTATCATCATGAGGTTGAAATGATCTATTCTATCTCAGTTGAATAGCTACTAGAGTAGACTGATCATGAGCAGGAGTATAAAGCATGCCACTCTTCCTACTCTCCTCCAGCTACACATAAACATAAGCTTGCTTTAAGGAAAGAAATGGATCTCTTCCCGCAAGCTGTATATGGATATGATCATACTCCATATTGAGGCTGACAAAAAAATCATATACTCGTTCTTTTTCTATTAACCTTTGAAACTTAATGCTGTCTCTAACATAAGCTGCTAAAAAATCCTGGTAATAATCCAGCTCTTGCCACATATTACTCAAACCTAGGTAGTATTATGTCGGAGTCATATCATTCTATTTGGTTTCATGCATCTTCTTTTCGAGCTCATAAATCTGAGCATCATTTTCAACTTGTGAATATGTCTAAGTCACCTCTGACCAAATCTCACAGGCTCTCTCAAGAAACAGAAAACCACGGTTAATGTGAGGCTTCATTGAGTTAAGTGGTCATGTCATTACCAACGAGTTCTCAGAGATCCACAGGCTAAGATCAGGTTCAAATTTGGGTTTCTTACTTGTTCTTGTCAAGTATCCATTTAGCTCACTTGCCTGCACTGATACCAGGCATGATCATGACTTGGCTAAATAGTTGGCCTTGTGTAGTTTTACTGAACTGATCTTGAGAAAAAAGTTGCATCCAAGAGTCCCTACACGACTCACCTCATCTTTCTCAGTGTTGGTAGATTCTGCACTAACTCCGGTCATGACCTTCGTAGAGGACAAAAGTATCAAAAAACACAAAGCTCAAATCTATAGCCACAAACTTGTGTCCGGAAGAATCACTGTTGAGGACAAAGCACGCCTGCCCTGAGTAAAACACAACTGCTGGAGCAAGAAAGCATCACTGCTGGAACAACCCTACATTGCCGACAATGGTAAGAGGATGCCATTGCCAGAGTAGAGAAAACAACAATGACGAAGCCTATAGAAACAGCGAGTTATGCTCGGAACTCCACCAAAGCACCTTAGGAGCTTAGTTGGCACCCATAGAGGCCTGTTGAAGCGTTGGAGTAGTTTGAAACTTAGCTGAATCGCAGATTGTGTAATATGACCTGAAAATCTCGAAAATCATTCAATAAAAAAACCTCATATAACTTCAAAAAATTCTAGAAATCATCATCATATTCCGAAGGCAAAACCGACTATGACATGTTGGTTTTGGAAAATTTTGGTGATGATGTCAACAATACAGTAGCCTCTCAATGCCTTCCTAAATATTTAGGTGACTTCGAACTTTCATTTGATTGCTCTAATACCAAGTTAAAATCTAGAGATCTAGGGTTAGAGAGCGAAAGAGACAAGAGAAGAGAAGAAAGAGATTAGAAATTAGGGTTTAGGAGAATGACCGTTGACCTGCCTCTCCTCTCACCACCCATATTTATATTAACTCATAAAGTGAGGATCACAACAATACCCTCAATTAAAATAACCTGACATTCTACAATATATTCTAACATTCCCCCTAAAGCTGGCAAATATATATCATATAGTCCCAGTTTAGAACCAATATCTTTCAACGAGTACTACTTAAGGACTTTGTAAACATATCAAGAAGTTGATCTTCAGACTTGATAAATGGTGTGATAATGTCTCCGCGCACACCTCTTCTCGAATGAAATGACAATCAACCTCAATGTGTTTTATTCGTTTATGAAACAAATGATTGGAAGCTATATAAACAACCATTTGATTATCACAAAACAACTAAAGTAGAGTTTGAGCTGAAAAATTAATTTCCTAAAGGAAGTATTGTAGCCATATTAGCTCACTACATGTGTGAACCATTGCCCAGTATTTGGCCTTAACATTAGATAGTGTTACCACTGTCTGCTTCTTACTTTTCAATGTAATCAGATTACCTTTTAAAAAGGTACAATAACCTGTAATAGATCGTCTATCTGAGGGAGACCCTACCCAATCTACATTAGTGAACCTTCTAATCGAAGATGCTGATGCAACTGATACAATAATCTAAGTTTGGGGGCTCGCTTAAGATATCAAATAATACAAACAAAATCCTCCCAATGTGGTACTCGAGGAGTCTCTATATAATCACTAACCACACTAACTGTATATGAGATAGAGTAATAGTGAGGTAATTGAACTTCTCACTAAGCGACGACGTTGTCCAGGATCAGAGAAACATACACCCTCAGTCTCTAAGAGTTTATGATTTGGATCCATATATATGTCAATTGGTGGACCACCTAAAACCCCTGTTTCCTCCAAAAGCATAAGGACATATTTTCTTTGAGACAGACTAATGTCCAGTTTAGATTTGACAACTTTGATACCAAAGAAGTATCTAAGTTTACCTAAATCTTTGGTATGAAACCATCGATACAAAAATTGTTTCAATTTGGTAATACCCGCTGGATCATCAACTGTAATCACAATATCATCAATATAAACAACAAGAAGAATATTATTGACATCAATTTGTAAATGAAATATTGAGTTATTTGTTTGGCATCTATGAAGGTCAAACTCTAACACTGCCTTTGAGAATTTCCCAAACTATGCATATGAAGATTGTTTCAGCCTATACAAGGTTTTCTTCAATTTACACGCAGTCCCATGATACTCCCCTTGAGCAATAAATCCAGGTGGTTGCTTCATGTAAATATTTCTCTAAATCACTATATAGAAAAACATTCTTAACATCTAAATGAAACACGGGTCAGTCAAGATTAGCAGCAAGCAAAATCAAAATTTTAGCATAAGAGATTTAGGCAATCGGAGAGAAGGTCTTTGCATAGTCAACGCTATATGTTTCGGTATATCCTTTGGTAACCAAAATGAGCTTTAAGATGATTTAGTGATTAGTAACACAAGAACTAGTATTTTTCCAAAGAGCAATGGGTAGAGAAGTAGACACAACTAAGGAGGGTGGATCCAAAGACGTAGAGGACGTTGGTGATGGAGCTGGAGTAAGTGGCCTTGATCGATGAGTGTAAACACGAATGCTAGGTGTGGGACGATGTGTACTAAGAGTCGTGAACACTGGAGAAATAAAGGACTAAGGAATTGGAGCTGGAAGTGGAAATGGGTCAAACACTGACGCCAACTCAATAAAGCCCTCAATAGGTACAAAGGGAGCAAAAAAATAAGGAGTAGACTCCCAGAAGGGAACATCAGTATTGACGAAATACCAACGAAGTGTAGGACTATAACAACATAAAAGACACAAGAAAGATACACATAGAAGCCTGGGGGTCAAGCTTTTCAAAACCAGGACCAAGATTGTGGACATAACATAAGAGACACATCCAAACACCTTTGGTGGAAGAATAAACAAAGGAGAGTAGGGAAACAATAATGAATGAGGAATTTTTCCTTGTAAGATTGTAGAGGACATATGGTTGATAAGATGGCAGGCAGTCATTACGACATCACCCTAAAAATGAATAGGAACATGCATATGAAATAAGAGTGCTTAGGTCACATCTAATAACCAAAAATTCTTACGCTCTGCCACACCATTTTGTTGTGGTGTGCAAGCACAGGAAGTCTGATGCACAATGCATCGTTGATCGAAGTAAGCCTGAGAGGGATTAAATGTATACTCTGTGGTATTATTAGATTGTAAAATACGAATATTGCTGCTAAATTGTGTCTTAATCTGCTTACAAAATGGTTAAAAGATACAAAACAATTCTGCGTGGGATTTCATTAAAAATAGCTAAGTCATATGCGAATAATTAGCCACAAAGGTCACAAAATAAATGAAATCATTAATTGAAGAATGGGGGGAGGTCCCATCATTCAAAATGAATTAATTCAAAAGGTGTAGAGACACGATTATCAATTCTAGATTTGAACATCACACGATGGTGCTTATTAAGCTGACAAGCTTCACAAAGCAAAGATGACCATGATTAATATTAGGAACGCGAGACTTCAAATTTGGAAGAGATGGATGGCTCATACGGTAATGCCACTGAAGGGGAGACAATGAGGTCTGTAATCCTCTAGGAGGAGGCTCCAAGTCAAGGTAATGGAGGCCACCTGATTTATGGCCCATACCAGTCATCTTCTTCGTCATGAGATCTTGAAAGACACAAGTTGAAGGATAAAATGTTACTGAGTAGTTAATAAAGCGAGTAATCTTCCTAATAGATAACAATTTTTTTTAAAAAAATTGATGAACAAACAAAACCGAAGATGAGAGAAAGGGGCTAAGCTGCATAATACCGAAACTTGAGACTTGAAAGAAATGAAAATCACAAGAATCACAACCAAAGGTTGGTCATAGCCAGAAAAATCCTTGAACAATAGCCAAATACCTTCCGGGCAGTAGCAGAAGCTAAACATCAGTCATAGCAGTGGGAACAGTAAGACCAATACTCAATTTTGGCCAAAAACTTCATAAATCCCATCCAAATGCAACAAAATTGTATGGGTATTCCTGATTATCCTAGTTGCACCTCACCAAGAAGGATCGATAAAAAAAAGCAACAAATTGCGCATAAACTGTAGATCTCATGTAATACCCCGTTCCATTTTGGCAAAGAACTAGTTAGAGAATATTATCTTGGAATGAATAAGAAAAATTTTAAATAGGAATTTAGAATAGTCTAGAAGAATTTAGAATGTTGGAGAAATTTCTAGGAAGTTCTAGAGAGTTCAAGAATAACCTAGAATAGTCTAGAACAATGTAAAAAATTTAGAATGCTGAAGAAGTTTCTAGAAGAATTCGGAAAGTTCTAGAACAATTGAGAAGAATCCGAAAAGTTCTAGAAAAATCTAGAGAAGTCTAGAATATTTTAGAAGGTTCTAGGAAATACTAGAAGATTCTAGAGATATTTAGAATGTCCCGGAAAGTACCGAAAGGACTTAGAAAGTTGGAGAATACTTTAGAATATTCTAAATAATTGTGGAATTGCCATGTGCAAAATGAGCTTGAAACCTAGAAAGATCTAGGAAAAGAGAGATGGTAGAATATTCTAGGGAATGTCCCCTAACAATGTCACATTCTAGAATAATCCCAAGATGTCTATAAATAGGGCATTTGAGATTGAATTAAGATAGGAGGGGCACAAGTAGTCTTCCACTTTCAAGAAAGAATAGAGAGTAAAAGAGAAAAAAAGGAAGGAAGAGCACTTCATCAAAGGAGAAAAAAAAATTGTGAGAAAAGAGGAAAAACATCGATAGCATCTCACTCTACTTCGGGTAACAAAGAACACTCAAGAAGCATATCATTTGGACTTGAGGTGAGTAGTTTGGCATGCTACGTATTTTTAAAAATTCCCCGTATCTCTAAACATTTGAAAAAAAATACGATATACTTGTTCATTATTACCTTTATCAAATGTTTTACTATGTGTCTAAATACTTGTGGCATACGATGAATTTTTTTTGTGAAGTATTGTGATTCAATCACTTGTTTATATGGTGAGACTTTGTGATGGTAAATGAGACCAAAATTAAAAGTCCAGAAAAAATTATTCTTCTGTGTACAAGTGACTCTGGCCACTAGGGAACAGACTCGGAGAGGCTGAGGTGACCCTAATGCTCAACGGTTGAAGGAACAGTGACTGGTGCGTCCTGGTGACCTTCACCGGATCGTCTTAGGGAACAGACCCGGGTGAGGCTGTGGTGATCCTAAGTATGATGTTGGATCTAACCTTGAGATCTTTTGGTATTTAATATTAGTTCCCATCGATTATTGGATGTTGTACAGTCTCCACCATTATGATATGATTCATCGCTGTGGTATGATTTTTGGTTGAAACCCGATTGTGTTATTCTTGAAAATTGGTTATCTTGGAGAAGTTATTTTTCCAAATATATGATTTACATGTTGTATGCTAAAAATATTTTTCAGCTACTTTGAATATGCATGCCTTTCCATTTACTGGGTTTTTTAGCTCATGCTTTTAAAATAAAAAATTTTCAGGTAAACAATTGGAGTGTCGATAGTGGACTCAAGGAATTGTTTGGGGACTAATAGTGTTATGACCTGCGTAGCATATATTGTATAGCCATCTTTACTTGTTTGGATAATTGGGGCAAACAGGTATAGGTATGTTGACTTTGACATATTGACATGAGATCAATTTAGTGTTAGTGTTATTTTTCACTCCTATATTATTAGTTTATTATTAGGCTTACGTGTTCCATAGGTTATTGATCTATGGTTCACGGCCAGTCATGCCCTTAGAGTTGGAGTGTGATATCTCAACCTCTCCACAATGAAACTTGAAAAACCTTCACAAATTAGAAAAACTAGTCAAATGGCTTCAAAAATTCCAAAAAAATAACCTAATTCCCATAAGCTTTAGTAGAATTTGTCCATGGTTTTTCTCGAAAATTTTTGACATGTTTGATGTTGACGTCATCCCTACCCAAGGATCTAAATCTCGTGTCGAAACGTTCGAAACGTTTCGGAATTTCAACACTCCGACACGAAACAGTGGTTGAATCCTTAAATTCTAATGTTTCGGTCGAAACGGCACTGTTTCGAAGTGTTTCGATCGAAACACTACAGTTTCGGAGTGTTTCGGTCAAAACACAACAGTTTTGACAAAACAGATTTGTTCACTCCGGGCAGATCATTCACGGGAAAGATTCGTTCACAACTCCAAGCCAAAAAAAAAAGGGGATAAAAACAGACATCTCAGGCTTCACTCCAGATTTTAGCAGATCCAAGTCTTTCAAGCAAAAAAAAAAAAAAGAGAAAAGGGAGAGAAAGACACCAGACAGAGAAAAATATAGATCAGAAATTGAAGAAATTAGTGAAACTTACCTCCAGATTTGAGCAGATCCAGCGATTCCAGCCATTATCCAAGCACAAGCAGATCTAGGGCTTGAGAGTTCTCCAGTAGTCCTGTCTTCATAGCCGCGACCACGAGCTACTGGTCCACGGTATGTGTTCTCTTCTTCTTCTTCTTCTTCTTCTTCTTCCCTCTCTCTCTCTCCCTCTCTCCGGCATAGCCCATCGCGATCTACGCCGGCTGTCGGTCGCTCGGTCTGCTCGATCGTCTGTGTTCGTGTGATTGTTTTTTTTTTTTTGATCTGTTCGTGTGGCTGAGCGGCTGAACAGGGGTCTTATACATATAGTATGGATAATTACATTTAAACCCTCCTATAATTATATTTAATACCCTATTATAATTATTTTTAATACCATCATAATTACATTTATTACCTATGGTAATTACATTTAATACTTTACAGTAATTACATTTAATACCCACTGTTTGCAAGTCAGTATAAATAATTATATTTAATACCCACTATAATTATATTTAATACTTTATTGTAATTACATTTAAAACTCATTGCAATTATATGTAATACTCTCTGTAATTACATTTAATACCTCACTGTAATTATATTTAATACTTTATTGTAATTATATTTAATACTCATTGTAATTATATTTAATACTCATTGTAATTATATTTAATACCCTCTATAATTATATTTAATACCCCACTATAATTAAATTTATGTCACATATAGAGTTTCTCTAAGTAGTTACCCAGAGCCTCCACCGATGTATGAACCTGCTCGACACTCGACAGGGGGATAGATGTAGCCATGTAAGTATGTACTCATTAGCATTTCATGTGTATTATGAGATCTTATTATTATGTAAAAATGTGTTTATTTGATAAAAATTAAGTGTTTGAAACTAATTTAAGTGATTTTCGCCTCATGTCAAGCCTTTTTTTCCCTCCAATTTAAATTTATTCTTGTATAAATGGATGTTAACCCAATAAATATGTTGAATTAATCAATTATTTAGCTTATATTTATAGATTAATGGATTATATTTGTGTTTCCACGCGTTTCCATATTTTTTCTGCGTTTCCACTGCGTTTCCGAAACGTTTCCGAAACGTTTCCGTTTTTGAACCGACTGAAACGGTATTTCGAAACGAAATTTCGATCCTTGTCCCTACCAGAACCTGACATGAACCAATGTTGACTGTGGAAACGGTTTTTGATGAATTCCGATTGTAGATTTTGATTGACGCTCTAATAAGAAGTTAGATTGTGAAGTCGTTAGGGTTTGTAGTCTGAGAGTAGAAGAATGAGAGGATAAAAGAAGGATTATGTGAAGAGCGTAGTGTATTAGGTTACTCAACTACACCCCACTTATATATATAAGTAGAAAGTACTAAAATATTCTTAAGCAAGAAATAAAGCATAGCATAACACTTATATTATCAACGATGCCTTGGGTTTGGTCATAATTGATTTTTTCGATGGTGTCACGGGAAACTAATATTTACGATGGTAATTTATTCGTAGTTATTACACCACATAATAAATGAAGGTATAACTGGACCGTCATATTGTCAGAATTTAATTTTTACAATAGTTAGAAAGATTTAGACCCTAAATGAATTTTATGACAATAAGTAAAAATCAATTATTAGATTCTATGATCCAAACTAATTTTGGCAATGGTACGATGTAAAATTGATTTTGATAGGTTTGGTATAACTAAAAATTTGAAATTAATGATACTCGTTCAATGACCTCATTGAATAAATTTCTACCTGTGTCATTGTTTTTGTTTGGCCCCCTCACCATAAAATCCTGGCTCCAACCCACCTTGTCACGTTTTGTTATGCTTGAGTTGTAAAGAATGCAAACACAACTATTTTGTGTAGCATTGTAACAAATTGAGTCAAGTATCGATCCTTTTTTTTGTTAACTGTATTGGAATTCTTATTTGGGCTTTCAAAGGGACCATGCCTTGGATTTAAATCCGTGATCATCCTTTGGGGTTCATTTTTTCTCTTGGTTAGTTGATCACTTTCTTAGTTCATTCCATGTACTGTCCCTCTTTTGCTTTTGTTTTCTATTAGTCTTTATGTGGTTGCTGAAGGGTGGCGCGTTGACGAGGCTCCCACCATTGCGTGGTTTGTGGTTGTAGCAGGAGTAAATTAAGTGAGCCTTCTTCAAAGTTGAGAATTTCTATGGTGTTACTTATGTGCACGTACAAGACCTGAGATAATAAATGCCTCGTATGAAGACTGCTGCAGATATATGACATGCCTTTTTTCTCTAATTGCACAAAAAGGACTAAACTACTCTATGTAACCATGGATTATGACCACATGTTATAGGAACAGTGTACCATTGTGCATTTCACTGAAAAAACTCACCTCGACTAATTGTTGCAGACAATATGTCCATTTAACAGAGGCCTACTAAATGCAAAACCAAAATATTAAACTGCTCTCAAGATAAAGTGAGGAAGAATCTATCAAATTATTATTTTTCAGAAAAATAATATAAAGAATAAAAGAAAAGAAATTGTCCAATCTTCACCATAATGGTAGGCATTAATTTGTTGTCTTCAGTTTTTATCACTCTATCCAATTGTTTTTTTGTTTAATTTTTTTGGGGTCATATATTGAACTTTTCATGACTGTGAAAGTGAATTTGCTGAGGCATTTTCCCCTAATACTCCCCGGGGGGGGGGGGGATTAAAATCTAGTATACCACCTGAAAAATATGCTCGAAGGCATGCATCTTTTAACTCTTCCTCTATTTTGTTATTTTTTCCCGTCTCTTGGCCCCACACGCAGGAGAGAGGGAGGGAGGTTTGCTACATATGCATGTTCGGATGATTAATTTGTGGGTCTGATGTTAACATCTCTTTGTTTTCTCTTAATCTTTTGCTTTGTTTACAGTGTCAATTGCTCAATATAAGTTTCTGCCCACCAACTGAGGAAGATATTCCTCAAGGAAAAAGTTTGGTAATCTTGTCTTTTTAGTACATATTCAGTGATTCAAGATTATTTAGCAAATTTGTTCCTTACGTTTGACTGACTATTTTCAGGTGGTTGTGGCATACAATTCTCTGGGATGGAACCGTACTGACATCATTAGGATTCCTGTGAGTACATGCTTTTCTTTGGTTTTTTTAGTAGGAGTCCCCTATTATTTTTTTGAGTTTAATAAAATTATAATAGATCTGAATAATATTGATGTTTAAATTGAAGATGAAGATGAAATCCTAATTGTGTTATGCTCATTGCTTGTTTATTTGATAAATTGTGAAAGCATATTGATTGAAGGACACTACTTTCTTAGTAGACGTGAAATGCTTTTTGAGCTCTGCAGTGTTACGTGCTAAGTTTAATGGAAATTGCATTAATGCTCAGGCCTAGGTTTTGTTGTGAAGAGTTTCGAGATGCTAGCAAAAAATGTTGATTATCATTACAATCACTAATTTGGTCGTTATAAGGCTAAGTGTCTGAAGTTAAAAGTCAGTTCACAACTCAGTTCTAGGAGAGCTTTCAGCGAGCCATGAGCACGCAGTTGATGTTGAGCACGACTTTTCATCCACAAATGGATGGCCAGTCGGAGAGGACAATGCTAATATTAGACGACATACTTCGGGCATACGTCATTGATTTAATGGCAGTTGGGAGGATCACTTGCCTTTAGTGGAATTTAACTATAACAATAGTTATCAACAAGCATATAGATGACGTCCTACGTGACCTTGTATGAGAGACCGTGTCGTTCTTCGATTTGTTGGATGGAGGTTGGAGAGGGACTTTGTACAGGTCTAGACTTAATTAGAGACGCCTATAACAAGGTGTTAGTATACAGAAGCGTTTTCTTGAAGGTTATGCCTAAGAGAGAAATTGTCCTATTTGGAAAAAGAGGCAAGTTGTTGCCGAGATTTCGAGGCACTTGAGAGGATCGGGGCAGTTGCTTATCGATCTACGTTACTGCCAAATTTTTCTAGTGTTCACAACGTGTTCTATGTTGCTATGCTCTGGAAGTACACTCTAGATCCTACATATGTAGTGGATTGGGCTAAATTGATGGTTGACATAGATAGGACCTTCGAGGAGGGACCGGTTCATATTTTGGATAACCAAGATCAGGCGTGACAAGACTGTGAAGCTGGTGAAGTTGTTGTGACAGCACGGGGTGTTGAGGAGGTTACATAGGAATGCGAGGATACTATACGAACTACCTATCCATTTTTGTTCGAAGAAGGAGGTATAATTTAATGTTAATGACATACTGTCACACTCTGATTCGAGGGATATGACCGGCCATGAACCATGGAGCTTATCCCATGGCTCATGTAAGCCCATGATCAATATTACCATTAGAACAAAAAATCTAAACACAAAATGTCCTTGTATTATTAATAACATGTCTACATAACCCGAACAAAAGAGGATTACCGCTCATACATATCGAGCGTCTACTAATAAAGTACATGTATACATATATACTTATCTACATAAAATGGTGCACAAAAAGTGTCCTATGGAGGTCACGGTACAAAAGTCTCTAGAGTCTGCTAGCAACACTCCGGTCTCTCACTTAAAAAAAACATAATCTAAAAGAATGTGGTAAAAACCCAGTAAATGGTAAGGCACACATAGTAATATTCATTTGAAAACAAGGAATATAAAATAACTGATAACAAGAAAATATGTGTGACATACGATCATAAATGAACCAGTAACTAAAAACGTTGTAACAATAACAAATTATATCATCATCTCATAATGGTAAGGACTTGTACAATATCTGGGAACCATACCAAATGCCAGAAGATCTCGAGGTTGGATCCAACATCGTACTTAGGGTCACCACAGCCTCACCCGGGTTTGTTTCCTAAGACGAGCCGGTAAAGGTCACTAGGACTTACTAGACACTATTCCTTCAACCGTTGAGCACTAGGGTTACCACAGCCTCCCTTGGGTTTGTTCTCTAGTGGCCAGGGTCACTTACACACAGAAAAATAATTTCCCTGGACTTCCAATCATGGTCCTATTCACTATCACAAAGTCTCATCATATAAACAAGTGATTGAGTCACAACAAGAAATCATCGTGTGCCACAAGTATACACTTAGTAAAATATTTTGTATTGTTTTTAAAATGTTTAGGGATATGAGGGACTTTCGAAAATACGTATCATGTCAAACCACTCACCTCAAGTCCAAATGGTATGTTGCTTGATGCCTTTCCTCTTTCTTTCACAATTTGCTTTCTCCTTGGATAAGATGTTCTTTTCTCTTTTACTCTGTATTCTTTCTTGAAAGTGCACTTGTATACATAATCTAATCCCCAAATGCTCTATTTATAGTCCTCCTAGGATTATTCTAGAAAATATTGACATGCGTCATTTTAAGGAAGAATTCCTAGAATATTCTACCATCTCCCCTCTCTTAGATCCTTCTAGGTTTGAAACTTATTTTCCACAAGTATCTAGACTCATCTAAAGTCTTCTCTAAGCTTCTAAATCCTTCCAGAACATTCTACTTCCCTTTAGAATCTTCTAGTATTTTCTAGAACCTTCTAAAATATTCTAGACTTCTCTAGATTTTTCTAGAACCTTCCGGATTTTTCTCAATTATTCTAGAACTTTTCGGATTCTTCTAAATCCTTCAAAACCCTCTTTTAAGAATTATTATTTATTTATATTAATATTTTATATTGAAA
>CM042184.1:19959454-19998921 GCA_023539305.1 Ilex asprella
TATATTTGAATTTATTTGAATTTTTGTCCTCCATTGATTCATGTGTATTTTTTTTTGGAAAGTGGTGGATTAAACATCTCCTAGTTTTATGGGAGAACTTTAATATTTAATGCACCTTGATTCATATATATATATACACATATATATACGAATTTATATATATGTATATATATATACTTTTTTGAATAAAATGTATATTTATGTATTAACAAATGCACTTGAATCAAAGTGCATTAAAGATAAGAGATTTTGAATTAAATGACCCTAAAATGGACATTTATGTTTTTGTATCTCAACTTTTAGTCTATGTACTTTTTGCCAAAAAAGTCTAATTAGGTGTACCGACTTCTATTTGATTAGATCATTAATAAACTTATTCATGGTTTATTAGAACTCTTACATTGATTATCCAATAAACTCTCATTCATAACAATTAGAGAATTTGGATCAAATTCCAACAGCCTCTCTTGAACTAAACTCATCAACTTTGGCCATGCCCGAAATTGGGCTTAGCACCCTTGATTTTGATCCATCAATTTTTAAAACATCACGTGCGAACTTACTCTTTAGAGTTGCCACAATCATCTCTGTCTTTCAAGAACTCGCGTCTTGACCTACATTATCTGTACATCTATGCCCATTTCTTACCTGCTCTTGGGAGGTATCAATGGTCTAGTGCCTCGTAATCCAAGAGAAACTACATCAGTATTGGGTTTATGTCAGCCTCAATAGCTCTCAAACCATTAGAATACTGCGACTTCAACTCTAAGAGTCCAAAAAACTGAAGAAACATCTTCAACACAACACGTGTGATAATTCTTGAAATTCAAACAACCAGGAAGCAACTTAGTCTTTCGTTTGGTTTCATACCAATTTTAATTTTTTTCTTGTGAATCTAAACAAAAATATGAACAATAAAAAATATGAATTTTTTTCTTGTGAATTATATTTTATCAAACAGGGAGTGGGTTACCAAGTCTAAATGGTAACAAGATTGAAGGTATATCGGTGTGATCTGTATAAAGATGTGCACATAGGGGCTAGTCATCAGACTAGTGATGACAATAGACAAGACCAGTTACCAAGCTAGTGGTGACAAGAGGCGGGGGTCAATTATCAAACTAGTGGTAACAAACATAAAATGACAAATGTATTTGAAACTGAATGCGTGTGTGTGTATTTTTGGTTGATATCTTTTCATTTATAAAGTCATTTGTGAACATAAAATCATTTTTATCTAAATGATTATATGAGAAGAGTTGGGGATACAATTTATTGTATTTATGTATGAATCAAAATTTATGTTGTATTTAAACTGCGGGATTTATTTTCACACCTTATTAGAGATGGTTGTTATTCACGGGTCGTCGTGCTTGATGAGCCCGAAATTAATTGGGTCAAGCCCAATGAATCAAGAGGGGATCACGTCACCGAAGCCTGAAAGGCGTCTAAGTCATCAAGGAGGAGCCCAAGGGGGACACTCCCAAGGGGTGTCGCCCAAGGGGGACACACAAGGGGCGCTGCCCAAGTGTTGGTCCTCCTGCCTCTCCTTCGTCCTCCTCATCACTCCAACTCAAGTCCAACCCAGCTTAGTATCCTCCTCTGATAGAATAGAGCACGAGGGAGGGAATATCCGGATACGCACGGAGATCTAATCCCATCATAATTGTATTTATCAAAATAGTAGAATCACTATTCCTCAAGCCAGTACCTGCGTTGGAGGATGAGGACGAAGGAGAGAGTCAATATGGCAATAATGCAAGCCAGTACCGCCACCCAACCGAGGATGTCCTTAATCAATGGGACAAGAAGATTAGAGAGGTACAAAACTAACTCGGTGATGCCCTTAACGTCGTCAATGCACATGCGCCAGAGACGGTGGACTACCTGATAAGACGTACTGATACATTCTTTGTTGCTGATATAGTCAATTATCGCTTACCCTTGAAGTTCAAGATGCCTACCATGGAGATCTTCGATGGTACCAGGGAACCCCTGGATCACCTGGACTGTAACGCCCCAAAATACACCTTGGACAACTTTACTAGCTAAAACCATTCACATCATGAGACCAACTAAATAAAATTCATCAATAAAGAAAATTTTCATTCATCGTATATAATATCCACAACATCATCCCCAAAAGAGTATGCCAACCATGGTCATAGTATCAAAAGAATATGTCAAACTATGACAATTACATCTCAAAAGAACCAAATTTAACTTGCAGCGGAATAACAAAAATATTAGACTCCATCGAGTCTCAAAAGGAATTTTCTAGTCTAGCACAGAGGAGAGTATAGCCCTAAGCATCCACCTCGGGATCGACGTGCCTGTCTAGCGGAGCTTTACAATTTACCTGCTCATGGACTCCAAGCTCGTCATCTAACACGTAATCTGAAAAATATATGGTTTGTAGGGGGTGAACACTAAGCTCTGTAGGAAAAATTCTTTCAAACTCGAACAAGGTTTAGAAAACCTATAAAACAAGTAGGTCTCTTTTCACAAATAACATATATAGCTTTTGAAATAAAACAGGGGCATTTCAATGGATCTCAAATTTAAGCAAGAACAATATTTAAATGAAAGGTAAAACCAATTTTTAACCAACAATTCAAACAAGTCACTATTTTCACAATAAAACAATTCCACCATAGATCTCAATCCACCATCTGCATAATAAACAATAATTAACAATGTATATTTGTATCTCAAATCACAACTTGTATCTTAGGAATGATGCATGATTCACATGAATAAATACATCGAGAATATCTTGGCCCACACACACATACCCAATCCTCTCAAGGATATATAACTTTAGGAAGGGCGTGTACCATCACAATGGCAGTGACAAAATCTAACCCAAGAATAGTATACTAACCCTCATCCTCGATATCCGTGAGCGAATAGTGGTTTGGTCCTCACAATGCACTAACCTCACTACGAGTGGTAGCGAACCTTCAAACACGCATGGAGTAAGAAACGCATCTACCCACTCTACGATACCCGGTCAACGGCCACCCATAGTCATTCAAACATCTCCAAGAGATACACCATCCAATCAATTTTCTCAATTTTCAAGTAAATACAAAATCCCCAAATTTCACATGTAATATCACAATAAAGCAATTCAAGAAAATATACAAGAGATCATCATAAATACCATTTAATTGTTCAATATAAAGTACTAAAGTTATGAAATCAAGAACAAAGGAAAATCAAGAGAAAAATCAAATTCTCTTGAAAACTAGAGTTTTGAGTCAAGAAAAAGAGATTTGATGGTTATCCCCACCACAGATTTGTTTAAATATGGAAATGTTTGCAAGAAGATCAAGAATCAAGGCTTTATTAACAAATAATTAAGATTTCGAGTCAAAAGAATACATATAAGTAAACCCTAGCCTCAATGTAAGAGAATAGGAATAAACCCCTACCTTGTTTTTCTTGAACACTAGGGCTTTGATCCAATCCAATGTGAAAATCCCCTTTGATCTTGTATTTTTCTCTTTCTTTTTTCCTCTCTAATGTTTCCTAGGGTTAGAAAGGTTGAAATGAGGCTAAATGAGGCGTCCTTAAATATTTATAGTGGAAGGAGGGCCAGCTGTTCGTGACTTAAAATTTTTGGAATTCACAGAGCGTACCGGTACGGTAAACTCTCTAAACTTGAGCGTACTGGTACGCTACACCGATACGGTTTGTTCAGTTATGCCTATTTGCTCTGTTTTTCATTTCCAATCTATTCCAAACCCTTTCAAAACCAACCTAAACTTATACAACATACATTTGTACATTAAACATAGTTGGTACAAATCTTATTACAATTTTTTTAAATTTTTTTTTGGGGGGAACTTGAACACTTGACCTCAAGAAGGCAAAACCTTTATAAGGCAAGGAGTACCATTGGACTAAAGACCTATTGGTACCTATTATAAACGATTTCATATATTCACAAGCTAAAACTAAGTTTTAACTAATAGTTATAATATTAGCATTTCCTACGGTTATAACATATATAGTTCATTCCTACGCTGTTACATATATTAAATTATTGTACACCTTTATCATTATATTACTATAAACATGTGGGGGTTTACATAGACACCTATAAATCTCTCATGCAACTCCACAATGTACCTGATGAGATTATGTGTAGAGCCTTCCCTATCACCCTCAAGGGAACCGCACGCCAATGGTTCGCAAAAATCAAACCTTCCTCCATCCACTCCTTCGCAAAGTTAAGTAGATCTTTCATCTCCCACTTCACTGGGGGAGGCCAACATCAGAAGCCCGTGACTTAGCTACTTATCATCAAGCAGAACAAGGATGAAAGACTCAGAGACTACCTCACCCGTTTCAATGAGGAGGCTCTCTAGATTGAGGAGCCAGATGATACGGTAACCCTGGTCGCCTTTATCGCTAGTCTACGCTCCTCCAGCTTTATGTTCTACGTCGTCAAGAAGTCGCCCTCCAGCATGCCTGAGTTATTGTCTAGGGCACAGAAATACATGAACGCCGAGGACGTCACCAAAGCCCGTCGAGGTGAGTCTTCCCTAGGAGGGGAAAAGAGGAAGGACACCCACGAAGATAAGTGGGAGGCGAAAAACAAGATAAAGAAAACCGAAGAGTCTTTATCAAGGACCGTCTCAGTTCGTACCCCCCCCCCCCGAGAAAACAACAACCTTTCACACCACTCAACACCTCGGTGTAGCACATCTTATTCTAGATACAGAATGACCCCACACTTTGCTAGCCCGAGAAAATGAAATCCGCCCTAAATCGCAAAAATCACAACATATACTGTCTCTTCCACTGTGACCATGACCACGACACTGATGACTACTATGAGCTCAAGAGACAGATCCAGTAGCTCATACAATGTGGCCAGTTGAGGCAGTATGTTGCTTCTATAGGACAAGCCCCATTACCTAGCCGGAACCAGGATGACATAGAACGCCAACAACCCCTCGGAGAAATTCAGATAATCTCCTGAGGGCCCCAACTCTACTAGGGAAACATTGGCCCACCTATTGGACACCAAACACTTAAAGATTTTATCTATCTTTTATTGTTTCATTTGATTTATTATTCATCATTTTTTGAGATAAAATTTTGCAAAAATTATTGTGCCCATAATTGTCTTGTTTTCATTACAACTTTTGACCTAATAACAACGTTGACAAAAATACAATAGTCGTCATACTCCTGTGGGACTGACCTCTAGCAAGGCAGCAGAGAGGCGCTGAAATGTTGCATACCAAAGCGTCGCCTCTTGCTCCATGCCACCAACAACAGGCGCCCAACAGGAGGCGCCCAACAAGAGGTGGCGCCCAGTCACAGGCGTCCAACAGCATACGACCAATAGCTGGGGGCCTGTAGCATGCTCCCAACAACTGGCGCCCAGTAGCAGGCGCCCAGCAGCAGGCCCCTATTAGCGTCCTCCTCATCTATATCCCAATGGAGTGAGCCTCTGCCCTAAGGTTAGCCTCTAGATGGGCAGCCCTCTCATGCGCTAGCCTCAACTGCTCCGCTCGAGCCCCAATTGCTCTGCGACATCCTCTCGTGCCTGCCGCTCGAGCCCTACTTACTCCGCGACATTCTCTCGTGTCTACTGTTTGAGCCCCAACTGTTTTTCAACACCCATGTGCCTGCCTTTCTGATATCCTCGGGGGCCACATACCTCCAAGGCCACTCCTTGACCGAAGTCAAGTCAAAGCATGCACATTATGCCATGTGGAGCTACAGTCCCCGTAGCAAGACGCACTGGAGTCTACACTTCTGCAGTAACAACTCATGCAACAGTACAAGGGGTAGCTCTGGTATACACAGAAGTCCCAGTTTGGAAAAGAGTGGGGGTACCACTAGGTCCCATCTCCCAAGAAGAACTAGGGGCATCAAACCTTGCCCTCTTGGGAGGAGGAAAAGACACCACATAACTTCCTACAATCGTCGGTTTCACTAATTTGTGCTTAAAACTCCAATTTTGTAAGAAAGAAACATTTTTTTGGAGAAATTTAGTGTTCTATGTTGTAGATCTCAAAAAAATACACGACTTAAAAAAATCATCTCAAATGGACAATCGAGCTCAAAATTATGGTCGTTTGAAGTTTCGTCGTTGTTTAGTACTCCACCCAGTGCCAATGCCCAATGGATAATACCCAGTGCCAGGGTCCAATGAATAATACCTAGCACGAGGGCCCAATGGTCAATACGCAGTGCCAGTGCAAACGTCTAATGGATAATACCCAGCGCTAGTGCCAGCGCTTAATGGTCAATACCCAGTGCCAACGCCCATTGGATAATACCCAACGCCAACGCCAACGCCCAATGGTCAATACCCAGTGCCAGCGCCAGCGCCCAATGATTAATACCTAGTGCCAGTGCCCAATAGTCAATATCAATGCTAATACCCAACGCCCAAGAGATCTGAGACGTTGCCCAAGTGACCTGAGGTGCTGACAACAACCCAAAGCGCCACCCAAAGCGACCAGAGGCGCCGTCCAAACAACCTTAGACATCGCCAAAGCAACCGGAGGCGCCACCCAAGTAACCCGAGACATCACCCAAGCAACTCGAGGCGTCGCCCAAGTGACCGCAGAAGCCACCATATAGAACAAGATATCTATTCTACCCAAAGGAAGGAGCTCACTCACGCCCTCAACCCCCAATCACTACTAGGGCTTGAGGCATGGGGGCAAATGATGAGCCCAAAATTAATTGGATCAGGTCCAATGAATCAAGAGGGGCCTATGTCACCAAAGCCCGAAAATGGTCCAAGTCATCAAGGAGGAGCCCAAGGGGGACACCCAAGGGGCGCCACCTAGGTGTTGGTCCTCTTGCCTCTCATTCGCCCTCCTCATCACTCCAACTTAAGTTCAACCTAGCTCAGGATCTTCCTCCGACGGAATAGGAGCACGAGGGAGGGAATATCGGGATACACACAGAGATCTGATCATATCATAATTGTACTTACCAAAATAGTAGAAGCCATCTCCCTCACGTCACCGTCTCATTATTTCACCGCCTTACCATACCCATATAATGTAAGCCCTCTCCCCATAAATGGCATGACCTTGACATCTGTACACCTCGAGATCCCTACACACAATACACCCTTCCACACATTGCTCTTCTCTCCCAAAGCATTGTAATTCTCTCAGAGAATACTTTTCGGGTGACTTTTATTCATCAATAAAGATCTCTGACCACTGTTGCCATTCTTGAGAGTGGAGTAGGTCATCTAGACCGAATTAATACAAATCTGTGTGTTTACTATTACTCATTGTTTTGCTCATTTATTTCCTGTTTATTGCTCATTAATTGCACCCGTTAATATACTCGACTGTTGATTGATTGAGGTCCAATATTTACATTTATTACTGGAAAAGATTAATTATTTAGTTATGAAAGTGTGATAAATATGGCAATTTATTTGCAGGATAATGGCACAAAATTGGGTGTGAATTAAGAAAAGATGAAGCATAGTCCAAGAGGAAACACACTAGAAATCGTGTCCGGACGTATGAGGAGTATGCGTCCGGACGCGAGTGGCAGAGAGACGAGAAACAAAAGAAGGAGCATTCTAGAAGTTGCGTTTGGACGGAATAAGGACACGCGTCCGGACGTGTATGGAGGATTTGCTAATGCTAGACTAGGAATTCTGATGAAAATCAACCTTCTCTCCAATAAAGTATAAATACAAATGGAAGACCCTGTAAAAAGGGGGACCTTTTGTTTTTACGAATTTTCATATATTATTTAGAATTGTTTTATCAAGTGGCTAGAAGGCTTAGCTAGGGCTAGGGAAAAATCTCTTAATGATGTACGGTAATGTTATAGACTTCTGAGTTTAATGATTTATGTTGTTTTGTTAAATTAACTTTCTGGTTCTTTAACAAAGTTTTTATTCTGTAAAAATTCTTGAGTCGTTGTGCCATGTACATTGATTGCTTGAATTTTTCTGCGAGTAAATAACTGGTTATTCCACGCTTGAGGTATTTATCATTATTTCATAAATTAATATAATTGGATGGTTATTTAGGATCTTGAGTAATCTTTTGATTATAACTTTTGGAATTTCTTACTTGATTTGTTATTTGGATCAACCGACATCTGATTCCTGTTTCAAATTAAGATTTGAGTCTTTAATCATTATTGTATGGAATTGAGAGGGAGTACCTGATGCTCTAGTAATTTTATTATATTGTTTAATTTTCTCCAAGCAATATTTTCAATGCAACATTCTCTTAAATAAATTGTTTTCACAAATTTTCTTTAGTATTTTTGTGATTTCTTTTTGTTACAATTCCCTAAGGGTTCGACCTTAGTCTTCCGAGAATTATATTAATTCGCTCAACCTGCACTTGAGTTTACAATATTAAAGTTGAAGCATTGATCTTGCACAAAATCAATTTGTACATCATCAGTGCTCATACAAATATTAACATTTTTCAGGTGAGGATTAGGGTGATGAGTGAGTCCACAGATAGGCAAGGACTTAGAGGACTTGAAGATTTATTTTATTATAGGTCTTCAGAAATAAGTATAATTTATGGTTTTAAGACAATTATTTAGTTTATTTTGGAAACAATGTTGTTTATGATTAGAGTTGTAAACCTTATAGTTTAATTATGATTTTACTTAGTTTAATAATAATATTGGGTGATGTTTACTTTATCCTCTAGTATTCATTTAGTCAGTGGATTGGATCAATTTATTATTTGTCTTCCACTGTATTTTGCATTTAAACATGCATAAGAGTCGGTTGGTTAAGACCTTGGTAGCCGGTCCATTGCCCACCTTACATAATTCGGGGCGGGGTGTGTCAAGTTTAGTATCAGAGCTTAGGTTTATGAATTACCAAAAGGGTTAAGCTGAATCTGAAAAGTTATGTAGGCTTTAATTGATTTGGTTAAGGGATGTGGAATGATGATACTAGTGCATTGTATTATTGCTTTAGTGACTAAGAATAGTTAGTTTGCTTTTCATTTTGTACAAATAAGAGATGGTAGCAAGAAGAAATTGTAGGGTTGCCGTAAGAAATGTGACGGACACTAATTACATCTATTTTTATAGGTTGACTAAATTGAGTACCTAAACTTTATCATATGTTACTGTATTTATTGATATTACACTTGTGTATTCTCATAGTAAGAAATGAATTACCCTACTCATGATTTTGAGTTAGATGTAATTGTTTTTGCCTTGAAGTTATGAAAAGATTGTTTATAGGGTCAGACGTGTAAGATTTATTTTATTATCAAAGGTTTAAAGATTTATTTATTGAGAATGAGTTTAATTTGAGGATAACAACATGGATGAAAAGATTAGGGACTATGATTATTCTATCATTATCATGTAGGCAAAGCTACTATAGTGGTTGATACACTGAGCAAAAAATCATTAAAAGTTTGTGTTGTATTCAGTGTACCCAAATGAGTAATTCTGTTAATTTGAGATTGATATGGTACATGTGATATTGTCTAGTATAGATGTCTTATTACCTCAATTGCAAGTTAGACTCTTCTTGGTAGATCGTGTCAGTTATCTACAAAAAAAAAAAAAAAACGGACACATGCATAGTATTAAAGAAGAAGTGTAACATGGTAGCATGATAGATCGTGTACTTTTTTGGTGAGGTTATGTTTATATTTTGGCATTAGTTATCTATACTACTAATAAAAGTACCTTATTAATATTGTGTATACAAAAATTGTTCACGTGCACAGCACGTGTTGCATTGCTAGTAGGTACTAAAAGAGAATACATTGAAGCGAGACATTATAGATCCAACCTATAATTATATGACCGTCGAGGGAGTACGAAGTTATATTGATATTGAAAAACTATTAATGGTTGAGTGGAATGAAAAGAGAGATTGCTGAATTTGTAGCCAATGTGTAGTGCATTGATAGATAAAGTGAGTATCGGTGTAACACCCCACCCTCCACATGACATAATATTGTCCGCTTTAGGCCCACTAGCCCTCACAGTTTTGTTCCTCTCAGTACCCTTGAAAAAAGATCTTATGCCATGTAAGGCGAGGAACTTACTTGTAAACCCAGTAACTTTCCTCTCCCTAACTGATGTGGGATACCAGGATCTCACAATCCACCCCTTAGGGTTGTACGTCCTCGTGCAGTAGCTCGCCAGCTACTTGCCCGCCCACTACACGTGAGTATGGCAGGGCCCCACACTCGATTCAGGCGAGAGTCGGCTTTGATACTAATTTGTAACACCCCACCCTCCAATGACATAATATTGTCCGCTTTGGGCCTACTAGTCCTCACAGTTTTGTTCCTCCCAGTACCCCTAAAAAAAGGCCTTATGTAATGTAAGGTGAGAGGCTTACTTATAAACCCAACAACTTTCCTCTCCTTAACCGATGTGTTATACCAGGATCTCACAATCCACCCCCTTAGGGCTGCACGTTCCCGTGCAGTAGCTCGCCAACTACCTGCCCGCCAACTACACGCGAGCACGGCAGGGCCTCATACTCGGTCTAGGCAAGAGTCAGCTCTGATACTAATTTGTAACACTCTATCCTCCACATGACATAATATTATCCGCTTTGGGCCCACTAGCCCTCACGATTTTATTCCTCCCAGTACCCCTGGGAAAAGGTCTTACGCCATGTAAGGCGAGGGACTTACTTATAAACCCAGCAACTTTTCTCTCTCTAATTGATGTGGAATACTAGGATCTCACAATCCACTCCCCTTAAGGTTGCACGTCCCCATGTAGTAGCTCTTCAGCTACCTGCCCATCCATTATACGCGAGCACGGTAGGGCCCCACACTAGATTTGGGTGAGAGTCGGCTTTGATACCAACTTGTAACACCCCACCCTCCACATGACATAATATTATTCGCTTTAGGCCCACTGATCCTCGTGATTTTTTTCCTCCCAATACCCCTGAAAAATGTATTATGTCATGTAAGGTGAGAGGCTTACTTATAAACCCAACAACTTTTTCTTTTCTAACCGATGTGGGATTCCAATACCCCTAGAAAACGGTCTTATCTCATATAAGGTGAGGGACTTACTTATAAACATAGCAACTATTCTCTCCCTAACCGGTGTGGGATACCAGAATCTCACATGAATTGAAAATAGGGGTCGGGGTTAGCAAGAAGAGCTAGACTGTCCCTCGGGTGCAAGACTCGGTGATTTAGGTACGTACTCCGTTGGTATCGAGTCCATAAAATGTGTTAGCGTATGCAGAGCCATTGGTGGAAGTCCATAAATGTCGTGTTAGTTGGGTGCCTGTTGGTGTAAGTCCATAAATAGCCACCCTAAGTATGACCCAAGATTTATAAATGGTCATTGAATGTGTAACATCAATGCTGGGGCTTGGAATGTCCAGATTTATACGTATGCCCTTACATGTGTTACGGGAACCAGTGAAGGTTCGGGTTGAGTTACACGTGTAAGTCTCATCTCATAACCTGACATGACATAGAGAATTTCATTATGAATTGCATATTCTTAAATAGATTCTTTGTTGATTGTTAAATTGCATGTGAGCATTTTATATGCATTTAGAGTAGCCTCTTCAGGAGATACCCTAGTGAGCGTGGATCACCCTTTATGGGGACAACATTTCAGGTGCAGGACAAGCGTCGGCGGATGGCTTTCACTTGAGCCCTCATTGATGAAGAAAAGTTGATATGTGTCTTTAAATTGCATTTTGTAAGACAAATATGTAATTTAGTTTTTGGACATGTAATATTGTGTAAAGAATTGTAAAACAAACTCATATGAACTATATTTTGTGTAAAATTGTAAGTTATATGAGTTTGAGTCATTGTTGTATGATATTGGAGAGTTGGAATTGAAAAATGATGGAATCAGGAAAAAATTGGAAACTTCTACTAGTAGAACATTGAGTACGTACCGGTAGAAGGATTCCAATAGCCACTTCTACCAATGGAACGTCGAGTATCTACCAACTCATCCGGTCTTCAACCAGAAAGTCAGAAAGTCAGTCTTCATCCGGTCTCTGACTGATTTTAGAAAGTACTTGTCTTGGAAGATTTGGTCGACTTCCTCCCAAGTGAGTGTATTGGTGTTCCTCCTTTGTTTCACGGAGTCCCACCAATGATCGGCCTCCCCCTCGAACAAATAGATGGCCAAACCAACCGCAAGTCTTCAGCAACTCCCATGCCATCACAGATCTTCTTCACACGGTGGATCCATCTATCCGCATCCAAAGGGGTGGAGCTCCCTTGGAAATTAGGCGAGTATTGGCGTAGAAACTCTCTAAGAACCACCATCCGCTGATTCTCGTTCCCATTGCTCGGCACTTGGGCTAATGGATGGGCCCCACCATTGTGATTGTGGTTGTTTCCATTCTGGCTCTGCACCAAAGTGGTAAGCTCCCTCAAACATTGATAAATTTCGTTCATGGCATCGGGAGGGGGTGGCAGAGGAGGGGGTGCTTGGTCACCACGTCATCATCCACGGCCACGTCCACGTCCTCTTCTTCCGTCCATCCTGCACATCAATTCACAATTTAGTTTCATTGATGTACAAGGTATCATTACTTTAATCTAAAGCATATGGTTCCTATAGAATAAGACTAAACAAATTCTTTCGACCTAGTTCTATTTTTCTAGTGTGAATCCATAACCTACAGCTCCCATATAAGACCTAAAGTCTAGGCTCTGATACCAAAACCTGTAACGCCCCAAAAACCACCCCTGGACGACATTACTTTCTAAAACCATTTACATAATGAGAGCACTAAGAGATTTCGTCAATAAATAAAGTTCATTCATTCATAGATATATAATGTTTACTACATTGTCTCAAAAGAATAGACACATCCACCTTTACATTCCAACAAAATTAACTAATTGTAACGCAGCGAAAATTACAAAAGTAAACTAGACTTTACATTGTTCAAAGGAATATCCTAGTCTAGTACAAAAGTAAACGATATCTCTAGATGTCCCACTCGGGATCCAAGTATCCCTCTAGTGAAGTCTCTCCTTGGCCAGGCTCGTTAACACCGAGCTCATCCTCTGGCACAAAATCTGAAAAACATTCAACTGTAGGGGATGAGTACAAAACTCTGTAGCAAAATCTTCCCAAACGCAAACAAGATTCAAAAAAATATAAAACAGGTCGGTCACATTTAACAAAATAACATATATATCTTTTGAAATAAAACAAGGACATTTAGGTAGATCTCAAGTTTATACAACATCAATAATTAAATGGAAACATTAGAAAGCATTTCTCAAAGAAATCATTTCCAAATAGTTAGTAAAAACGTCTGTCGTTGCATTGTCCCATACCAATGCACCGGCTCCGACATGATCCAATCCATGTTCTCATATAGTTATATAGATATATATTGGTTCATCTCATGCCATGTACGTTGATTGCTTCCCATGAATCTACACAACGACTATACCTAGTTCACCAATCACAATCAAATCACAAGCACTTTGGAAAAAGGGCGTCTACCATAACAATGGCAATGACGAGTCCCTTCCTAGGAAAGGTATGCCAACCCTAGTTCGAACTCCGGCGAATGATAGTGGTCGCATTACCAAATGACAACCCACTACAAGTGTTAAAAAACCATCTCACCCCTACCGGGGTAGACTAACCTCTAACACTCTACGGTATCTGTCGATGGCAATTCAAATCCCTCACAACAACCATACAATAAAGAAATCAACATACTCTCAATTAACAAATTCCAAAGTATTGACAAAATCCCCAAATTCATCATGGGGCAATTTCAATAACCAAGTACGAAAATTACAAGAGATCACAACAATATGATTTTATTACTCAACACAAGTTCTATAGTTTCACTTTCAATAATAAAAGAAGAATTTAAGAAGAAAAATCATCCCTCTCCTTAATCTAGGGTTTTTCAAACAAAAAAGAAATTTTATGGGTATTCAACCCTAACTTTGTTAAAACCATGTAATCTTTGCCCAAAAGATTAAGAGATGATAATTTCATATCATATATATAACATTTAGAGCAAAACATATGTATATATATGCATAAACCCTAATCTCAATGAAAGAGAAAGAGAAGAAATCCCCTACCTTGACTCTTGAAATCTTGGTTTTGATGGACTCCAAGGTATAAATCCCTTCAAAGTAAGTGTTTCTCTCTTCCTTTATTCCTCTCTTTTTCTCCTTTCTTTCTCTCTTAGGGTTTCTAAGGTTGGAGGGGCCGAAATAGAGACAAAAGAGGCTACACAATGTATTTATAGGGCGAAAATCGGACCAAAATTACAACATTAAATATTCAGAATTCTTTCAGCCGTACCGGTACGCTGTACTGGTACGTCGAACTCCATGGACCAGTTTGCTCCGGAACACAGTGCCGGTACGCTTCAGTACCGATATGGTTCAGTACCGGTGCACAGTACCAGTACGCTTTTGCCCAGTTTTTTCTATTTCTCCCATTTTTCATTTTCAATCCCTCTTAAACCCTTCTAAAGCCATCCCATGCATGTCTAAAACGGCTTCTCACATAACTCTCAATACCTACACGTTCTATTGAACATGTTTTCAATTCTTTACAATTCAAAACTAAATCCTAGCTAATTACTTACTATTTTAACTTTAACACTTATATTTTTATTTTTAAATTAATTAATCAACAATTATACGACTATGTGAGTATAAACATGCGGGGTTTACAGTAAGAGATGGTATACCTTTCCTGGGAAGGATTCATTAGTGTTGTGGGAGACGGTACACGTCATTTCTAAAGTGTTTGTTATTGATAGGTAAACCAGGTAAAATCGTTGTGTAGATTCCTGAAAAGCAACTTACATACATGATAATATGGGATGATGCTACTGAACTACTTATTGAATGCTTTACGTCCTTACATATTTATTCCTTTCATTGATTTATTGTATTTGGTACACTTGAGATCATTACAACTATCATAGTTTTATTCTCAAAATCTATATATGCTTTTTTCCAAAAGAGACTTGGCATCTTTTATTTGATCTAAAACCTTTTTGGGATTTGAGAGGGATTTCCTACAGGCTTTTGCTCACCCCTTACAAACAATATCCTTTTCAGATTATGGTATAGAGGAGGAGCTCAGAGTTGATGAGTCGATACATTGTGAAGCTCCAATAGAGGGGAACGTGAATCCCGAGGTAGATATTTAGAGCTACATTTTCTTATGTTCTAGACTAGAAAATTTATTTTGAGACAGTATAAAGTCTAATATTTTTGTTATTCCGCTGCAAGACAATGGTTTAATTTTTGGGATGTAATTGTCATAGTTGGGTATATTCTTTTGGATGATGTTGTATATATTATGGATGATGAATGAAATTATCTTTGGTTATGAATTTTATATAGTTGCTCTCATGATGTAATTGGTTTTAGATAGTAATGTTATCCAAGGTGGATTTTAGGGCATTACACTAATTTTTTACCAAACAAATATACCTTTTACCCAGTCATGTGTTGGTCACAGAAAACCATTCCATTATAATAAATTGGGGTATTTTGATGTAAAAACTAGGGCATATTACACTTTGACGGCCTCAACTGCGACCATTTTTTCACTTTGCCCCCTCAACTATCATATTTTATACAATGCACCCTCGATTGTGTGATTAGTTTTACATTGTTGAGATAATCAAAATAGTTGAGGAGACAGTGGAAAAAATTCAATAGTTGAGGGGACAAAGTAAAAGAGTCATAGTTGAGGGATGAAAGTATGATTTATCCTAAAAACTAAGGTAGTATTTAATAAAACTGAATGCTGAATTTGTTAATTCACAGATTGTTTGGTATCTACTAAAATTTAAGTATTGAATTGAATAAAACTATTTGATAAATATAACGAGTTAAAGTTTAAAAATTATTATTATTCTAATTTACCTTTCTTTTTAACTATCTCACTGTAATTACCTTATTCCTACCTCCACCATCATTGTGATGGTGGTAGCAGTGGTGGTGGCGCAATAATGGTGGTGGTCATGGTGGTTCCGGCACAATGGTGGTTGTGGTGGCGGCGGTGGCGGCATCGCAATGGTGGTGGTAATGTCGGCAATACAATGGTGGCAGTTGTGGTGGAGAGTGGGTATTGAAAAGTTTAAAATGTAAATGCATTGATGGTATATACGCCCATTATGAAAAAATTATAAAATTCTTACGGACTAATATTTTTAGAATTAATTGATAAATATATAGCTTGCTACTTAAAATTTTAGTCTATTTTTAATAAGTGCTTAAAATATTAAGTATGAGTTTTTAATTTATCAAACGAGTTTAATTCATTAAGTGATTAGAGTATTTAGTTTTAAGTTTTAAGTTTTAAGTGGTGTTATCAAATAACTCCTAAATTGAAGCTCAATTAAAACTTTAACGACTTGATTGTTGGAATTAGAACTTCAAGAACCATATATAAATAAGGTGCATAGTTTTAAGGGTGTAAATTACCCTAAAAGTTAAAAAACAGTATCTTCTTTTACCGTTAAATGCACAAACAGGTTATTGCGTCAATTGAACTCTTGACTCGAGACTGTTAATTTGCAAATGTAGCATCTTTACCGTTGAGTTGAAATTGATATTCTACAAAGTACATATAAAAATGCCCCCAAAAAATGAAGGTTTCCACAAGTGCTTTTTTTTTTGATCAAATTCCACAAGAGCTTTTGAAGTAAGAAATTCAAAAGATTAATACTAGATTGACCGAAAATAAGACCAAATCATATGATATTACTATAATGAGAAAATTTTAAATTTCATCTGTGTAAGAATGGGATTAACATTATTATGACAATATTACACATTTTGGTCCTTTTTGATATTTTTTTGGCCAATCTAGCACTTGAGGAAGAACTACGGGAGTGTTTAGTTTTGTTTCGCAAACCTGTTTTTTGTTTTCAAATACAAAAATCTGGTAAAAACCTCCATCAAACCACCACTAGTGAATCCATTTGGCAAATTATCTCTATACAACAATTGAGGTAGCAAAGCCTAAAGTTTTTGAACCCACTTACGTTTGAGTAGTTACTCGTATGTGGTCTTGATGAGTGTGTGAAAGTGCATTCTAAATACCCTATTATTGGATTAAAATGCTAAGAAGTGAATAGAAATAATTAGATATAATTTATATTATTGAATTTAATATCTATTCACACTGAGATATATTTGAGCATGATTTTATAATATTTTTAAATCTTAAATATTGCATTATTGGTTGTTGAAAGATAATTTACAATTGGGTGCTATACTTAACATTTTTGGGACTTTATTATTTGAGTTTTATATTTGTTTTTATTTTGATGGCAGCCCATGGAGTAAAAAGGGCTAAAATTTATGCAGCTATCAATTGGACCCATCACTCATGCAGTTTGGGCTTTAGGGGTTGAAGTAAAAATGTTGGAATTAAGAAGGGCTGAAGCAGAAAAGCTGGAATAAAGGCGGGATTAAGTGAAAAAGTTTAGAAAAAGAAAGGAGGAAAATATAATTTTCAAAAAGGAGTTTTGACTTTTAAAACCTATTATTTTTCTTGGAGTTAGGCGGCTAGTTTTTCTTTTTCCTTTCTTGGTGTGGCGACTGAATGAAAAAAAGAAGAAGAAGCAGGCGGACAGAAGACGAAACAGACGCAGATCAAGACTCTGGCGGCTGCCGATTTGTTCTATTTCTTTGGGTATTTTTGTTGTCCATCATATTTATGGGTAACTAAATTTTCAAGGTAGGGCGAGGGATGAACTTGCATAGTAGATGGTATTTTATTTATTTTTAATTTATGTATTCGATTTCTAATTAGTAAAACTCTTTTGTTTTATCATTCTCAATTTATTGTTGATATTTTCTTTTCCGAATAGTCATAGAATTTATTCTATTTATTGATTCAGTCATGCTTTTTCTATTAAATGGATTAGTTCTTTGATTATGTTTGGATTAATTACTTATCTATATTGATTTAATTCTTTGTTGTAATATTGCTTCCTGAGTATATTGTCGTAGTTGGATTTTTTCAATAGGAATAGTAATTTGCGTATTTTAAAAGTAGTGAATGATTTTTCAATGAGTTACAGTTGCGTATTTTAAAAGTGGTGAATGATTTTTCAATGGGTTATAGTTGATTTAATCTTGGTTTATAAATCTATACATTTCGATTGAGAATTTTGGGAATTGAATTCTCAATTGAGTTATTCAATGAATTAAGAATAATTAAAATACCAGATTTGTGCAAAGGATTCTCGACGCTCTACAGTTTGTCAAATTTAAGTACTTTTTTCGTTAGTTACTTTGATTCACTTTAATTTGCATTTAAAATTAATCTTTGTTTTTCAGTAATCATTTAATATTTTTCTTTAGTTTCTTTGTTCCTTCTACTATTCTTTTAGTTTGTCTCTTTGTGGAATCGACGCCCCAAAGCTATGCTACAATTACCGCGCTATTCTTTGGGCGTAATCAAATTTTGGCGCCATTGCCAGAGAGACAGTAAAAGAATTGGTAGATAGTTTTTTTCTTTTCAGCAGTCTACAAAAGCAGTAACTTCGTTCCTTCTTTTAGCTTGTTGCGTTGTTATTATTATTGTTTATCTTCTTTCTTTTTATAACATTTTTATTCTTTTAGTATTTCGTTGCCTTGCATGCACAGATATAGGGACACCTTGGATAGATTTGCTAGTAGATCTGTGGTAGAGTTAGAATTAGATTTTTTAAATCATCTATTTGACAATCCATCGAGTCCCAAAGAAATGGGTGAACACGAAGATCAACCCATTAGAACTCTTCATGATTACCTCCACCCTACACGCACAGCCACGCCATCATGCATCATGTTTTCAGCTAATACTCACCAATTGGATTTTAAAACAGGGATGATACAATTACTCCCAAATTTTCATGGCTTGAAAAATAAAAATTCATATGTGCACATTAAGGAGTTTGAGGAAGTAGTTGCGACTTTTCATAATCAAATTGCACTTGATGATGTTGTGAGACTTAAGTTCTTTCCTTTCTCTTTGAAGGATAGAGCTAAGAGTTGGCTATACTCGCTGAGACCACGATCTATTGGGACATGGAGTGAGATCACTCAGGTTTTCTTTAATAAATATTCTTCCCAACATAAGACCAATGCTTTAAGAAGGAAAATCTCCACCTTTGCACAAAAAGACAGTGAGACTTTGTATCAGTCTTGGGAGAGATTTAAGGAGCTGTTGAGTGTGTGTCCTCACCATGGGTATGAGAATTGGCGTTTAGTGAGCTATATTTACGAGGGACTTACACTTAGAGAGCGCCAATTTGTGAAGATGATGTGTAATGATGAGTTCTTACAAAAAGATTCCGATGAAGCCATAGAATACCTCAATGAGCTTGCTAAAAAAGCTCACACTTGGACTGGACCTAGTGTTATTGAAAGCACAAGTAGGTCACGACCTGCAGTAAACCCAAATGGTGGTGGAATTTACCATCTCATGGAAGAGGATAGCCTAAAGGCTAAGGTTGAGATGCTCACTAGGGAGCTAGATGTGTTAAAGACTAAGGATTTAAAGCCAACACACATGGCTAATCATGTAGAGTCTTTTGGACCATGTTTTGTGTGTGGTGGGGTAGATCATCTTGCTCAAGAATGTCTCACACTTGCTAAAATGAGAGGGATGTATGAATAACAATGTAATTCCTTAGGTATGTACAAGAAACTATTTACATCTTACTCTGATGCTTATAATCCGGGTGGTGCAATCACCCAGATTTTAGCTGGAAGTCTGAAAATCAACCTCCTGCACAACCTCTTATATCATATCCTGCACCTTATCATGCACCTTCATCTTCTAGGAGTCCTTTAGAAGACACTTTGCATGCTTTCATTGACACATAGGGTAAGACTAATCAAAAGTTTGAATCTTTGATTGTGCAGGATGTTGAAGAAAACAAAGAGATAAAAAGCCAAATGTCCAAATTGATAAGCTCCTTGAGTGTGAATGAGCGAGGTAAGTTCCCTTCTCAAGCTCAGTCTGTACCCCATGGTCAACACATGGTGCAAGAGAATTTGAAGGATGTAATGCCTTATTGACACGAAGTGGTGATTCATTACACATCCCAACAATGGACAAATCAGAGGATGTAGAAAAGGATCAAGATAATAGTGATGTCGAGCTGCCCAAGGAACTTGAGGTGACAAAAAGTCTTGTTAATTTACTATTCCCTCACGCTTTAAAATCAAGCAAGCAAACTCTGGATTCTAATAATGAAATCCTAGAGAATCTAAGGCAAGTAAAAATCAATCTTCCTCTTTTGCATGTGATTAAGCAAGTTCCCACTTATGCAAAAGTTCTCAAGGATTTGTGTACAGTTAAGAGGAAGCACCATGTGAAGAAGACAACGTTCCTAACAAAGCAAGCTAGTGCCCTGATTGAGTGGCGAATTCTTCCCAAGTACACGGATCGTGGTTGTCCAACCATTGCGTGCAGTATTAGAAATCATGAGTTTGGGCAAGCTTTGCTAGATTTGGGAGCTAGCGTGAATCTAATGTCTATTCTATTTATTTGCAGCTGGGTTTGGGAGAAATCAAACCAACTATTGTGGTATTACAATTGGCTGACCGTTCAGTCAAAGTACCTCAGGGTGTGGTAGAGGATGTTCTAATTTAAATTGACAAATTTTGTTATCCTCTTAATTTCCTAATCCTTGACACTAGCTCTGTTGTTGAAACTACTTCTAAAATTCCTTTGATTTTAGGTAGGCCTTTTCTTGCTACTGCTAATGCTCTTATTAATTGCAAGAATAGACTCAAGAAACTATCTTTTGGAAACATGACTCTCGAGGTGAATATTTTTCATATTGCAAAACAGCCAGAAGATGATGACGAGAGCCACCAGATATACATGATTGACTCACTCATGGATAAGGGAGTTTCTATAACTCATGATTTTGATCCCCTTGAGTATTTTCTTGTTCATTTTAAGTTTGATTCTATCAGTAATCCATCTGATGTAGTTGATATTTATGCTATTTTTGATAGGACTCAAGACTATGGCACTCGGACATGGCAACTGAAGTTCGAGGAGTTGCCTGAGAAAGGTGAAAAACAAATTTCTTCAAGTGTGAAAGCACCCATAGTTGAATTAAAGCCTCTGCCTAAGGGTTTAAAGCATCCTTTCCTTAGTCCAAGTGATACTTTTCCTGTTATTATCTCATATGAATTGTCTGAGTCTCAAGATAAAAAATTAATTCGGACCCTAAGTGAGCATAAGTTAGCCTAAGGTTGGAGCATTGCTGATATAAACAGTATTAGTCCCTTGGTCTGCACTCATAAAATTAATTTGGAGGAAGGAACTAGCCCTTGTAGAGACCCCCAGTGTAGGCTTAATCCCACTATGAAAGAAGTGGTGAAGAATGAAGTGTTGAAACTATTAGATGCAGGAATCATATATTCTATTGTTGATAGTAAATGGGTAAGTCCTACACAGGTTGTCCCTAAAAAGTCAGGTGTTACTGTTGTAAAGAATGACCTGGGAGAGTTAGTCCCTATAAAACTTGTGACTGGGTGGCGGATGTGCATTGATTACAGAAAATTGAATGCCACCACCCGGAAAGACCATTTTCCTCTCCCTTTTATTGATCAAATTCTTGAGCGTGTGGCTGGTCATCCTTTCTATTGTTTCTTGGATGGTTATTCTGGTTATTAACAAATTAAAATTGCATTAGAAGATCAGGATAAAGCCACTTTTACTTGTCCTTTTGGTACTTATGTTTTTTGTAGAATACCATTTGGATTGTGTAATGCACCTGCTACGTTTCAACGTTGCATGATGTGCATTTTTAGTGACATGGTTGAAAATTGCATGGAAGTTTTTATGGATGACTTGACTGTTTTTAGATCTTCTTTTGATGCATGCTTATTGAATTTAGAAAGAGTGTTGACTCGTTGTGAGGAGAAAGGATTGGTTTTGAATTGGGAGAAATGCCACTTTATGGTACGTTCGGGTATTGTCTTAGGTCATATTATTTCTTCTAGGGGGATAGAGGTTGATCAATCAAAAATTGAATTAATCTCTAAGTTGCCTATACCTAGGACAGTAAAGGATGTGATATCCTTTCTTGGTTATGCGGGCTTTTATAGGAGATTCATACATAATTTTTCCACCATATCTACACCATTATGTGACCTCCTAGCTAAAGATGTCCCATTTGAGTGGACACAAGCTTGTCAAGAGGCCTTTAAAACACTAATTGGCAAACTTACCTCAGCACTCATAATGCAGCCACCTGATTGGACTTTACCTTTTGAGATCATGTGTGATGCTAGTGATGTTGCGGTAGGTGATGTCCTTGGACAACGAAGTGAGGGGAAGCCTTTTGTCATTTACCATGCTAGTAGAACTCTTCATAGTGCTCAAATGAATTATTCCACCACAAAAAAAGAGTTAATAGTGGTAGTGTTTGCTTTGGATAAGTTTTGTGCTTATTTGATTGGTTCTCCTATTATTATTTTCACATATCATGCAGCCCTTAAGTACCTTCTTACAAAGAAGGATGCTAAGGCATGATTAATACGGTGGATTTTACTTTTGCAGGAATTTGACATTACCGTCAAAGACAAAAAAGGAGTAGAGAACGTAGTGACTGACCATCTCTCGAGGCTCACATTTGAGGATACCTCTGACCACCTGCCAATCAGGGATGATTTTTTCGATGAGCATTTACTTTTCATTACTTCTCTACCATGGTTTGCTCATATTGTGAATTATTTGGCTGCATGTGAGATACCGGTGGATTGGAGCGCTCAGGATAAGAGGAAGTTCATGACTGAGGTAAGAAATTTCTATTGGGATGACCCTTTTCTTTTCAAATACTGTCCTAACCAAAATTTAAGGTGTTGCATCCTTGATGAGGGGATTGCCAGCGTTTTGGAATTTTGTCACTCCCAAGCTTGTGGGGGCCACTTTTCAATAAAGAAAACCGCTGCAAAAAATTTTACAATGTGGATTTTATTGGTCCACCTTGTTTAAGGATGCAAACATTTATTGTCACTCATATGAAAAGTGTCAAAAGTTAGGAATTATGTCCTGTCGTAATATGATGCCCTTAAATCCAATTTTAGTTATTGAATTTTTTTATTGTTGGGGCATTGATTTTATGAAACCATTTCCTCCTTCTTTTGGATATCAATATATTATTGTGGCAATAAATTATGTGTCAAAATGGGTAGAGGTAGCATCATGCAGGAGCAATGATAATAAGATGGTAATTAAATTTCCCAAAGAGAATGTGTTATCTTGATTTGGTTTACCACGTGCTAACATTAGTGATCGGGGTATTCATTTTTGCAACCATTCTTTTGAAGATTTGATGAAAAAATATGGGGTGGTACATAAGATCTCTACTGCCTACCACCCTCAGACAAGTGGACAGATAGAACTTGCAAACATGAAAATTAAGCAAATTTTAGAAAAAATGGTCAACCCGGATCACAAGGATTGGTCTTTGAGACTAGTTGATGTGCTTTGGGCCCACCATATTGCTTTCAAAACTATTTTAGGCATGTCACCTTATAGGCTTGTTTTTGAAAAACCTTGTCATTTACCTGTGAAACTCGAGCATCGAGCCTATTGGGCCATCAAGAATTTCAATTTTGACATGGGAGAAGCAGGTAAACTTCGAAAATTTCAGTTGACCGAATTCGAGGAGTTAAGAATTGATGCTTATGAGAACTCGAAAATCTATAAGGCTAAAATGAAAGCGTTTCATGATAAAAATATTTTAAGAAAAATGTTTAAGCCTAATGATCGAGTATTCTTATATGATTCTAGACTCCATAAGCACCCCGAAAAACTTAGGTCTAGGTGGACTGGCCCTTTTGTAGTGAAGAATGTTTTTGCACATGGAGCGGTGAAAATAGAGAATCCTAAGGATGGTCAGATCTTTAAAATAAATGGTCAACGCCTTAAAGTGTTAATTGATAGAAAAATTCCAGAAGTGGAAGACATTCCACTTGAGGATCCGATCTATCAACCTTGACCATACCATGCATGTATGTTTCTCTTTATTTGTTTTGTTTTGTTTTATTTTTGTTTATTTTCTTTTGCTTTTAGTGTGCTGTTGTTGTTTTTGTTTGCAGGAGTTTCATTTTGTCATTTCAGGTTACCATCTTTGGTGCATAGCAAAATACCCACGTCACTCATCAGGTATATTTTACCCTTTTCAGTTACTCCCCATTCAACTTTGATTCTTAAACATTGATTACATTGTTTCATTTAAGTTGGGGGGTGGTGGTGCAAATTCAATATTTAAAATGCTTGTTGAAACTGTGTGACATATTTTCATGTGTCAAATGTTTTTAATTTTACATCACACGTGTATCCTTTTCACGTGTGTACTTATTCTCATTCATAGCCATCTTTGTGAATTCTCCAAACCCACCATAATCATTTTTACTGAAGCATTCACAGAACCCTAATGCACTCATCCAAGCTTTGTGGTAAGATGGTGGTTTGACACATGTAGCTAGAGAACTCTTTTGCTTAAGTATTCATGTGAGTTTTGGAGAGGATTGAGAGCCTACCAATGCAGTAAATTGTGATAAGTGTTCATTGGTCTGTTGAATTTGGTACTTTTTTTTAGAATAGCATTACATGATTTGTGGTAAGATGGTGGATATACTTGGGATATGATGAAGGTCAACTTAGGATCAACGTTTGAGCCTTTCAAGCTAACCCATTCCATCATAAACCCCAAGTAACCAACTTTGAGCCAATAAACACATGTAGCCTTTTCTTTTCATATGCCTACATTATCCATACCTCTCCACATTGGAGTATAGCCTATACACTAATTTTTTCTACCCTTGTTACTTCCAAGTGTGTCCTAGACATGGAAGTCTTTTTGAAAAAAAAAGGAAAGAGAGAAAAGGGAAGAACATGAGTTACAAGGTGTTCGAGTTAGTGAGTTTTAAAAAATAAAAAAATATATAAATAAATAAATACCAAGATTGGGTAGAAATAGCAAAATACCAGGGTGACATAATTGTTCATCAAATTGCTTTTTCTAAAAAAAGAAAAAATGCATTATTCGATAACTTGAAAGGTTGAAGAGTACATCAACTGAGAAATGTGGTTTATTGAGAGATGTAACAAGATTCCCTTTGTATGTACTTGGAAGTTTTTGAATTCTTTCCATTTTTTTTATTTAGCCTCAAACCTAAGCCACGTTACAACCTTTTGTGTTGACCGTTCTGATCCTAAGTAAGCTTTTGGAAAAACATGGTGAAAGTCTCACTTGTTAGTATTCCTATCATAAGATCAATGTTTGTTTGTTGCTTGTACAAAATTACCTAATTCCCTATGAGAGTGTGTGCACACCCATTGTCAACTCCATAGAGAGAATCTTCCCACGAAACACTTTTATACCTGTGAGTTATGGAGTTGAACCTTTCGCTTGAGATGTTCTTGATGTTGCATGTGTCAAGGCTTGTGGTTAGATGGATGCAGTTTGGAACACACACACACACACACACTATGTGAATTGCCTCAGGTGGATTGGTTGTGATAGGGTTATTGAATTCCTAAGATTGTTTTGATATGCGAATCTGGAAAGTGTAACTTGGTGGCTTTTGTGTGTGATTTTATTTGGCTTCTTTCATTGTTTCGACATGAAAATTGCTAGAGACTAGCAATGAGTAAGTTGGGGGGTGATGAGCGTGCGAAAGTGCATTCTAAATACCCTATTATTGAATTAAAATGCTAAGATGTGAATAGAAATAATTGGATATAATTTATATTATTGAATTTAATATCTATTCACGCTGAGATATATTTGAGCATGATTTTATAATATTTTAAATCTTTGGTGAGAGATAATTTACAATTGAACTTTACACTTAACTTTTTTGGAACTTTATTATTTGAGTTTTATATTTGTTTTTATTTTGATGGCAGCGAATGGAGTAAAAATGACTGAAATTTATGCAGGTATCAATCGGACCCATCACTCATGCAGTTTGGGCTTTACGGGCTGAAGTACAAATGTTAGAATTAAGAAGGGTTGAAGCAGAAAAGCTGGAATAAAGACGGGCTGAAGTGAAAAGGGCTAGAAAAAAAAGGAGGAAAATATAATTTTCAAAAAGGAGTTTTGACTTTTAAAACCTATTATTTTTCTTGGAGTTAGGCAGCTAGTTTTTCTTTTTCCTTGCTTGGTGTGGCGGCTGAAAGAAAAAAAAAAAGAAGCAGGTGGACAGAAGACGAAACAGACGCAGATCAGGACTCCGATGGCCACCGGTTTGTTTTATTTCTTTGGGGGATTTTTGTTGTCTATCATATTTATGGGTAACTAAATTTCTAAGGTAGGGCGAGAGATGAACTTCCACAGTAGATGGTATTTTATTTATTTTTAATTTATGTATTCGATTTTTAATTAGTAAAATTCTTTTGTTTTATCATTCTCAATTTATTGTTGATATTTTCTTTTCCGAATAGTCATATAATTTATTCTATTTATGGATTCAGTTATGCTTTTTCTATTGAATGGATTAGTTCTTTGATTATGTTTGGATTAATTATTTATATATATTGATTTAATTCTTTGTTGCAATATTGCTTCCTGAGTATATTGTCGTCGTTAGATTTTTTCAATAGGAATAATAATTTGCGTATTTTAAAAGTGGTGAATGATTTTTCAATGGGTTAAAGTTAATTTAATCTTGGTTTATATATCTATTCCTTACGATTGAGAATTTTGGGAATTGAATTCTCAATTGAGTTATTCAATGAATTAAGAATAATTAAAATATCAAATTGATGCAAGGGATTCCCGACACTCTACTGTTTGTCAAATTTGAGTATTTTTTTCGTTAGTTACTTTGATTCACTTTAATTTGCATTTAAAATTAATCTTTGTTCTCCAGTAATCATTTAATATTTTTTTTAGTTTCTTTATTCCTTCTACTATTATTTTAGTTTGTCTTTCTGTGGAATCGACACGCCAAAGCCGTGCTACAATTACCGCATTATTCTTTGGGCGTAATCAGGTCTGACTTGGCAATATTATTTATTTTATTTTTTTAGGGGGAGAGAGAGGGGGGAAGGGGGCTTGATGACTTGGCAATATTAGTTGAGTTACTTTGGTGTCAAAGTTGGGTTTTTTATATGTTCTTGGTTTTGTTCTTTGGTCATCTCTTCTGATATGTTCTTGGAATTTTCTTTGCCTAATTCTACTTGTTCCTTGTTTTACAACCAGTTCAAAGCAATTCAAATCAACAACCCGCCCAAGCCGTTGAAAGAGATCCAGAAGCCACCTTAGTGCAAACTCTCGTGATATATCTCAGCTAAATCCTCTTTGAGTTTAACACCTTTGAATTTAATATGTATTCATCTCTTGTCCTAAAAGATGGGATCTTTGTAATTCAAATGTTCGAAACAGAGTGTATATATATTCAGCTCCCATCTCATTGGATGATTAAAGAGTCTTTAATATAGAGCAACAGATTTGACATTTTATATGCCTTATTCATTGTTCTTGTAATTACTTCTTTGTCATTAGATTTTGGTAGTTTGATGTGCCTTTCCCATATCTATATTATAATTATGCATACAATAACGAGCAATGTAGTTTACATGAAACACTAACCATGATTGTTGCAGGGCCACTACTTCAAGGGTTCCTCTTGCTTGTGAAACATTCGACCTTCTTGTCCGGAGCAGTACCGGGGGTGTAGAGAAGAGCAATTGGCAGTGGATTTCTTTAGATGAAGTGCTAAGCTCTTCTAATAATTTTTTGTGGGTTTTTACATAAAATTGGGTTCTTGTGCCCAAAACTTTAAAGTGCAACAATTGAATGTACCCTTAATGTTAATATTCAATGGGTTATTTGTCCCTTTTTTTTTAATAAAATTGGGTTGAAATTGTAAAATTGTGTTTTATTTTTTAATTTTTGAGTAAAGTTACACGGACTTAAAAACTAAATTTAGAAAATATACTTGATAATTACAACTATTGGTTTCACTGTGAGTCCCAGTATTTATTGGAATTCACTATCTATTCTATGTCTGACAATTTTAGACACGACTCATGAAACCGATACGAATCCGACACAGATTTAGCGGGTTTGGGTGTAGTCTTAACGGATTTGGGTGGTTAATGGTTTAACTCGACAGATCCGTGAAATAAATGAATCAGTTTCGTGTTTAACTTATAAATTCATTTCAATTCGTTAACAGTTGTATTATATTTTTTTAAAAAAAAGTTAGGTCTCTCAGCCGCTACCTCATCTCACACCTTCCATCTCTTAGACTCATTCAAATTTAGTAGTCATTTAATGTTTATTTTTTGTTTTTATTTTTTTGTTCAGCCATGATTTATTATTATAGTAAATAGGTCAAACATATATAATGTGTAGTAAGTTGATGATTTTTCGTGTGTACTTGAATTATTCTAACATGTTCTCTTATTTAACGGGTGACACGCGGGTTGTAACGGATAACCCGTCTAATAAATGATTCGTGTATGGATGTGATAGTTGCACTCATTTATATAAACAAATGAGTATGGATGGAGGGTTTTTTGACACAAATCTGTTCCACCCGATACGAAATTGTTCCACTTGACACAATTGTCAGGCCCAATCTATTCAATGGTTGTGATTATCAAGTCTACTTTTTAAATCTAATTTTTAAGCACATGCAACATTACTCTTTATTTTTATGTGGCAGTAGTTGTGCTTGTGATGATAACCACATGGATGTGAATCTCAAGTTGAATGAAATTTGTATATGAAACTGTTAATCCAAACATCATTTTTGTTTTCATTGTTTTCTAAATTACTGTCTAAATATGTTGTTCTATTTTTTATTCCGTAGAATTATTTTTGAAATTATATAACCAAACAAGTTTTTATCTCAAAATACACCAAAACACTCTTTTTAAAACATTTATCAAAAATTATTTTCGAATATTGCTTTTTGAGATGCAATCCAAACACGCCCCTATATATAGAGTTATCTACATGTGTTTACTATGAATGATCCAAAATTGTCTGTTAAAACCTTTTAAATACATTTGTTGAAAAGCATTTATTTGACTAAATAAATTTAACTTGAAATCTTGAGATGATGCAAGTCTAGCCCTGATGTTTATTCAATAGCATATTATCAGCAAGATGCGATAACAAGGTGATCACCCACCTTTAAGATTAATCTAATGTGCTAAATGAAAATGCGCACACACAAAAAAATGTTGATGGGACATTTCTAATACATCAGCAGAAAACAACACATGTCCTCGGCATCAGAGTTCCTATGTGACACGTGTCCTCGGCACCAAAGTTCCTTGGAATGCTGGAATTATGACATGTCTACTTGGCACCAAAGTGTCCTCGGCATATACCCCTTGGAGTGCTCTAATTGTGACACATGTCCTTGGTTCAATTCTCCTCTGCACCATTTGTGATTGACGCGTATCCTCGGCGTGAGGAATGACTCCAAGATCCAATTCCGGACACGTCAACTCGGCTCCAAGACCCCGAAGTAGAGGTGTCAAAATGACGACTATCGTTACTTGAAGTTAAACTTGGTCAATAATCATTGAATTCTCTTCCCAAAGCAGTTAGAATGGTAGGGGTGACAGAAACACACCCAATGACGACGTTACACATGGCAAAGAGCACAAAATCAGGGGCCAAAAGACAAAGATGCCCTTACTCGTGTGCAGTAATCACAGGATGGCATTTAATGATCCCTCAGAGGCATGTGACATGTTTATTGCTTGGAGATTCCCAAAGGAAGAGCATTAAGTGCTCGGGAACCAGAGCAGTTAATGCTTATAGTCCTCTCATGCAAATTAGAAGGCACTCTTCTCAAGGACTGAGCACCACCACTTGCTGCCTACCAAATGGGCCAATGGGGGACTTCCCCCTTAAGGCGGCCAACCTGTCTGCAATAAGTACCTTCATAAAGGTATAAATAGCCCTCACAAACAAAAAACAGAGGTATACAAACCCTACTTAGCAATACAATAGTATTTTCACCCCTCTCACACATATAGACTTGATCGTCGGAGGGGTTATGCTGGAAAACAGTCCAGCGTCCTTCTAACTCTTTTTTTTGAGTCTCAGACTCCTTCTCAACTCGCCGGAATCGCGCAGACAGCTGAAAAAAAATTCATTACCACTCCTTACGATTTTTCTGACTTCCTGTTACCTCGGGATCCTCGACTGTCAGGTAAACCCTGTATTCACCAAATGAAAAATCTATCCATTTTTTTATTGTGAGAAAACCACCGCTCATAGTTTGGCATTTTCTGTTGGAAAAGACCGACTTTCTTGAGATAGTGACTATGGTGAACACTTGTTTGAAAGGGAAGGGTCCTCAGAAAAGGAATATTGATGCACTTGCCTCCTTCCATATCAAGAATGGAGGATTGTGTTGAAAGTGCCAACAAAGAGCTCTCCATCCATTCCGGAGAAAAAACTCAACAAATCTAACTAAGTTTGGGGGCAATAAAGACGGTCCCATAGCCTGTCAACTCGTCGTTCTCATAGAAGAGCAGCTGAAATATCAGTTGCAATAGATAGAGGAGAATAACATGAATGTACTTAATAGATTGGATGAGTTTTCACTTTCTGCTGGGGGATCTCGGACCTTATACAACCATCTAAGGGGCCCTTCGTCAAGGAGGTGGCACCCGGAGACTTAAGGAATTGCCTCAACGGTGAAGCAGGGTGCTTAAGGATTCTAAAATGCCCGATGGCCAATAGACAGCACCAAAGGTCCAAGCCAAGAAGACAAACCATTGGCTTGGAATGACCTACGTCGGAGAATTTCTGAGCGAGAGGGCGCGGATGAGTTCGGTGAGTGGTTAACCCTCTTCGAGAAGAACGAAGGAGTTGGGGGGCATGTTGACCTACACCAAGGAGATGAAGAAAGGCACCACAAGGAAAGGGGAGACCTCAGGGCCAAGTTGGATTCCCTGAGGATGGAACGGTTTACCTTTGACGACGACACGGAGGACAAAGCAATTATGTCACCCTACACCAAGAACATCCTAAAGATTAAGATATCAAAAAAGGTTGTGGTGCCAAGGTTCAAGGTTTATGATGAGTGTTCTAACTCGGAGGCTCATCTCCGACAGTACAAGAAAATGATGTCCCTATACCATTCGGATCATAGGCCGCTATGTGGGGTGTTTTCAATGAGCCTAAGGGACATCGTCATGAAATGGTTTGAGACATTTCCACCTAGTAGTATAGGGTCCTCGAAAGAGCTAACTAGACAATTTCTTTCAGGTTCATTACAGGGAGTAAACGCCTTAAGGATGTCAGAACACTGTTGACCCTCTTGCGGAAGGAAGGTAAAACACTCCACCAGTGTGCCACCTAATACAAGGAAAAAGTGAACGAGGTGGAAGAATGCTCAGAGGCCATGGCTGCGGCCTCTTTCAGACCTGGCCTCTCTAGGGACACCGACCTTTATAGGTCCTTGAAAAAAAAATGCTAGTGGGTATGGGCGAGTTGATGGCCCCTGAATCAATAAGTACTACAACATAGAAGATAAAATGATTGGGAGTAAAGGCAAAAACTAGGCCCTGAAGAAAAAGGGGAAAGAGACCCTCCTAGGAAGGGATTGATCCCCGTATCAGGAAACTTCTTCAAAAGGGCCCACACCACATTCAAGGAGCCTATCTACAATTTGTTGCATAAAATCAAGAAGGAGCCATTCTTTAAGTGGCCTCCAGAGATATAGGATGATCTATCCACCAGGAACCAAAATGGGAGGTGTTCGTACCACAAGGACGTGGGACACCTCATTGAAGATTGCACAGTTTACAAATCCTTCTTATAGAAGTTGGTGAAGGAGGTACATCTCAAGGAGTTTATCGAGGAAGATCTACCAAGGGAAACATATAATGTCGAGGACTAGACCGTCGTCCGCGGCAACATCACTGACGTCATCCATGTCTGCCCCTTAGAGTGGCCGACAACTAACACTCTTAGGTCCAACCTTAAGAAGATAGCCTTCACCCAAAAGGTGGAAGACAAAGATGGGGGCCAGGTAAGTAAAAGGCCCACGGACGATTCATGGGAGCAACACCTTCTCCAAATCCAAATTGGCAGGCATGATCCTCCCCTACGAGGACGTGTTGATCATAACCTTATGAATTGGCAGATTTGACGTCAATAGAATGCTGGTGGACTCAGGAAGCTCCTCAGAGGTCATGTACTTTGATGTGTTAAAACGAATGGGCCTTGGGTCCAAGGATCTAATCAGAGTCAGGACCCCTTTGTCAGGTTCAATGGATCGTTTGCCCTGCCTCTAGGGAAGATTACTCTAGCAGTCACCACAGGACCTATCAAGATTGGCACATCAAAACATATTATCATGTGGCAGACTTGGTTGCACTCGCTTAGGGCAATGCACTCACTTACCACTAGAAGGTTAAATTCTCCACTCCGGAGGGGATAATGGAGATTTGTGGAGACCAGCCCTCCATTAAAAGTTATTTCTACACTGCCGTGAATGTCGGGGTCACCTCATAGGAGAAGGAGTGTGCCCTATAGGAAGTCTTGAACAAATAGCAACTACAGTCTGGACGGCTGGGGATTGATTAGCCACGGATTGATCTAGATGATTGCTCCATAGAAAACCTCCAAAAGGTACTCCTGGCAAAAGGAGACGAGGAAAGATACTTCCTGATCGAATCCGCCATGTCCCCGATCGAGCAGGAAGAGATGACCAATTTTTTTAAGAAGAATGTGAATGTGTTTGCATGGGATACCACAGAGATGAAAGGCATAAGTCCCTATGTTATAACTCACCGGCTCCATGTTATTTCCACTCATAAGCCCGTAAAGAAAAAACCAAGGCGTATGGCTCTATATCACGCCCAGGCAGTAAACGAAGAGGTAGAAAGGCTCTTGGAAGTCGATGTCATTCGAGAGGCATAGTTTCCAGAATGGTTGTCGAACACCATCTGCGCCAAATTGGAAAGTGGCGTGTTTGTGTCGAATTTACAGACTTGAACAAGGCTTGTCTCAAAGATTATTTTTTCCTCCCAAAAGTTGATTAATTGGTCGGCGCTACAGCTGGGTACGAGCGTATGAGCTTCATGGACACCAAGGCAAGTTACCACCAGATCCCCTTCCTTCCACCAAACCAGGAGAAGACTGCCTTCATCACTCCAAGAAGGGTTTATTGTTATAAAGTTATGTCATTCGATTTCAAGCATGAAGGCTCTACTTATCAAAGACTCATGGACCGAATGTTCAAGCGACAACTGGGGAACACCATAGAGGTGTACATTGACGATATGCTGGTCAAAAAAACGAGGCGGAATGACCACATCACGGACTTGGAAGATGCCTTGAAATTGAAATTGAAATTGAATTGAATTGAAGTTGAAATTGAAATCCATGGGAGTATGGATTGAAATTGAATGCAGCCAAGTGTGCCTTTAGAGTTGGCATTAAAAAATTATTGGGGTACTTAGTGAGCCACCGTGGAGTCAAAGCCAACTCGGAGCAGATACAAGCTATTATGGATATACGTAGTCCTCGGACTATTGAGACTCATAGGAATGCTAGCTGCCCTAAATCGTTTTATCTCTCAAGCATCGAACAAGTGCAAACCTTTCTTTGAAGCAATCAAGAGGTCTGAGACGGACTCATAGAATGAACAATGTGAGGAGGCACTTGGAGGGATCAAGGAGTACCTCAAGGTCCTCCCGACCTTGTCCATCCCAGAGAGGGGGGAGATGTTGTTCCTCTACTTGGTTGTTTTGGAGTTCGCCGTTAGCGGCGTATTGGTCCATGAGCACGAACACAAGTAGAAGCCAGTGTATTATGTCAACAAAGCTCTGTTAGATGCAGATATGAGGTACTTTCCATTGGAAAGACTGGCATTGGCATTAGTCATGACCGTAAGAAAACTCAGACATTACTTTCAAGCACATCCAATCACCATCCTAACTGATCAACCTTTGAAGGCAATCTTAAGAAAGGCAGATCTCTCTGTAAGGGTAGCAAAATGACCGAAAGAGTTGGGGAAACATGACATTCAGTACAAGCCTCGCACTACAATAAAGGGTCATATGTTAGCAAATTTTATATCAGAATTTACCGCAGGGGAGCCGTCTGCCCTTAAGGTGGAGCCCTCCGTAAACAACCAAGAATGCTCCTGGAGCCTCTGCGTGGACGAATCCTCCAATAGTAAGGGTTCTGGAATCAGAGTACTATTAGTCTCCTCGGAAGAACTTGTCTCGGAGTAAGCCATACAACTGGGCTTCAAGGCATCCAATAACGAAGTAGAGTATGAAACTCATATCTCCAGACTCAAACTGGCCAATGTTGCAGGGACCACAAAGTTAACAGTCCAATGTGATTCTTTATTGGTGGTTAACCAGATTAATGGAGAATTCAAAGCAAGGGATCCGAGAATGAAAGTCTATCACCACGAAGCCATGTCCTTACTCTACAAGTTTAAGAAGGTAGAAATTAGTCAAGTCCCTTGAGATAAGAAATCCCATGTCGACGCCTTGGCATGTATAGCCTCGATGCTAGACTCTGATATGCCACAAAGGATCACGGTGAAATTCCTTACTCCAGTATAGATGATGTCCGCAGAATGGCAGCCATCTAAGAGGGGGAGGATCCCTCTAGCTAGATTGATCCATTACATAGGTTCCTTGTTTTCAAGGAACTCTCCGAATGTCCTAAGAAGCCAAAAAGATAAAGCAAAGGACCCCGAGGTTCTGGGCCTCCCTGGACCAGAAGTTGTACCAAAATTCGTTCTTTGAACCTTATTTGCTTTGTCTCTGTGAGGATAAAGTGGAGCCCCTCCTGTATGAAATGCACAAAGGAATATATGGGGGACACTCGGGTGGACGGTCAATGGCCCACCGTATCATGTCACAAGGATATTGGTGGTCACGAATGCAAAGGGATGCATAATCTTATGTCCTAAAGTAGGATCAATGTCAAAGGTTCGTTCCCGCCATCAGGCAGTCGACAGGAGGATTGCACCCACTAACCAGTCCTTGGTCATTTGCCCAATTGGAACTTGACTTGGTTGTCCCAAGGGCTCCTAGAGACAAGAAGTTCCTGATAGTAGGGACTGATTATTTAACAAAGTGGGTCGAGGTGGAGCCATTAACTCATATCAGGGGCGTGGACACTAAAAATTTGGTGTGGAGGAACATAGTGACAAGATTTGGAGTCCCAAGCGCACTTGTGTCAGACAATGGAACCCAATTCAATAGCGGGCCCTTCAAGTCCTTTTGTGAGCATCTTGAAATCCATAACTACTACTCAACACCCTCATATCCTTAAGCCAACGGATAGACAAAATCTTCAAATAAGACCATCATCAACAGAATCAAGACGAGGTTGGAGAAAGCTAAAAAGAAATGGGTGGATGAGTTCCTGAATGTGCTTTGGGCTTACGGGACGACTGCACGGACCTCAACAGGCGAACCACCTTATGCCCTCGCGTATGGAGTAGAGTTAGTAATCCCACTTAAAGTACGCCTCCCTACCATAAAAATGCAGGCCTTTGACACTAGAGACAACGATCATCAACTCAACTTAGATATGGACCTTACAAAGGAAAGAAGAGAAATGGTTGTCTTAAGACTAGCAAAATATCAAGAAGGGGTATCCAGACTCTACAACAAAAGAGTTAAACCTCGAGGATTCCAAGTGGGCAACCTGGTACTTATAAAAGTAATCGAAAACACCCGAGATCCGGCTGATGGAAAGATGGGACCTAATTGGGAAGGACTATACAGATTCACATTAGTAGGAGGCTCCAGGTCATACAAGTTAAAAGATATGGAAGGAAATGTTATAATTCAACCTTGGAATGTAATGAATTTGAAGAAGTATTATTTTTTTAGAAATAAATGTTCATTTTGTGCTAAGTGTACTGTACTAGAAGGGGCATAGCCCCAGAGACAGAGTCTTAGGACTCTCGCCACCAAAGAAATATAGGAGCATGGCCTCTTGGAAGGGGTATGGCCCTAGAAGTGGAGTCTTAAGACTCTTGCCTCCAAAGAGATAAAAGGAGCATGGCCTCCTGGATAGGGTGTGGCCCCGAGGGCAAGGCCTTAGAAAAAATAAGAGGCAAACTTGCCCTAGAAAGACCCAAGGGATGGAGCCTTGGAAAATTTTCCAAAGAGGAAACACTTGGAAAATTTTCCACAAGAAAGATGAAGCCAAAAAGGGACCCTGAGCTCGGGTTCAACGGCCTTGGCATCATCTGCGAGTAATACGTGCCCTCTGTGCAAGGGGGGTTCTACATTAAGCAACACGTGTCCTAAGCATAAGTTCTCTTGGAATGTTCAATGTTCCTTGGATTCCTCTGCAATTGACATGTGTCTTCGGCATCAATACCCCCCCAGGTCTGTTTCCAGAGCCCCAAGGAAAAAAAGCACCGTAGGCAAAAAGCCCGCTGAGGGAGAACACTTAGAGATTTTTTCTACAAAAGAAACTGATGGCAAGGGGGCACTTCCCCTAAGGAGTAAGAATGTCCCGACACCAGTCTTATGACCTCAGTCTCGAGGAACAACCCTTGGAAAAAATAAAAAAGGAAAGAAAAAGAAAGAACATGTGGCAAGGACCTGGAAAACAAAAGAGAATTTTTCATTACAGGAAAAGAGGGCTTTGTGTCCCTCAAGCAACAAATATACAAGGAAAGAAAAAATCTAAGCTCTTGGAGGTCCAGTGACCTCGCCACCGATGCCCCCTATAATGTCTACAAAGAGTTCGTCGATGTTGGTAGAGAAGAAGTCGGCACTACGAGAAGCGTTCGCTGCATCAATAGGGGTAGTAGAAGCATCGGCCCTAGGGGCAGGCACAGAGCTACAAAGCAGGGACAAGAGTAGGAGGAAGCGTCTGAAGAGGAATAATGTCGACAAGAGCAAAGGCCACAATCTCTACAGTTGGAGTCTTGGTAATTTCTAGCATCTCCAACTTTAGCTCTTGTAAAGGCTTGCAGTATATTATCAAAAAGAATGTACTCGTGCTCCTTGAAGAGAGCAAAGTCGACAAGGTCTCCTGTAACCCGAAATGCCTTATCCCAGCCAGCCTTGAAGTATTCCTTGTTGTTTTTCTCAAGGGCCACCAAGATGTCATCGGCACAATGGTTGACGATCTTTTGCTCCATCTTCCTATTGGCTTCTAGTTCAGCCCTCAACTTGTCCAACTATTGGGTCAAAGTGGCAGAAGTCTACTCTGACTCAGTCACCTTCTCCTTTGCCGATGACAACTGCTTTATCGGTGAGCGAGGCCTTAGCTTTCTCAACATTCCCCTTTGCATCCTCACTCTCCTTGAGGAGCTCGGCAATTTGGGCCGCCGGGGAAGACAAAGTCATGTCCTGAGTCGTCACCTCTTCCTTCGCTGAGTCTAGAGCTCCTTGGGTTATTTCTAGCTCAGCTTAGAGTCTCTCATTCTCCTGGATCCTCCCCCGGTGGGGCATGGAAGCGCTCGACAATGACCGAGATCTGCTAGGCAATCTATTAAGAAAAGAGGGAAAGGGTTACGCTGACAAAAGACTACAACAAAAATAGAAGAAAAAATTACAAGTGTAAAAACTTACCACTAGAGAGCTTTGGATGATGGAGCGAAAGAGTTGGTTGCTCGCATGCCTCCGATGCATAGCTATGTCGACATTGAAGAGCATTGCCTCACGTACAAGGTAGACAATATGGGGTGATGCCACAAGGGAGTCGGTTACCCGGACCGGTCTATTATCCCGATCTAGAGCCCTTCCATGACATTCAGGGGTAGTCAGCGCCGAAGGAGGAGGAGGAACGAAGATGCATAGCCATGTCGTGTACAAACTTAAGTTGTAGGTGGTGTCATTATTGGTGGAATAAGCACTGATGTTGGAGGTAGAATGGGAGTGCCCCTGCCTCAATCGACACCATCGTGTCTTTACTTGACTCTCCTCTCTTCAGAGGATCCCTTTCATGCCCTCAATTGTGCCATGTGGGTCGGCAAGAGTAGGGTATCTGAGGAAGGAGGAAGAGTGGGGGTATGCCCCTGGTTGGGAGGAAGGTTGGAGCCGATTCCTCGACCTCATTTGGTAGCAAGAGCCAACCTTTCCTTGAGCATGCTAAGGTTAATACGAGGCGGATGTGACATGGCTACTTCCAAAACGTCTTCTTTGTCTAAGTTTTGCAGCAAGTTGAAGTTTGGCCAAGCCTCCCTGCTTTAATTACTAGCCTCGTCATGGTTGGTGGTCGAAGGATCCCTTATCTCTTCAACGTCGATGGCGGAGTCTACAACAGCCTCTACCACTGCTTTGGTGGCTCTGTCGGGATCCTCTTCTAAGTTTTCCCCGGCGAATGCTGACCATCTTGACGGATCAAAATATTGAGGAGTTTGAGAGAAGTTTCGATACCCGGGGGGTGTAGTTAAGAAGGAGATGTGTGACTTGATCCGAAATGTGTACACCCAAGTGCAGGCGGTCAAATTGTAGTAATAATCAGGTTTGAGCCCGGAGTCGAATCCATAGGGAACTAGTAGTTTTGGTGTTTTAAAGTAAATGGTGAAGGAGACCAATTGATTGTAACCTTTGAGATTTTAGAGTTGTGAGATGTGGGTGAATTCCTTGAACAGAATATTAAATTCTTTTCAAGAACTTTTCTAGACAAAATATAAGATTAATTCAAATAGTGGAGAAATCACTCTTTAGTTCGAGGATCGAGACATGTGGTTAATTATCTGAGATAATATATTTTTGCTTGATGACTCAATTAACTCCCGTGTCAACGGCGAGTCAATCGGAAGAGAAGAAATGGCCTATTAAGGTCATGGTTCCAAGGTCTTACTAGAAGTTTACAAGAAGTATTTGTACTGAGAGTTATCGCGCGTACAAACAAACAAGTAATTCTTCATGACATTCAACCATGGCTTTAATAATTCATCCTTTTAAATGAAGCTTGATAAAGGGGGATAATTAAAGGGTAGTCATGAAGATCTAGCCAGGGTACTTGCCTTGAAACGAAGAGTCTTTCTATGCAGGAGTCATCCGTGTTATAGGAAGACTGTGGATTATACAAAGTACTTTAGCTTTGTTAGATGCAATCAATCATCCAAAAGTAAGGGAATATGAACATTAAGCATTAGAACAAAGCATCATATGATATCCGGATAATCAACACATGTCTTTTACCTCTTACTAAAGAGTGAATGAGAAACTACTCACTCTTCATAGCTTTGGTAAAGCTAGAAAAGTGAGTGATGCTCATCCCTCTAAGTAGAGGACTTCACAACGTAAAAGTATAATTAACAAAGAGCTAATCTTCAACGAAGAATGAGTGAATTACATTCCACCCTTCACGGCTTTGGTCAAGCTCTAGAAAAGTGGAAGAGTTTCACTCCTCTAAGCAAGAAGGGAGCTCAAATAATGAAAGTGCAAGACATAAGTAAAAGCATGTATGTAAGAGCATAAATGTAAAGACTAGAAGGAAATAAAGGCATAAATGTAAAGACTAGATGTAAATCAAGAACATA
>CM042184.1:19999021-20018793 GCA_023539305.1 Ilex asprella
CACACACACACACACAAATATATATATATATATATATATATATATATATATAAATTCAAACATATATATACACATATATATACGAATTTATATATGCATATATATATACTTGTTTGAATAAAATGTATATATATGTATTAACAAATACACATGAATCAAGGTGAATTAAAGATAAGAGATTTTGAATTAAATGACCCTAAAATAGGCATTTATGTCTTTGTATCTCAACTTTTAGTCTATGTACTTTTTGCCAAAAAAGTCTAATTAGGTGTACCGACTTCTATTTGATTAGATCATTAATAAACTTATTCATGGTTTATTAGAACTCTTACATTGATTATCCAATAAACTCTCATTCATAACAATTAGAGAATTTGGATCAAATTCTAACAGCCTCTCTTGAACTAAACTCATCAACTTTGGCCATGCCCAAAATTGGGCTTAACACCCTTGATTTTGATCCATCAATTTTTTAAACATCACGTGCGAACTTACTCTTTAGAGTTGCCACAATCATCTCTGTCTTTCAAGAACTTGCGTCTTGACCTACATTATTTGTACATCTATGCCCATTTCTTACCTGCTCTTGGGGAGGTATCAATGGTCTAGTGCCTCGTAATCCATGAGAAACTACATCAGTATTGGGTTTATGTCAGCCCCAATAGCTCTCAAACCATTAGAATACCGCGACTTCAACTCTAAGAGTCCAAAAACTGAAGAAACATATTCAACACAACACGTGTGATAATTCTTGAAATCCAAACAATCAGGAAGCAACTTAGTCTTTCGTTTGGTTTTATACTAATTTTAATTTTTTTCTTGTGAATCTAAACAAAAATATGAACTATAAAAAATATGAATTTTTTTCTTGTGAATCATATTTTATCAGACAGGGAGTGGGTTACCAAGTCTAAATGGTAACAAGATTGAAGGTATATCGGTGTGATCTGTATAAAGATGTGCACATAGGGGCTAGTCATCAGACTAGTGATGACAATAGACAAGACCAGTTACCAAGCTAGTGGTGACAAGAGACAGGGGTCAATTATCAAACTAGTGGTAACAAACATGAAATGACAAATGTATTTGAAACTGAATGCGTGTGTGTGTATTTTTGGTTAATATCTTTTCATTTATAAAGTCATTTGTGAACATAAAATCATTTTTATCTAAATGATTATATGAAAAGAGTTGGGGATACAATTTATTGTATTTATGTATGTATCAAAATTTATGTTGTATTTAAACTGTGGAATTTATTTTCACACCTTATTAGAGATGGTTGTTATTCACGGGTCGTCATGCTTGATGAGCCAGAAATTAATTGGGTCAGGCCCAATGAATCAAGAGGTACTCACGTCACCGAAGCCCGAAAGGGGTCTAAGTCATCAAGGAGGAGCCCAAGGGGGACACACAAGGGGCGCTGCCCAGGTGTTGGTCCTCCTGCCTCTCCTTCGTCCTCCTCATCACTCCAACTCAAGTCCAACCCAGCTTAGTATCCTCCTTCGATGGAATAGGAGCACGAGGGAGGGAATATCCAGATACGCATGGAGATCTAATCCCATCATAATTGTATTTACCAAAATAGTAGAATCACTATTCCTCAAGCTAGTACCTGCGTTGGAGGATGAGGACGAAGGAGAGAGCCAATATGGTGATAATGCAAGCCAGTACCGCCACCCAACCGAGGATGTCCTTAATCAATGGGACAAGAAGATTAGAGAGGTGCAAAACTAATTCGGTGATGCCCTCAACGTCGTCAAGGCACATGCGCCAGAGACGGTGGACTACCTGGTAAGATGTACTGATACTCTTTGTTGCTGCTATAGTCAATTATCGCTTACCCTTGAAGTTCAAGATGCCTACCATGGAGATCTTCGATGGTACCAGGGAACCCCTGGATCACCTGGACTGTAACGTCCCAAAATACACCTTGGACAACTTTTCTAGCTAAAACCATTCACATCATGAGACCAACTAAAGAAAATCCATCAATAAAAAAAAAATCATTCATCGTATATAATATCCACAACATCATCCCCAAAAGAGTATGCCAACCATGGTCATAGTATCAAAAGAATATGCCAAACTATGACAATTACATCTCAAAGGAACCAAATTTAACTTGCAGCGGAATAACAAAAATATTAGACTCCATCGAGTCTCAAAAGGAATTTTTTAGTCTAGCACAGAGGAGAGTATAGCCCTAAGCATCTACCTCGGGATCGACGTGCCTGTCTAGCGGAGCTTTACAATTTACCTGCTCATCGACTCCAAGCACGTCATCTACCACGTAATCTGAAAAATATATGGTTTTTAGGGGGTGAACACTAAGCTCTGTAGGAAAAATTCTTTCAAACTCGAACAAGGTTTAGAAAACCTATAAAACAAGTAGGTCTCTTTCCACAAATAACATAGATTGCTTTTGAAATAAAATAGAGGCATCTCAATGGATCTCAAATTTAAGCAAGAACAATATTTAAATGAAAGGTAAAACCAATTTTTAACCAACAATTCGAACAAGTCACTATTTTCACAATAAACCAATTCCACGATAGATCTCAATCCACCATATGCATAATAAACAATAATTAACAATGTATATTTGTATCTCAAATCACAACTTGTATCTTCGGAATGATGCATGATTCGCATGAATAAATACATCGAGAATATCCTGGCCCACACACACATACCCAATCCTCTCAAGGATATATAACTTTAGGAAGGGCGTGTACCATCACAATGGCAGTGACGAAATCTAACCCAAGAATAGTATACTAACCCTCATCCTCGATACCCGTGAGTAAATAGTGGTTTGGTCCTCATAAGGCGCCAACCTCACTACGAGTGGTAGGGAACCTTCAAACCCGTATGGAGTAAGAAACGCATCTACCCACTCTACGATACCTGGTCAACGGCCATCCATGGTCATCCAAACATCTCCAAGAGATACACTATCCAATCAATTTTTCCAATTTTCAAGTAAATACAAAATTCTCAAATTTCACATGTAATATCACAATAGAGCAATTCAAGAAAATATGCAAGAGATCATCATAAATACCATTTAATTGTTCAATATAAAGCACTAAAGTTATGAAATCAAGAGCAAAGGAAAATCAAGAGAAAAATCAAATTCTCTTGAAAACTAGGGTTTTGAGTCAAGAAAAAGAGATTTGATGGTTATCCCACCATAGATTTGTTTAAACATGGAAATGTTTGCAAGAAGATCAAGAATCAAGGCTTTATTAACAAATAATTAAGATTTCGAGTCAAAAGAATACATATAAGTAAACCTTAGCCTCAATGTAAGAGAATAGGAAGAAACCCCTACCTTGTTGTTCTTGAAAACTAGGGCTTTGATCTAATCCAATGTGCAAATCTCCTTTGATCTTGTATTTTTCTCTTTCTTTTTTCCTCTCTAATGTTTCCTAGGGTTAGAAAGGTTGAAATGAGGCTAAATGAGGCATCCTTAAATATTTATAGTGGAAGGAGGGCCAGCTGTTTGTGACTTAAAATTTTTGGAATTCACAGAGCGTACCGGTACGCTATACCGATACGGTTTGTTCAGTTATGCCTATTTCCTCTGTTTTTCATTTTCAATCTATTTCAAACCCTTTCAAAACCAACCTAAACTTATACAACATACATTTGTACATCAAACATAGTTGGTACAAGTCTTATTACAATTTTTTTTTAATTTTTTTTTTTGGAGAAACTTGAACACTTGACCTCAAGAAGACAAAACTTTTATAAGACAAGGAGTACCATTGGACTAAAGACCCATTAGTACCTATTACAAACTATTTCATATATTCACAAGCTAAAACTAAGTTTTAACTAATAGTTATAATATTAGCATTTCCTACGGTTATAACATATATAGTTCATTCCTACGTTGTTACATATATTAAATTATTATACACCTTTGTCATTATATTACTATAAACATGTGGGGGTTTACATGGACACCTATAAATCTCTCATGCAACTCCACAATGTGCCTGATGAGATTATGTGTAAAGCCTTCCCTACCACCCTCAAGGGAACCGCACGCCAATGGTTCGCAAAAATCAAACCTTCCTCCATCCACTCCTTCACAAAGTTAAGCAGATCTTTCATCTCCTACTTCATTGGGGGAGGCCGACATCAGAAGCCCGTGACTTAGCTGCTTATCATCAAGCAGAACAAGGATGAAAGACTCAGAGACTACCTCACCTGTTTCAATGAGGAGGCTCTCTAGATTGAGGAGCCAGATGATACGGTAGCCCCAGTCGCCTTTATCGCTAGTCTACGCTCCTCCAGCTTTATGTTCTCCGTCGTCAAGATGTCGCCCTCCAGCATGCCCAAGTTACTGTCTAGGGCACAGAAATACATGAACGCCGAGGACGTCACCAAAGCCCATCGGGGTGAGTTCTCCCGAGGAGGGGAAAAGAGGAAGGACACCCGCGAAGATAAGTGGGAGGCGAAAAACAAGATAAAGAGAACCGAAAGAGTCTTTATCAAGGACCGTCTCAGTTCGTACCCCCCCCGCGAGAAAACAACAACCTTTCACACCACTCAACGCCTTGGTGTAGCACATCTTATTCTAGATACAGGATGACCCCACACTTTGCTAGCCCGAAAAAATGAAATCCGCCCTAAATCGCAAAAATCACAACAGATACTGTCTCTTCCACTGTGACCATGACCACGACACTGATGACTACTATGAGCTCAAGAGATAGATCGAGTAGCTCATAGAATGTGGCCAGTTGAGGCAGTATGTTGCTCGCAGAGGACAAGCCCCATTACCTAGCCGGAACCAGAAGGAAATAGAACGCCAACAACCCCTCGGAGAAATTCAGATAATCTCCTGAGAGGGCCCCAACTCCACTAGGGAAACATTGGCCCACCTATTGGACACCAAACACTTAAAGATTTTATCTATCTTTTATTGTTTCAGTTGATTTATTATTCATCATTTTTTGAGATAAAATTTCGCGAAAAATATTGTGCCCATAATTGTCTTGTTTTCATAACAACTTTTGACCTAATAACAACGTTGACAAAAAGACAATAGTCGTCATACTCCTGTGGGACTGACCTCTAGCAAGGCAGCAGAGAGGCGCTGAAAATGTTGCATACCAAAACGTCACCTCTTGCTCCAAGCCACCAACAAGAGGGGCCCAACAAAAGCGGCCCAACAAGAGGTGGCGCCCAGTCACAGGCGTCCAGCAGTATGCGACCAATAGCTAGGGGCCTGTAGCATGCTCCCAACAACTGGCGCCCAGTAGCAGGCGCCCAACAGCAGGCGCCTATTAGCGCCCTCCTCATCTATATCCCAATGGAGTGAGCCTCTGCCTTAAGATTAGCCTCTAGATGGGCAGCCCTCTCATGCGCTAGCCTCAACTGCTCCGCTCGAGCCCCAATTGCTTTGCGACATCCTCTCGTGCCTGCTGCTCGAGGCCTACTTACTCCGCGACATTCTCTCGTGTCTACTATTTGAGCCCCAACTGTTTTTCAACACCCACGTGCCTGCCTTTCTGATATCCTGGGGGTCCACATACCTCTAAGGCCACTCCTTGACCGAAGTCAAGTCAAAACATGCACATTGAGCCATGTGGAGCTATAGTTCCCGTAGCAAGACGCACTGGAGTCTACACTCCTGTAGTAGCAACTCATGCAACAGTACAAGGGGTAGCTCTGGTATACACAGAAGTCCCAGTTTGAAAAAGAGTGGGGGTACCACTAGGTCCCATCTCCCAAGAAGCATTAGGGGCATCAAACCTTGCCCTCTTGGGAGGAGGATAAGACACCACATAACTTCCTACAATCATCGGTTTCACTAATTTGTGCTTAAAACTCCAATTTTGTAAGAAAGAAGCATTTTTTGGAGAAATTTAGTGTCCTATGTTGTAGATCTGGAAAAAATACACAACTTAAAAAAATCATCTCAAACGGACAATCGAGCTCAAAAATTATGGTCGTTTGAAGTTTCGTCGTTGTTTAGTACTCCAGCCAGCGCCAATGCCCAATGGATAATACCCAGTGCCAGGGTCCAATGAATAATACCTAGCACGAGGGCCCAATGGTCAATACACAGCGCCAGTGCAAACGTCTAATGGATAATACCCAACGCTAGTGCCAGCGCCCAATGGTCAATACCTAGTGCCAACGCCTAATGGATAATACCTAACGCCAACGCCCAATGGTCAATGCCCAGTGCCAGTGCCAGCGCCAGTGCCCAATGATTAATACCTAGTGCCAGTGCCTAATAGTCAATATCAATGCTAATGCCCAGCGCCTAAGAGATCTGAGACGTTGCTCAAGTGACCCGAGGTGCTGACAACAACCCGAAGCGCCGCCCAAAGCGACCAAAGGTGCCGTCCAAACAACCTTAGACATCACCAAAGCAACCGGAGGTGCCACTCAAGCAACCCGAGACGTCACCCAAGCAACCCGAGGCGTCGCCCAAGTGACTGTAAAAGCCACCATATAGAACAAGATATCTATTCTACCCAAAGGAAGGAGCTCACTCATGCCCTCAACCCCCAATCACTACAAGGGCTTGAGGCATGGGGGCTAATGATGAGCCCAAAATTAATTGGGTCAGGTCCAATGAATCAAGAGGGGCCCATGTCACCAAAGCCCGAAAATGGTCCAAGTCATCAAGGAGGAGCCCAAGGAGGACACCCAAGGGGTGCCACCCAGGTGTTGGTCCTCTTGCCTCTCATTCGCTCTCCTCATCACTCTAACTTAAGTTCAACCTAGCTCAGGATCTTCTTCCGATGGAATAGGAGCACGAGGGAGGGAATATCCGGATACACACGGAGTTCTGATCCTATCATAATTGTACTTACCAAAATAGTAGAAGCCCTCTCCCTCACGTCACCGTCTCATTATCTCACCACCTTACCATACCTATATAATATAAGCCCTCTCCCCATAAATGGCATGACCTTGACATCTGTACACCTTGAGATCCCTACACACAATACACCCTTTCACACATTGCTCTTATCTCCCAAAGCACTGTTGTAATACCCCACATGCGTATAGTAATATAGTAATATACTAGTTTAGTAGTTATTTTATATATAATGATGTAAAAATGAATCACATAGGTTAAAACATTAGAAATAAATATTTGGGAGACAAATGGATTTGAAAAATTTACGTCTCGAAAGCATATGAGCTTGGAAATAGTTAATAGGTAAGTTTTTAAATATTTTTAGGACAAACTAAGGTCTCCATTGAATCCGGAAGGTCAAAAAACCGTGGGAGAGGTAATATGAGGTGCATTGGAAGCTTGGAAGTACTCCGGAATAAAGACACACTTTACGTAAATGTCGGGTAGAAAATATTTTGGACACCTCTTAGTATTTTGGCCATAACTTTTTATCCTTATGTCCAATTGATCTGAAATTTTGACAGTAGATAGCAGACATCTAGGGCTACAAAGTGTATCTCATGAAAAAATTTCAATTCGACCTAAAAAATGGATCAAAATTGCCTTGGAAGTCGGAGAAAAAATCTGTCCGCTGAAGTGTACCGGTACCGAATACCGGTACTGGGTACCGGTACGCCCGATAAAAACCCCCTATTCAGGATCGCAATCTAGGTCACATTTTTGGGCCTATAAATACTTTAGGCTGCCTCCTTAGCCGTCCATACACTATTCCAAACCCTAGAAAGCTTAAGAGAGAAAGAGAGGAGGATAAAAAACACACCAATCAAGAGATTTACGCCCAAATTAGAAGATCAAACCCTAGATTTCAAGAACACCCTTCCCCTAACCTTTCGTTACACTCTTTCATACCCTCTCACCCATACATTTTAGAACCCAAGGAGGAGTCTAAAAGAGAAAGAAGAGAGAGAAAAGAGTGTTTGAAACTTGGGTATTTGGCTAAAGCTCTTGAGCATTGAGGTAGAGAATTTTCTTCCATTCACTTACATTGAGGCTAGGATATTGTACATGTATATTTTTCACTCCTACTCTTATATATATGATATGAAATGCATGATTATTGATATCCTTGCAATAAATGCCATGTTTTGAACCCTTTTGATGGTTGGGTAACTATTAAATTTCTCTTTTTCATTTTCAATCTTGGATTTTAAGAAAAATAGATTTTCCTCTATATTGTACCGGTACTGTGTACCGGTACCCCGATTCCAGAAGGTTTTGGGTACCGGTACCGTTCTGCTTCCTTGTGCTAATCAATTTTCATTTTTAAAAAAAACTTAGTGTTTGATGTTATATAACAAAATGATGTTATGATGATCTCTTGTGCATTGTTCCTTAATTAGTCTATGGTATATTACATGAGGAATTGTGGAATTTCAGAATTCCTTAAAATGGTTGTGGGTTGAGTATATTTTGTTTTTCTTATTCGTATGGTTGTTGTGATGGACTTGGATTGCTTTCGAGAGATGCCGTAGAGTATTAGAGGTTAGTCTATCCCAGTGGGGGTGAGATGCTTTCCTAACACTTGTAGTGGGTTGTCATTTGGTAATGCAACCACTATCGTTCCCTGGAGTTCGAACGAGGGATAGTATACTTTTCGTAGGAAGGGACTCGTCACTGCCATGGTGATGGTAGACGCCCCTTTCTAAAGTGCTGGTGACTGTGATAGTGATTGTGATTGTGATAGGTGGATTAGGTATAATTGTTGGGTAGATTCATGAGAAACAATCAACATACATAGTAAGGGGATGAACCAATATACATGAGAATGTGGAGTATTTCTCATTGTACTAGAAACGGTTTCTACAAGAGTTTCAAGAAGTATGTGATTTCGCGAGAACTTGTTGGAAACGGTTTATAGTGGAATGGTTTAGTACTTGTTTATCGTATTCATTTTTCATTCAATTATTGCTACCGATTAAACTTGAGATCTAGTTAAAATGTCATGTTTTCCTTCAAAAAGTTATATATGATATTGGTGAAATGAGACCGACCGAATTTTAAATGTTTTCTAAACCTTGTTTGGGTTTGGGAGAAATTTTCTATAGAGCTTCGTGCTCACCCCCTACTGCTAACATTTTTCAGATTATGTACTTGAGGAGGAGTTAGGAGCCGAGGAGGCCGCCCAGTGGGAGACTCCAATTTATGGGAGTATGGATCCCGAGGTGGATGCACAGAGTGACCCCTTTTCTTTTGCACTAGACTAGGATACTCTTTTGTATACTGAGAAGTCTAGTTTATTTTGTATTCCGCTGCAAGATTTACTTTGATATTCTTTTGGAGATGTAAATGCCATTGTTGGGCACATTCTTTTGGATGTTCTTGTGTATGCTTGAATGATGAAGTAAATTCTTTTTGGGATATGAAGTTATGTAGTTACTCTCATGATTGTAAATGGTCTTTAGAATGTAATGTCATCCAAGGGGGTATTTGGGGTGTTACAACTGTAATTCCCTCAGAGAATACTTTCCGGGTGACTTTTATTCATCAATAAAGATCACTAGCCACTGTTGCCGTTCTTGAGAGTGGAGTAGGTCATCTAGACCGAACCACTACAAATCTGTGTGATTGCTATTACTCATTGTTTTGCTCATTTATTTTCTGTTTATTGCTCATTAATTGCACCCGTTCATATACTCGACTGTTGATTGATTAAGGTCCAATATTTACATTTATTACTGAAAAAGATTAATTATTTAGTTATGAAAGTGTGATAAATATGACAATTTATTTGCAGGATAATGGCACAAAATTTGGTGTGAATTAAGAGAAGATGAAGCATAGTCCAAGAGGACACACACTAGAAATCGTGTCTGGACGTATGAGGAGCATGCGTCCAGACGCGAGTGGCAGAGAGGCGAGAAACAAAAGAAGGAGCATTCTAGAAGTTGCGTCTGGACGGAATAAGGACACACGTCCGGACGTGTATGGAGGATCTGCTAATGCTAGACTAGGAATTCTGATGAAAATCAACCTTCTCTCCAATAAAGTATAAATACGAATGGAAGACCTTGTAAAAAGGGGGACTTTTTGTTTTTATGAATTTTAATATATTATTTAGAATTGTTTTATCATGAGTGGCAAGAAGGCTTAGCTAGGGCTAGGGAAAAATCTCTCAATGATGTACGGTAATGTTATAGACTTCTGAGTTTAATGATTTATGATGTTTTGTTAAATTAACTTCTGGTTCTTTAACAAAGTTTTTATTCTGTAAAAATTATTGAGTCGTTGTGCCATGTACATCGATTGCTTGAATTTTTCTGCGAGTAAATAACTGGTTATTCCACGTTTGAGGTATTTATCATTATTTCATAAATTAATATAATTGGATGGTTATTCAGGATCTTGAGTAATCTTTTGATTATAACTTTTGGAATTTCTTACTTGATTTGTTATTTGGATCAACCGACATCTGATTCCTGTTTCAAATTAAGATTTGAGTCTTTAATTATTATTGTACGGAATTGAGAGGGAGTACCTGATGCTCTAGTATTTTTATTATATTGTTTAATTTTCTCCAAGCAATATTTTCAATGCAACATTCTCTTAAATAAATTGTTTTCACAAATTTTCTTTAGTATTTTTGTGATTGCTATTTGTTACAATTCCCTAAGGGTTCGACCTTAGTCTTCCGAGAATTATATTACTTCGCTCAACCTGCACTTGAGTTTACAATATTAAAGTTGAAGCATTGATCTTGCACAAAATCGATTTGTACATCATCAGTGCTAAAACAAATATTAACATTTTTCAGGTGAGGATTAAGGTGATGAGTGAGTCCACAGATAGGCAAGGACGTAGAGGACTTGAAGATTTATTTTATTATAGGTCTTCAAAAATAAGTATCATTTATGGTTTTAAGACAATTATTTAGTTTATTTTGGAAACAATGTTGTTTATGAATAGAGTTGTAAACCTTATAGTTTAATTATGGTTTTACTTAGTTTAATAATAATATTGGGTGATGATTACTTTATCCTCTAGTATTCATTTAGTCAGTGGATTGGATCAATTTATTATTTGTCTTCCACTGTATTTTGCATTTAACATGCATAAGAGTCGGTTGGTTAAGTCCTTGGTAGCCGGTCCATTGCCCACCCTACATAATCCGGGGCGGGGTGTGTCAAGTTTAGTATTAGTGTCAAGTTTAGTATCAAAGCTTAGGTTTATGAATTACCAAAGGGTTAAGCTGAATCTGAAAAGTTATGTTGGCTTTAATTGATTTGGTTAAGGGATGTGGAATGATGATACTAGTGCCTTGTATTATTGCTTTAGTGACTAAGAATAGTTAGTTTGCTTTTTATTTTGTACAAATAAGAGATGGTTGTAAGAAGAAATTGTAGGGGTGCCGTAAGAAATGTGACGGACACTAATTACATCTATTTTTATGGGTTGACTAAATTGAGTACCTAAACTTTATCATATGTTACTGTATTTATTGATGTTACACTTGTGTATTCTCGTAGTAAGAAATGAATTACCCTACTCATGATTTTGAGTTAGATGTAATTGTTTTTGCCTTGAAGTTATGAAAAGATTGTTTATAGGGTAAGACATGCAAGATTTATTTTGATTATCAAAGGTTGAAAGATTTATTTATTGAGAATGAGTTTAATTTGAGGATAACAACATGGATGAAAAGATTAGGGACTATGATTATTCTATCATTATCATGTAGGCAAAGCTACTATAGTGGTTGATACACTGAGCAAGAAATCATTAAAAGTTTGTGTTGTATTCAGTGTACCCAAATGAGTAATTCTGTTAATTTGAGACTGATATGGTACATGTGATATTGTCTAGTATAGATGTCTTATTACCTCAATTGCAAGTTAAACTCTTCTTGGTAGATCGTGTCAGATAGCTACAAAAAAAGAGAGGACATATGTAGAGTATTAAAGAAGAAGTGTAACATGGTAGCATGATAGATCGTGTACTTTTTTGGTGAGGTTATGTTTATATTTTGGCATTAGTTATCTATACTACTAATAAAAGTACCTTAAGGGAAAAAAATTTTATTCACTATTTTACCTTTATAAAGAATATTAAATACCACATTATCTTTTCATAGTTAAATATCTAAATTACAATCACAACCTTATATATTTAAATCTTTAAATTATCCTTAACATCTTTTTTAATTCTCTATTATCTTTGTATAAATATCAATATTTATGAAATTTTTTAATTCATTACGCAACCCTTAAAAAAATATATGAATAATTATAGTTTTCAATAATGTGTTCAAAAAGTCTATCAATAGATCATTACTTTTTTCAAATAAAAAAATAACATTATGTCTATATATGTATTTTTTTTCTATCTATACTACTAATAAAAGTACCTAAGAATGAAAAACTTTTGATTTACTATTTTACTCTTATAAAGAATTTTAAATACCACATTATCCTTCCATAGTTAAATATCTAAATTATCATCATATACTTATGTGTTTAAATCTCCAAAATACTTATAATATCTCTTTTAGTTCGTCATTGTAAACCCCCACATGTTTATATTAATATAGTAATGTAATTGCTTAGTAATTCTTATATATATATGCAATGACGTAAAAATAAACCATAAAGATTGTAACAATAGGAATAAATACTAGGGAGACAATTTAATTGTGAAGTTTAATAAACTTGATAGGATATGTAATGCAGGTACACATATACCTAATACTTTTTATTTATATTGTGTATACAGAAATTGTTCACGTGCACAGCACGTGTTGCATTGCTAGAAGGTACTAAAAGAGAATACATTGAAGCGAGACATTATAGATCCAACCTATAATTCTATGACTGTCCAGGGAGTACGAAGTTATATTGATATTGAAAAACTATTAATGGTTGAGTGGAATGAAAAGAGAGATTGCTGAATTTGTAGCCAATGTGTAGTGCATTGATAGATAAACTGAGTATCGGTGTAACACCCCACCCCCCACATGACATAATATTGTCCGCTTTGGGCGCACTAGCCCTCACGATTTTGTTCCTCTCAATACCCTTAGGAAAAGACCTTATGCCATGTAAAGCGAGGAACTTACTTGTAAACCCAGTAACTTTTCTCTCCCTAACTGATGTGGGATACCAGGATCTCACAATCCACCCCCTTAGGGCTGCACGTCCCTGTGCAGTAGCTCACCATCTACTTGCCCGCCCACTACACGTGAGCACGACAGGGCCCCACACTCGATTCAAGCGAGAGTCGGCTCTGATACCAATTTGTAACACCCCATCCTCCAAATGACATAATATTATCCGCTTTGGGCCCACTAGTCCTCACGGTTTTATTCCTCCCAGTACCCCTGAAAAAAGGCTTTATGTAATGTAAGGTGAGAGGCTTACTTATAAACCTAATAACTTTCCTCTCCCTAACCGATGTGTTATACCAGGATCTCATAATCCACCCCCTAAGGGCTGCACGTTCCCGTGCAGTAGCTCGCCAACTACCTGTCCACACACTACACGCGAGCACGGCAGGGCCTCATACTCGGTCCAGGCAAGAGTCGGCTCTGATACTAATTTGTAACACCCACCCTCCATATAACATAATATTATCCGCTTTGGGCCCACTAGCCCTCACGATTTTATTCCTCCCAGTACCCCTGAGAAAGGTCTTATGTCCTGTAAGGCGAGAGACTTACTTATAAACCCAGCAACTTTCCTCTCTCTAACTGATGTGGGATACTAGAATCTCACTATCCACCCCCCTTAGGGTTGCACGTCTCCGTGCAGTAGCTCGTCAGCTACTTGCCCGCCCATTACACGCGAGCACGGTAGGGCCCCACACTAGATTTGGGTGAGAGTCGGCTCTGATACCAACTTGTAACACCCCACCCTCCACATGACATAATATTATCCGCTTTAGGCCCACTGATCCTCATGATTTTTTTCCTCCCAATACCCCTGAAAAATGCATTATGTCATGTAAGGTGAGAGGCTTACTTATAAACCCAATAATTTTTTTCTTCTTAACCGATGTGGGATCCCAGTACCCCTAGAAAAATGTCTTATCTCATGTAAGGTGAGGAGCTTACTTATAAACATAGCAACTATTCTCTCCCTAACCGATGTAGGATACCAGAATCTCAAATGAATTGAAAATAGGGGTCGGGGTTAGCAAGAAGAGCTAGATTGCCCCTCTGGTGCAAGACTCGGTGATTTAGGTACGTACTCCGTTGGTATCGAGTCCATAAAATGTGTCAGCGTATGCAGAGTCATTGGTGGAAGTCCATAAATGTCGTGTTAGTTGGGTGCCTGTTGGTGTAAGTCCATAAATAGCCACCCCAAGTATGACCCAAAATTTATAAATGGTCATTGAATGTGTAACATCAATGCTGGGGCTTGGAATGTCCAGATTTATACGCATGCCCTTACATGTGTTACTGGAACCAGTGAAGGTTTGGGTTGAGTTACACGTGTGAGTCTCATCTCATAACATGACATGACTTAGAGAATTTCATTATGAATTGCATATTCTTAAATAGATTCTTTGTTGATTGTTGAATTACATGTGAGCATTTTATATGCATTTATAGTGAGCGTGGATCATCCTTTATGGGGACAACATTTCAGGTGCAGGACAAGCGTCGGCGGATGGCTCTCACTTGAGCCCTCATTGATGAAGAAAAGTTGATATGTGTCTTTAAATTGCATTTTGTAAGACAAATATGTTATTTAGTTTTTGGACATGTAATATTGTGTAAAGAATTGTAAAACAAACTCATATGAACTATGTTTTGTGTAAAATTGTAAGTTATATGAGTTTGAGTCATTGTTGTATGATATTGGAAGAGTTGGAATTGAAAAATGATGGAATCAGGGGAAAATTGGAAACTTCTACTAGTAGAACATTGAGTACGTACCGGTAGAAGGATTCCAATAGCCACTTCTACCAGTGGAACGTCGAGTATCTATCAATAGAAGAATTCCAGCTGACACTTCTACTGATAGAACATTGATTTCCTATCGGTAGAAGTATTCCAATGAGTTTTTCTACCGGTAGAACGTTGTTTTTCTATTGGTAGGTCCCCTTGAATTTTTAGGAAATAAAAATTCTTTTGTTAAGCCTCCGAGCCTTGAGTCTTTTTGCTTCAAGGAGGTAAATGGAGTAATATTAAGGGTAAAATGATGTATTTTAGACCTTGGAAGGATCAAGTGATTGAATTGTACACAAGTTATGCGTTTGGGAGTTTTTGGTATAAGGGAGACTTTGGCCGAACTTTGGCCGAACCGTGTTGTGATATGGTATCGGGTTATGCGGCATTCATGGATACTTCCGCAGGTTGATGAGTAATCAATGGGTTGACAAAGGACTTCAAGTTTTAGGGGTGTCACAAATATCTCTAGCTTAAGACAGGTGTTTGGACCAAGCTTCCTTACTCCTGAGTTGGCTAAAAGAAAAAGATGTCATCCCAAAGTAGAACAACCTCACTACAAGCTCTTCTAGAGATATGGAGGATCACAACGTATCTAGGCTTGAAGATAGGTCACAATGCCACCTTAGCATGTTCTAGAATGCCATATCATACCTATGGAATGTAGCCTTTAACGACCCAATATTTCTTCAACGAAATCCTAACAAACTTGGGGACCATGTGATGATGACATATGGACCACCCCAATTGTGGTGTAAATACAAATGCTTTCTCCATGTAAAGACATCTAACGAGAAAATTAAGTACTTTGGAAACTATCTTCTTCTCCAAGTAATATACAGTCGTCAAAAGAGCAAGAGACTTCATTAGAGTAGATTAGTCAAGCACTTCAGCTGGTGAACCACTATAATTCATGTGTTCATAGCTCATTTCACTATTCAGATTTTATTGTAGCATTAGGCAGAGCCATCAGGCTCCTCCTTAGGATATCGTCATCCCCATTGATTACCTCATCACCACTATTCACAAGTCTTAAACTCTTCAGCTTAAGCACTCTCCTCACGCCTCGATTCTGCATATCATCAATCATCATGATAATTCAAGGGAGTTAATGAACATACATGTTGATTTGTCAACTGAGTTAAGTCTGATTGTTAAATCAAATTTGACATTGACAACTCTAACTTTCTTGAAATGGAAATCAATAAAAGGGTGGTGAATAGTAAGTTGACTTTATAAAGTGTTTGTTAAGCAATTTTTTAGATCGTGTTAAGATTGTTGAAGTATGATGATAGGAAAAATATTCTTTTAATTTTGGAGAGTGTATTAAATTTACACCATTGTGTTATAGAAAAATAATTTGAAATAGAAAACTCTTGCAAATAAATGAAAACATATCGTCTTGTTTCAACTAATGAAAAATCGAGGATGAGGTTTTTTTTCAAGAAGGTGGTGGGTATTATGTAGAATGAGATTAACAATTTTTAGATTTTATTTTTATGGAATTATTTTGTTGTAATTTAATGGGAAATGTGATGCCCCAAGCCTTGCGATCCTAATTACCTGTTAAACCTCGTTAATTAACCCAAGGCATTAATCCCGACAAACCAATCCTAACGAAATTTCGGTAAAGTCTCTTTTGTACGAGGAGCTCCACCTTAACTCAACCTGTGCTCTAGACTAACACAAAGACCATTAAAAGGTCCAATCCAACATTTGAACATTTTCATGTAATATCCCGTGAGGCTCAATTGGGCCTTGGTCTAATCTTTTTGGGCCCCACCCATTGAGATCCCAGGCAAACTGATGATGTCTTCGATTTCTGAAAATTATCTCTTTCACAGGTGATCGCATGGTTGATAGATCAATATTGAAGGTTCTCTATGTCACTAGGTTGGTAAATTCCCCTTCACCTAAGAGGGTGAGGTCTAATGCCCCTAGTGTTTTCCAGTTGAGGTCTGATGGCCCTTCTATTTCTCGGAAGGCGGGGTATGATGGTGTCCTCACTTCTTCTTAGCATGTGACCCCTTTGAGTCTTAGGGTTAGTCTTAGGACTACTTTAGAGATTGAGACTCTTATTCAGACTTCCACAAAGACGGTAGCTCCGTATAATTGTCATGTTTCCAATAGTGGCTCAATGTCCATATTGTAGGATTTGAATTTGGCCAAAGGTCATCTTTGAAGGTTTGTGAGATCCTCGAGCATGGAAGGCAAGGTCGCCTGATGTGCCAAGAAGGGTGATGTTGGGAACCAAGGGCACTATTGGACGAGCTGGGCGCTTGATGAGCCTAGGGTGCACAGACGGATGAAGCAGTAGATGCCAAGGCAAGGGTGCGTAGGTGGGTGAGGAGGCAGACACCAAGTCAAAGGTGCGTAGGTGGATGAGGAGGTAGACGTTAAGGCAAGGGTGCACATGGGCGCAGGTGCTGCTGGGTGCTAAGACGCCGCTAAGGAAGGGCATCTTTGGGAACGGGTGCCGCCGGGTGTTGAGGTGAGGCACGAACTCAACTTGGTGTCGCTGGGGAGTGGGCGCCATCGTTTCTGAGGTGTGGGCAGGAAAAGATATAGGGGTGCGTAGATGGGAAAGACGGCAGGCTCCAAGGCAAGGGTGTGCAGGCAGACGAGAAGATAGGCGCCAAGGTAAAGATGCGCAGACGGGCAACATGGTAGGCGCCAAGGCAAGGATGAGCAATGACACGGGTGTGTGTATTCTGGGCGAGGGCGCGAGTGGCTGCCGCTGGGGCATAGACACTATTGGGCGTGGACGTCGCTAGGCACGAGCACCTCCGGGTGCTGAGGGGTCGACAGGCTAGGCGGTAGGAACCAAGGCAAAGGTGGGCAAGGGAATAGGTGCGTGTGTGCTAGGCAAGGGCATGGGCGGGCGATGTCGGGTGCTGAGGCGAGGCACAAATACCGTTGGGCAAGTGCGCTGCTGGGTGAGGGTGCCCTTGCAGTGCTGCAGGGCACGAGCACCACTGGGTGCAAAGGCGCGGGAGGGCGAGGAGGTATGTGCCAAGGCAAGGGGTGCTGAGGTGTCGACGCTGGCACTAGGAGGAATATTAGAAAACCATGTTGAAACGACAAAATTTTTTGAACTTTTAAATCTGTCATAAATTGCACCTATAAATTGACATTTATAATGCATAACTTTAATATATGAGTTAATAGCACTTTTGGTTCTTAAAGTATGTATTTTTTTTTGTTAGTTTAATTCTCAATGTATTAATTTTGTTAATTTAGTCATTAAAGTATTCAATTTGTGTTATTTTGGTCCCACATAGATGAACTATTAAGTTTTTTAACGAAAGTGACTACGTGCCATTTTTTTAGACGGTATCACGTGCCCAATACGTAATTATTCTGTCAAAAATTTAACGATCTGTCTATATGGAGACCAAAATAACACGAATTGAATACTTTGATGACCCAATTGATAATATTGATACTTTGAGGACTAAACTTACAAAAAATGCATACTTTAGGGACCAAATGTGCTATGAACTCATAAATTAAAGCCATGCATGATAAATGCCAATTTATAGCAGTAATTTGTGATAGATTTAAAAGTTTCAAAATAGTATAGTTTTACGGATAATACATTTTTATAGTTTATAAATGTATTTAAGAAGAATTTAGAAACTCAATTTTTTTTTTTACATTTAAGACAAATTTTTGATTAAATGCATAATTGTCTTTGTAAGATCATTTAAGGACAAAATAAGTGTGTGTCATTAATTCTGAAGGATAAAGATGGTATAGATGTATTATTGGGGGCAAAGGAGGAAAAAAAGTTTTTTAAGTGATGTTTTAAAGTAGTATAAATAATGAAGATTGAACAAAGTTGAACAATGCGTTGATTATCACAAAATTCTTGAGGAGATGAAGGTTGTGTTAGTAGCGTATAAACTGATGTTGTTAGTTCGACATTGCCCCAATAATTAACATCCATTATAAATTTAATGAAAAATTATTTTATTTAGCCTCTTAAACTATATAATTTATTTCGTTTTGCCCCAGCCACTTTGATAATTTTAGTTCAGAAGATAATGGATGTTTCTTTTTGGGGCAGTGAGAAATAAATTCAAGTAGTTAAGGGGCAAGTGAAAAATTCATAGTTGAAGGGGTAAAGTGAAATAGAGTTTATAATTAATGGGGTCAAAATATAATTTACCCAAGAGCAATATTAAAGAATGGCGACATCAAACGGACTTAAAGTGATGTTGCGAACCTCTTGAAGGTTAGCAAGAGAGAATTTTAAGGAAAATGGTGAAGACAAAATCATGGGATTCCTATGTGAGGATGCAACACTTGAAGTTGTGATGAGATATCAGTTTAAATTACACAAGAAACCCTCATAAATAAATAAAAAAATGGGAAGTGACAATAATATCAACTGTATAGAGTGTTAATGAAGCCACAGAGATACACACCAGCTCTAATTCTTCTCTACTTGATCAGCATACAGAGATACACTCCAGCTCCAACTCTAGCATGAACACTAGCATTGCAACTTCCTGATAAGCCTGATAAGATCTATTTGTTTCATTTGTAATCTAGTTATCTTAAACTTCATGATAAGGTTATTTGTAAACTAATCTTCTTATCTTGTATCAGTATATATACTGTAGAGATGTAACACTTTTACTATAAAAATAATATAAAGCTTTCATATATTCTTTCATGGTATCAGAGCCATTTAAGCCAACAGCTCATCACTGATTCTTGCACCTCTTCAATGGCTCTCTCAACTGATACTGCTTCCGCACCTGCCTTCATTGCCCCCAATATTGGGCAACTCATTTCAATTAAGCTCGATGGAGAAAACTATCTCCAATGGCTTTCCCAATTCATTCATGTGTTAAAGTCGAATGATCTGATGGGTTTCGTGGATGGCTCTGAACCGTGCCCAGATCATCATCTCCCTGCTGAGAATGG
>CM042184.1:20023793-20056914 GCA_023539305.1 Ilex asprella
ATATATATATATATATATATATGCATAAACCCTAATCTCAATGAAAGAGAAAGAGAAGAAATTTGCTACCTTGACTCTTGAAATTTAGGTTTTGATGGACTCCAAGGTATAAATCCCTTTAGAGCAAGTGTTTGTCTCTTCCTTTATTCCTCTATTTTCTCCTTTCTTTCTCTCTTAGGTTTTCTAAGGTTGGAGGGGCCGAAATAGAGCCAAAAGAGGCGACACAATGTATTTATAGGGCGAAAAACGGACCAAGATCGCGACATTTAACATTCAGAATTCTTTCGGCCATACCGGTACTCAGTACCGGTACGTTGTAACGGTACGTCGAACTCTCTGGACCAGTTCGCTCCGGTTCAGTACCGGTATACAGTACCGGTACGGTTTTGCCCAGTTTTTCCTATTTCCTCCATCTTTCATTTTTAATCCCTCTTAAACCCTTCTAAAGTCATCCCATGCACGTCTAACAAGGTTTCTCACATAACTGTCAATACCTACACATTCTATTGAACATGTTTTCAATTCTTTACAATTCAAAACTAAATCCTAGCTAACTACTTACTATTTCAACCTTAACACTTATATTTTTATTTGCAATTTAATTAATCAACAATTATACGACTATGTGAGTATAAACATGTGGGGTTTACAATCCACCCCCCTTAAAGAAAGTTTCGTCCTCGAAACTTACCTCAAGTAACGAATAAGTACGGATACTCTCCCGCATCTCTAACTCCGGTTCCCAAGTAGCTTCTTCCGCTCTATGGTGCTGCCACAAGACCTTCACCAATTGAATGACTTTGTTGCGAAGTACCTTCTCCTTGGTATCAAGAATTTTCACCGACTGTTCTTCATAAATTGCTCCGTCTTGAATCTCAATATCTTCCAAGTCTACGATTGGAGTCGCATCTGACTGACACTTCCTCAACATCGACACATGGAATACGTCGTGTACGCCTGATAATTGAGCAGGTAACCGAAGTTGATACGCCGCTTTGCCCACTGCCTTGATCACTTCAAATGGCCCGGTATATCTTGGAGCTAACTTTCCCTTCTTGCTGAATCTAAGTATTCCCTTCTTGGGTGAAATTTTAAGGGATACATAGTCTCCCTGTTGGAACTCCAATGGTCTTCGTCTTCTATCCGTATAGCTCTTCTGCTTACTTTGTGACGTACGTAGTCTCTCCCGGATGAGTTGAATATTCTCAGTAGTTTCTCGAACAATATTCGGTCCAAGCAAGCTACTCTCGCCAGCTTCTAACCAACACGTCGGTGAGCGACATGGTCTTTCATACAATGCTTCATATGGCGCCATCCCAATGCTTGCCTGATAACTGTTGTTGTATGCAAATTCTACCAACGGTAGATGATCACTCCAACTCCCCATGAAGTCTAACACACATGCCCGTAACATATCTTCCAAAATTTGTACCACTCTCTCGGATTGGCCATCAGTCTGAGGATGAAATGCGGTGTTGAAGTGTAACTCTTTCCCCAAAGCTCTTTGAATACTTTTTCAAAATCAGGCCACAAAACGAGAATCATGATCCGATACTATAGAGAGTGGAGCCCCATGCAAACTGACAATCTCACGGATGTAAAGCTGGCTCAAAGTCTCTAAGTTGTCTGTGGTCTTCATACTAAAAAAATGATCCGACTTAGTGAGTCTATCCACAATAACCCATAATGTATTATGCCCGCGCGACATCCGTTGTAAACTTGACACGAAATCTATGGTGATGTGATCCCACTTCCACTCTGGGATAGACAAAGATTGTAGTAATCCTCCTGGCTTTTGATGTTCGATCTTCACCTGCTGGCACACCGCACATTTTGAAATGTATCTAGCCACATCCTTCTTCATTCCCTTCCACCAACTACCCGGATGTATGGAGAACTTGGAACGATGGCACTCGTCTAACACTTCTTTCCTTACTTGGTCATCATCGGGTACACATAGCCTCCCTTGAAACCATAACTCATCACCATTTATTGCCCAATTCTCAACAATCTCATTCCCCTCCAACTTTCCTCGGATAGCTTCCAACTTGGTGTCTAACCGTTGCAATTCTATAACCTTTTGTAGAAGAATCGGTTGGACAACAAGATTAAATAGGCATGGTCGATCCTCCTGTCTATCCACCCATAGGTCGAATTCCTCCAAGGCATTCATCATCTTCTACCTATTCACCGTAAGAAAATTGATTTCACCTCGAGACTTCCTACTCAGTGCATCTGTTACTACGTTCGCCTTCCCCGGATGATAGTTGAGTGTGAAATTGTAGTCTTCTAGGTACTCAATCCACTTTTTTTGTCGAAGATTTAAGTTTTTTTGGGTGAATATGTACTTGAGGCTCTTATGATCCGAATACACTTGGAACTTCTCTCCATACAAGTAACACTTCCACAACTTAAGAGCAAAGACCACAGTGACAAGCTCCAAGTTGTGAGTGAGATAATTATGCTCATGAGTCTTGAGTTGCCTCGAGCCATAAGCAACCACCTTTCCTCCTTGCATTAGCACACATCCCAAGCCTCGTAGCAAAGCATCAGTGTAAACATCGTATCCTTCCCCACTTCTCGGAATGATGAGGACAGGAGCCGTCGTCAACTTTTCCTTCAAGGTGCGAAAGGCTCGTTCACACTCGTGAGTCCATAAGAATTTCTCCCATTTCTTTGTAAGGTGAGTCATCGGCATCGCAAGCTTGGAGAATCCCTCCACGAACCTCCGGTAGTATCCTGCTAAGCCCAAAAAACTACGCACTTCGGTCACATTCTTCAGTGGTTCCCATTTCATTATGGCTTCAATATTAGCTGAATCAACAGCTATACCTTGTTCCAACATCACATGACCGAGGAATTTCACCTCCTTCATTCAAAAATCACATTTCCTCATCTTAACATATAACTTATGCTCCCTCAAGGTCTGGATCACAATTGTGAGATGGCGTTCATGTTCTTCATGTGTCCGGGAATAAATTAGGATGTCATCAATAAATACGATGACAAACTGATCCAGATATGATCGAAATACCATGTGCATAAAATCCATGAAGGCTGTAGGTGCATTAGTCAATCCAAACGGCATCACCGTATACTCAAAATGACCATACCGGGTACGTAAAGCAGTCATAGGAATATCCTCCTCACGGATCCACAATTGATGGTATGCTGTGCGAAGGTCAATTTTGGTGTAATACTTAGAACCCCTCAACTGATCAAATAAGTCATCGATCCGTGGCAATGGATATCTATTCTTCATTGTCACCCGATTCAACCTTCGGTAATCCGTGCATAACCGAATCGTCTCATCCGTTTTCTTTACAAAGAGAACCGGGGCTCCCTAAGGTGAAGTACTCAAACGGATAAATCCAATCGCCAATAGATGGTTCAATTGCTTCCTTAGCTCCTTTAACTCCAAAGGTGTCATCCGATAGGGAGCAATAGATATGGGCTCGGTTCCCGGATAGAGATCAATCTTGAACTCAACTTCTCTTTATGGTGGTAACCCAGGTAATTCGTCAGGAAAAACATCCAAAAAATTCGATACTATCAACACCATATTTCGCATAGGATTTGTCTCGATCATCTCCCATTAAGCTGGCTAAGAAACTCAACTGGCTCCCCACCTTAGCTTTCAAGAATCTACTACCCGTAGTAGAAAATGGATGAGAAGAACTTTGGTCATTGATAAAACTAAAAACTACCCCTCCTGGTAACTGAAATGTAATCCGCTTGCGGAAACAATCCAATACCGCTTGAAAAGTAGGCAACAAGTTCATCCCAAAGATGACATCATATCCCTTAATGTCTAAAGCAACCAAATCTACAATCAATACGTGCTTCCCAATTCGAAGCACGCAACCTCTACACACCCTTTTTGTACCCAATTGTTCTCCCGTAAGCAAGTCAATATGCAACGCATGTTCTAGCTTCTCAAAACTCAATCCCAAGTTAAGAGCATATGCATTTCGTATGAATGAATGAGTTGCACCAGGATTAAAAAGAATTCGAGCCCATGAATTATAGAAAAGAATGATACCTTCCACAACTGCATTAGAGGCATCTTCCTCCGTTTGGGTCAAAACAAATACCCTTCCTTGGTTGGCACCGCTGGTGGCTGGAGCTTGTAACGGTTTCTATTGTTGTAGTGACCGATTTATGGCCTCTTGTCCTGTCGCTTGGTTGGCCCTCGATGGAAGAGATGGGCAATTGTGTCTGAAGTGCCCCACTCCTCCACATGCAAAACACTGACAGGGGTCTGTGGCTCTCCTCCCTGGTACCACTCTTGCTCCTCGAGCTATCTGCGGTCTCTATCCCCCTGCCTGGTCGGGGCGACGGTAGGGTAATGCCCTCTGTGCTCCACTGGTGCTAGGGCCCGTCTTGATCGGACCTCTTCTCGCTAAGCTCTGTCGTCGCTGGCTGTCTTATATATCTCTCTCCACCAGCGCAGCTCGGTCGACAAGATCCCCATAATCCTGAATCTAGAGAGCCACCAACTTCTTTCTAATGGTCGGCCTCAATCCCTGCTCAAAGCACTTGGCCCTGCCCATCTCAATAGCTATAAACTCTATAGCATATCGGGATAGCTCTTCAAACCTCCTTTCGTAATCGATCACGGTCATGCTGCCCTGTCGTAGTGCTGGAAAGTTAGTCTTCATCCGGTCTTTGACTGATTTTGGAAAGTACTTGTCTTGGAAGATTTGGTCGAACTCCTCCCAAGTGAGTGTATCGGTGTTCCTCCTTCGTTTCACGGAGTCCCACCAATTGTCGGCCTCCCCCTCGAACAAATATACGGCCAAACCAAGCCGCAAGTCCTCAGCAACTCCCATGCCATCACAGATCTTCTTCACGCGGTGAATCCATCTATCCGCATCCAAAGGGGTGGAGCTCCCTTGGAAATTAGGCGGGTGTTGGCGTAGAAACTCTCTAAGAACCACCATCCGTCGATTCTCGTTCCCATTGCCCAGTACTTGGGCTATTGGATGAGCCCCACTATTGTGATTGTGGTTGTTTCCATTCTGGCTCTGCACCAGAGTGGTGAGCTCCCTCAAACATTGATAAATGCCATTCATGGCATCAGGAGGTGGTGGCAAAGGAGGGGGTGCTTGGTCACCACGGCCACGTCCACGTCCTCTTCCCCCGTCTATCCTGCACATCAATTCACAATTTAGTTTCATTGATGTACAAGGTATCATAAATATTATTTTAATCTAAAGCATATGGTTCCTATAGAACAAGACTAAACAAATTCTTTCGACCTAGTTCTATTTCTCTAGTGTGAATCCATAACCTACAGCTCCCATGTAAGACCTAAAGCCTAGGCTCTGATAGCAAAAGCTGTAATGCCCCAAAAATCACCCTAGACGACATTACATTCTAAAACCATTTACATAATGGGAGCACTATGAGATTTCATCAATAAATAAAGTCCATTCATCATAGATATATAATGTTTACTACATTGTCCCAAAAGAATAGACACATCCACCTTTACATTCCAACAAAATTAACTAATTGTAACGCAACGGAAATTACAAAAGTAAACTAGACTTTACATTGTTCAAAGGAATATCTTAGTCTAGTACAAAAGTAAACGATATCTCTAGATGTCCCATTCGGGATCCAAGTATCCCTCTAGTGAAGTCTCTCCATGGCCTGGCTCGTTAGCACCGAGCTCATCCTCTGGCATAAAATCTGAAAAATATTCAATTGTAGGGGATGAGCATGAAACTCTGTAACAAAATCTTCTCAAACACAAACAAGGTTTAGAAAAATATAAAATAGGTCGGTCACATTTAACAAAATAACATATATATCTTTTGAAATAAAACAAGGACATTTAGGTAGATCCCAAGTTTATACAACATCAATAATTAAATGGAAACATTAGAAAACATTTCTCAAAGAAATCATTTCCAAATAGTTAGGAAAAACGCCTGTCGTTGCATTGTCCTATACCAATGCACCGGCTCCGACATGATCCAATCCATGTTCTTATATAGTTATATAAATATATATTGGTTCATCCCATGCCATGTACGTTGATTATTTCCCATGAATCTACCCAACGACTATACCTAGTTCACCAATCATAATCAAATCACAAGCACTTTGAAAAAAGGGCGTCTACCATAATAATGGCAATGACGAGTCTCTTCCCAAGAAAGGTATGCCAACCCTAGTTCGAACTCCAGTGAACGATAGTGGTCGCATTACCAAATGACAACACACTACAAGTGTTAGGAAACCATCTCACCCCCACCGGGGTAGACTAACCTCTAACACTCTACGGCATCTTTCGATAAAAATTCAAGTCTCTCACAACAACCGTACAATAAGGAAACCAACATACTCTCAATTAACAAATTTCAAAGTATTGACAAAATCCCCAAATTCATCGTGGGCAATTTCAATAACTAAGTATGAAAATTACAAGAGATCACAACAACATCATTTTATTACTCAACACAAGTTCTATAGTTTCAATTTCAATAATAAAAGAAGAATTTAAGAAGAAATATCATCCCTCTCCTTAATCTATGGTTTTTCAAACAAAAGAGAAATTTCATGGGTATTCAACCCTAACTTTGTTAAAATCATGTAATCTTTGCCCAAAAGATTAAGAGATGATGATTTCATATCATATATATAGCATTTAGAGCAAAACATATATATATATAAATATATGCATAAACCCTAATCTCAATGAAAGAGAAAGAGAAGAAATTCCCTACCTTGACTCTTGAAATCTAGGTTTTGATGGACTTCAAGGTATAAATCCCTTCAAAGCAAGTGTTTCTCTCTTCCTTTATTCCTCTCTTTTTCTCCTTTATTTCTCTCTTAGGGTTTCTAAGGTTGGAGGGGCCGAAATAGAGACAAAGGAGGCGACACAACGTATTTATAGGGCAAAAATCAGACCAAGATTGCGACATTAAACATTCAAAATTATTTCGGTTGTACCGGTATGCTGTACTAGTACGTCGAACTCTCTGGACCAGTTTGCTCCGGAACACAGTACCGGTACGCTTCAGTACCGATATGGTACAGTGCCGGTACACAGTACCAGTACGGTTTTGCCCAGTTTTTCCTATTTCTCCCATCTTTCATTTTCAATCCCTCTTAAACCCTTCTAAAGCCATCCCATGAATGTCTAACACAGTTTCTCACATAACTCTCAATACCTACACGTTCAATTGAACATGTTTTCAATTCTTTACAATTCAAAACTAAATCCTAGCTAACTACTTACTATTTTAACCTTAACACTTATATTTTCATTTCTAAATCAATTAATCAACAATTATACGACTATGTGAGTATAAACATGCGGGGTTTACAGTAAGAGATGGTACACCTTTCTTGGGAAGGATTCATTAGCGCTGTGAGAGACAGTACACGTCATTCCTAAAGTGTTTGTGATTGATGGGTGAACTAGGTAAAATCTTTGTGTAGATTCCTAAGAAGCAACTTACATACATGAGAATATGAGATGATGCTACTGAACTACTTATTGAATGCTTTACGTCCTTAGAAGTTTATTCCTTTCATTGATTTGTTGTATTTGGTACACTTGAGATTATTACAACTATTATAGTTTTATTCTCAAAATCTATATATGGTTTTTTCAAAAAGAGACTTGCCATCTTTTATTTGATCTAAAACCTTGTTGGAATTTGAGAGGGATTTCCTACGGGCTTTTGCTCACCCCTTACAAACAATATTCTTTTCAAATTATGGTATAGAGGAGGAGCTTAGAGTTGATGAGTCGATACATTGTGAAGCTCTAATAGAGGGGAATGTGAATCCCGAGGTGGATATTTAGAGCTACATTTTCTTATGTTCTATACTAGAAAATTTATTTTGAGACAATATAAAGTCTAATATTTTTGTTATTCCGCTGCAAGACAATGGTTTAATTTTTGGGATGTAATTGTCATAGTTGGGTATATTCTTTTGGATGATGTTGTATGTATTGTGGATGATGAATGAAATTATCTTTAGTTATGAAGTTCATATAGTTGCTCTCATGATGTAATTGGTTTTAGATAGTAATGTCATCCAAGGAGGATTTTAGGGCATTACATTAATTTTTTACCAAACAGATATACCTTTTACCCAGTCATGTGTGGGTCACAGAAGACCATTCCATTATAATAAATTGGGGTATTTTGATGTAAAAACTAGGGCATATTACACTTTGACGGCCTCAACTGCGACCATTTTTTCACTTTGCCCCCTCAACTATCATATTTTATACAATGCACCCTCAACTGTGTGATTAGTTTTACATTGTTGAGATAATCAAAATAGTTAAGGAGACAATGGAAAAAATTCAATAGTTGAGGGGACAAAGTAAAAGAATCATAGTTGAGGGATGAAAGTATGATTTATCCTAAAAACTAAGGTAGTATTTAATAAAACTGAATGTTGAATTTTTTAATTCACAGATTGTTTGGTATCTACTGAAATTTAAGTAATGAATTGAATAAAACTATTGGATAAATATAACGAGTTAAAGTTTAAAAATTATTATTATTCTAATTTACCTTTCTTTTTAACTATCTCACCATAATTACCTTATTCCTACCTCCACCATCATTGTGATGGTGGTAGCAGTGGCGGTGGCGCAATGATGGTGGTGGTCATGGTGGTTCCGGCACAATGGTGGTTGTGGTGACGGCGACACAATGGTGGCGGTGGCGGCGGCATCACAATGGTGGTGGTAATGTCGGCAATACAATGGTGGTAGTCGTGGTGGAGAGTGGGTATTGAAAAGTTTAAAATGTAAAATGCATTGATGGTATATACGCCCATTATGAAAAATTTATAAAATTCTTACGGACTAATATTTTTAGAATTAATTGATAAATATATAGCTTGCTACTTAAAATTTTAGTCTATTTTTAATAAGTACTTAAAATATTAAGTATGATTTTTTAATTTATCAAACGAGTTTAATTCATTAAGTGATTAGAGTATTTAGTTTTAAGTTTTAAGTGGTGCTATCAAATAACTCCTAAATTGAAGCTCAATTAAAACTCTAACGACTTGATTGTTGGAATTAGAACTTCAAGAACCATATATAAATAAGGTGCATAGTTTTAAGGGTGTAAATTACCCTAAAAGTTAAAAAACAATATCTTCTTTTACCGTTAAATGCACAAACAGGTTATTGCGTCAATCGAATTCTTGACTCTTGACTGTCAATTTGCAAATGTAGCTTCCTTACCGTTGAGTTGAAATTGATATTCTACAAAGTACTTATAAAAATGCCCCCAAAAAATGAAAGTTTCCACAAGTGCTTTTTTTTTGATCAAATTCCACATGTGCTTTTGAAGTAAGAAATTCAAAAGATTAATACTAGATTGACCCAAAATGAGACCAAATCATATGATATTACTATAATGAGAAAATTTTAAATTTCAAATGTGTAAGAATGGGATTAACATTATTATGACAATATTACACAATTTGGTGCTTTTTGATATTTTTTTGGTCAATCTAGCACTTGAGGAAGAACTATGGGAGTGTTTAGTTTTGTTTCGCAAACCTACTTTTTGTTTTCAAATACAAAAATCTGGTAAAAACCTCCGTCAAACCACCGCTAGTGAATCCATTTGGAAAATTATCTCTATACAACAATTGGGGTAGCAAGCCTGAAGTTTTTGAACCCACTTACATTTGAGTAGTTACTCGTATGTGGTCTAGATGAGTGTGTGAAAGTGCATTCTAAATACCCTATTATTGGATTAAAATGCTAAGATGTGAATAGAAATAATTAGATATAATTTATATTATTGAATTTAATATCTATTCACACTGAGATATATTTGAGCATGATTTTATAATATTTTAAATCTTAAATATTGCATTATCGGTTGTTGAAAGATAATTTACAATTGGGCGCTATACTTAACATTTTTTGGACTTTATTATTTGAGTTTTATATTTGTTTTTATTTTGATGGCAGCCCATGGGGTAAAAAGGGCTGAAATTTATGCAGCTATCAATTGGACCCATCACTCATGCAGTTTGGGCTTTAGGAGCTGAAGTAAAAATGTTGGAATTAAGAAGGGCTGAAGCAAAAAAGTTGGAATAAAGGTGGGCTGAAGTGAAAAGGTTTAGAAAAAGAAAGGAGGAAAATATAATTTTCAAAAAAGAGTTTTGACTTTTAAAACCTATTATTTTTCTTGGAGTTAGGCGGCTAGTTTTTCTTTTTCCATGCTTGGTGTGGCGGCTGAAAGAAAAAAAAGAAGAAGCAGGCGGAAAGAAAACGAAACAGACGCAGATCAGGACTCCGATGGCCGCCGATTTGTTCTATTTCTTTGGGTATTTTTGTTGTTCATCATATTTATGGGTAACTAAATTTTCAAGGTAGGGCGAGGGATGAACTTGCACAGTAGATGGTATTTTATTTATTTTTAATTTATGTATTCGATTTCTAATTAGTGAAACTCTTTTGTTTTATCATTCTCAATTTATTGTTGATATTTTCTTTTTCGAATAGTCATTGAATTTATTCTATTTATTGATTCAGTCATGCTTTTTCTATTAAATGGATTAGTTCTTTGATTATGTTTGAATTAATTACTTATCTATATTGATTTAATTCTTTGTTGCAATATTGCTTCCTGAGTATATTGTCGTTGTTGGATTTTTTCAATAGGAATAGTAATTTGCGTATTTTAAAAGTAGTGAATGATTTTTCAATGAGTTACAGTTGCTTATTTTAAAAGTGGTGAATGATTTTTCAATGGGTTATAGTTGATTTAATCTTGGTTTATAAATCTATACCTTTCAATTGAGAATTTTGGGAATTGAATTCTCAATTGAGTTATTCAATGAATTAAGAATAATTAAAATACCATATTTGTGCAACGGATTCCCGACGCTCTACAGTTTGTCAAATTTGAGTACTTTTTTCGTTAGTTACTTTGACTCATTTTAATTTGTATTTAAAATTAATCTTTGTTCTCCAGTAATCGTTTACTATTTTTCTTTAGTTTCTTTGTTCCTTCTACTATTATTTTAGTTTGTCTCTTTGTGGAATCGACACCCCAAAGCCGTGCTACAATTACCGCGTTATTCTTTGGGCATAATCAAATTTTGGCGTCGTTGCCAAAGAGACGGTAAAAGAATTGGTAGATAGTTTTTTCTTTTCAGCAATCTGCAAAAGCAGTAACTTTGTTCCTTCTTTTAGCTTGTTGCGTTGTTATTATTATTGTTTATCTTCTTTCTTTTTATAGCATTTTTATTCTTTTAGTATTTCATTGCCTTGCATGCACAGATATAGGGACACCTTGGGTAGATTTGCTAGTAGACCTGTGGTAGAGTTAGAATCAGATTTTTTAAATCATCTATTTGACAATCCATCGACTCCCGAAGAAATGGGTGAACACGAAGATCAACCCATTAGAACTCTTCATGATTACCTCTACCCTACAAGCACAGCCACACCATCATGCATCATGTTTTCAGCTAATACTCACCAACTGGATTTTAAAACAGGGATGATACAGTTACTCCCTAATTTTCATGGCTTGAAAAATGAAAATTCATATGTGCACATTAAGGAGTTTGAGGAAGTAGTTGCGACTTTAATAATCAAATTGCACTTGATGATGTTGTGAGACTTAAGTTATTTCCTTTCTCTTTGAAGGATAGAGCTAAGAGTTGGCTATACTCACTGAGACCATGATCTATTAGGACATGGAGTGAGATGACTCAGGTTTTCTTTAATAAATATTTTTCCCAACATAAGACCAATGCTTTAAAAAGGAAAATCTCCACCTTTGCACAAAAGGACAGTGAGACTTTGTATCAGTCTTGGGAGAGATTTAAGGATTTGTTGAGTGTGTGTCCTCACCATGGATATGAGAATTGGCGTTTAGTGAGCTATATTTACGAGGGACTTACACCTAGAGAGCGCCAATTTGTGAAGATGATGTGTAATGATGAGTTCTTACAAAAAGATCCTGATGAAGCCATAGAATACCTCAATGAGCTTGCTGAAAAAGCTCACACTTGGACTGGACCTAGTGCAATTGAAAGCACAAATAGGTAGCGACTTGCAGTAAACCCAAATGGTGGTGGAATTTACTATCTCATGGAAGATGATAGCCTAAAGGCTAAGGTTGAGATGCTCACTAGGGAGCTAGATGTGTTAAAGACTAAGGATTTAAAGCCGACACGCATGGGTAATCATGCAGAGTCTTTTGGACCATGTTTTGTGTGTGTTGGGGTAGATCATCTTGCCCAAGAATGTCTCACACTTGCCAAAATGAGAAGGATGTATGAAGAACAATGTAATGCCTTAGGTATGTACAAGAAGTCTTTTACACCTTACTCTGATACCTATAATTCGGGTGGCGCAATCACCCCAATTTTAGTTAGAAGTCTGAAAATCAACCGCCTGCACAACACCTTGTATCATATCCTACACCTTAGCATGCACCTTCATCTTCTAGGAGTCCTTTAGAAGACACTTTGCATGCTTTCATTGACACATAGTGTAAGACTAATCAAAAGTTTGAATCTTTGATTGTGCAGGTTGTTAAAGAAAACAAAGAGATAAAAAGCCAAATGTCCAAATGGATAAGCTCCTTGAGTGTGAATGAGCGAGGTAAGTTCCCTTCTCAAGCTCAGTCTGCACCTCATTGTCAACACATGGTGCAAGAGAATTTGACGGATGTAATGCCTTTATGACACGAAGTTGTGATTCATTACACATCCCTACAATGGACAAATCAGAGGATGTAAAAAAGGATCAAGATTATAGTGATGTCGAGCAGCCCAAGGAACCTGAGGTGATAAAGAGTCTTGTTATGTTACTATTCCCTCACGCTTTAAAATCAAGCAAGCGAACTCTGGATTCTAATAATGAAATCCTAGAGAATCTAAGGCAGGTAAAAATCAATCTTCCTCTTTTGCATGTGATTAAGCAAGTTCTTACTTATGCAAAAGTTCTCAAGGATTTGTGTACAGTTAAGAGGAAGCACCATGTGAAGAAGACAGCGTTCCTAACAGAGCAAGTTAGTGCTCTGATTGAGCGGCGAATTCCTCCCATGTACAAGGATCGTGGTTGTCCAACCATTGCGTGTAGTATTCGAAATCATGAGTTTGGGCAAGCTTTGCTAGATTTAGGAGCTAGCGTGAATCTAATGTCATATTCTATTTATTTGCAGCTGGATTTAGGAGAAATCAAACCAACTATTGTGGTATTGCAATTGGCTGACCATTCAGTCAAAGTACCTCGGGGTGTGGTAGAGGATGTTCTAATTCAAATTGACAAATTTTGTTATCCTCTTAATTTTCTAATCCTTGACACTAGCTCTGTTGTTCATACTACTTCTAAAATTCCTTTGATTTTAGGTAGGCCTTTTCTTGCTACTGCAATGCTCTTATTAATTGCAGGAACGGACTCATGAAACTATCTTTTGAAAACATGACTCTCGAGGTGAATATTTTTCATATTGCAAAACAGCCAAAAGATGATGACGAGAGCCACCAGACATACATGATTGACTCACTCATGGATAAGGGAGTTTCTATAACTCATGATTTTGATCCCCTTGAGTATTTTCTTGTTCATTATGAGTTTGATTCTATCAGTAATCCATCTGATGTAGTTGATATTTATGCTATTTTTGATAGGACTCAAGACTATGACACTCGGACATGGCAACTGAAGTTCGAGGAGTTGCATGAGAAAGGTGAAAAACAAATTCCTTCAAGTGTGAAAGCACCCAAAGTTGAATTAAAGCCTCTGCCTAAGGGTTTAAAGCATCCTTTCCTTAGTCCAAGTGATACTTTTCCTGTTATTATCTCATATGAATTGTCTGAGTCTTAAGGTGAAAAATTAATTCGGACCCTAAGTGAGTATAAGTCAGCCTAAGGTTGGAGCATTGCTGATATAAACAGTATTAGTCCCTTGGTCTGCACTCATAAAATTAATTTGGAAGAAGGAACTAGCCCTCGTAGAGACCCCCAGCGTAGGCTTAATCCCACTATGAAAGAAGTGGTGAAGAATGAAGTGTTGAAACTATTAAATGCAGGAATCATATATCTTATTGCTGATAGTAAATGGATAAGTCCTACACAGGTTGTCCCTAAAAATTCAGGTGTTACTGTTGTAAAGAATGACCTGGGAGAGTTAGTCCTTACAAAACTTGTGACTGGGTGGCGGATGTGCATTGATTACAAAAAATTGAATGCTACCACCCGGAAAGACCATTTTCCTCTCCCTTTTATTCATCAAATTCTTGAGCGTGTGGCTGGTCATCCTTTCTATTATTTCTTGGATGGTTATTCTAGTTATTATCAAATTGAAATTGCATTAGAAGATTAGGATAAAACAGTTTTCACTTGTCCTTTTGGTACTTATGCTTTTCGTAGAATACCATTTGGATTGTGTAATGCACCTACTACGTTTCAACGTTGCATGATGCGCATTTTTAGTGACATGGTTGAAAATTGCATGGAATTTTTTATGGATGACTTGACTGTTTTTAGATCTTTTTTTTATGCATGTTTATTGAATTTACATAGAGTGTTGACTCGTTGTGAGGAGAAAGGATTGAGTTTGAATTGAGAGAAATGCCACTTTATGGTACGTTCGGGTATTGTCTTAGGTCATATTATTTCTTCTTGGGGGATAGAGGTTGATCAATCAAAAATTGAATTAATCTCTAAGTTGTCTATACCTAGGATAGTAAAGGATGTGAGATTCTTTCTTGGTCATGCGGGCTTTTATAGGAGATTCATACAAAATTTTTCCACCATATCTACACCATTATGTGACCTCCTAGCTAAAGATGTCCCCATTTGAGTGGGCACAAGCTTGTCAAGAGGCCTTTAAAACACTAATTGGCAAACTTACCTCAGCACCCATAATGCAGCCACCTGATTGGACTTTACCTTTTGAGATCATGTGTGATGCTAGTGATTTTGCGGTAGGTGATGTCCTTGGACAACGAAGTGAGGGGAAGCCTTTTGTCATTTTCTATGCTAGTAGAACTCTAAGTAGTGCTCAAATGAATTATTCCACCACAAAAAAAGAGTTACTAGTGGTAGTGTTTGCTTTGGATAAGTTTTGTGCGTATTTGATTGGTTCTCCTATTATTATTTTCACAGATCATGCAGCCCTTAAGTACCTTCTTACAAAGAAGGATACTAAGGCACGATTAATACGGTGGATTTTATTTTTGCAGGAATTTGACATTACCATCAAAGACAAAAAAGGAGTGGAGAACGTAGTGGCTGACCATCTCTCGAGGCTCATATTTGAGGATACCTCTGACCACCTGCCAATCAGGGATGATTTTTTCGATGAGCATTTAATTTCTATTACTTCTCTACCATGGTTTGCTCATATTGTGAATTATTTGGCTGCATGTGAGATACCGGTGGATTGGAGCGCTCAGGACAAGAGGAAGTTCATGACTGAGGTAAGAAATTTCTATTGGGATGACCCTTTTCTTTTCAAATACTGTCCTAACCAAAATTTAAGGTGTTGCATCCCTGATGAGGAGATTGCCAGCGTCTTGGAATTTTGTCACTCCCAAGCTTGTGGAGGCCACTTTTCAATGAAGAAAACCGCTGCAAAAATTTTTACAGTGTGGATTTTATTGGTCCACCTTGTTTAAGGATGCAAACATTTATTGTCGCTCATGTGAAAAGTGTCAAAAATTAGGAATTATGTCCTGTCGTAATATGATGCCCTTAAATCCAATTTTAGTTATTCAAATTTTTTATTGTTGGGGCATTGATTTTATGAGACCATTTCCTCCTTCTTTTGGATATCAATATATTATTGTGGCAATAGATTATGCGTCAAAATGGGTAGAGGCAGCATCATGCAGGAGCAATGATAATAAGATGGTAATTAAATTTCTCAAATAGAATGTGTTATCTTGATTTGGTATACCACGTGCTATCATTAGTTATCAGGGTATTCATTTTTGCAACTGTTCTTTTGAGGCTTTGATGAAAAAATATGGGGTGGTACATAAGATCTCTACTGTCTACCACTCTCAGACAAGTGGACAGATAGAACTTGCAAACATGAAAATTAAGCAAATTTTAGAAAAAACAGTCAACCCGGATCGCAAGGATTGGTCTTTGAGACTAGTTGATGCGCTTTGGGCCCACCGTATTGCTTTCAAAACTATTTTAGGCATGTCACCTTATAGGCTTATTTTTGGAAAACCTTGTCATTTACCTATGGTACTAGAGCATCGAGCCTATTGGGCCATCAAAAATTTCAATTTTGACATGGGAGAAGCAGGTAAGCTTCGAAAATTTCAGCTGACCGAATTCGAGGAGTTAAGAAATGATGCTTATGAGAACTCGAAAATCTATAAGGCTAAAATGAAAGCGTTTCATGATAAAAATATTTTAAGAAAAACGTTTAAGCCTAATGATCGAGTGTTCTTATATGATTCTAGACTCCATAAGCACCCCGAAAAACTTAGGTCTAGGTGGATCGGCCCTTTTGTAGTGAAGAATGTTTTCGCACATGGGGCGGTGAAAGTAGAGAATCCTAAGGATGGTCAGATCTTTAAAATAAATGGTCAACGCTTTAAAGTATTAATTGATAGGCAAATTCCAGAAGTGGAAGACATTCCACTTGAGGATCCGGTCTATCAACCTTGACCATACCATGCAAGTATGTTTCTCTTTATTTGTTTTGTTTGTTTTGTTTTATTTTATTTTATTTTTGTTTATTTTCTTTTGCTTTTAGTTTGCTGTTGTTTTCTTTGCTTTTGTTTGCAGGAGTTTCATTTTGCCATTTCAGGTTACGTTCTTTGGTGCATAGCAAAATACCCACGTCACTCATCAGGTGTATTTTACCCTTTTCAGTTACTCCCCATTCAACTTTGATTCTTAAACATTGAGGACATTGTTTCATTTAAGTTGGGCAATATTTAAAATGCTTGTTGAAACTGTGTGACATATTTTTATGTGTCAAATGTTTTTAATTTTACATCACACGTGCATCCTTTTCACGTGTGTACTTATTCTCATTCATAGCCATCTTTGTGAATTCTCCAAACCCACCATAATCATTTTTACTGAAGCATTCACAGAACCCTAATGCACTCATCCAAGCTTTGTGGTAAGATGGTGGTTTGACACATTTAGCTAGAGAACTCTTTTGTTTAAGTATTCATGTGAGTTTTGGAGAGGATTGAGAGCCTACCAATGCAGTAAATTGTGATAAGTATTCATTGATCTGTTGAATTGGGTACTTTTTTGAGAATATCATTACATGATTTGTGGTAAGATGGTGGATATACTTAGGATATGACGAAGGTCAACTTAGGATCAACGTTTGAGCCTTTCAAGCTAACCCGTTCCATCATAAACCCCTAGTAGCTAACTTTGAGCCAATAAACACATGTAGTCTTTTCTTTTCATATGCCTACATTATCCATACCTCTCCACATTGGAGTATAACCTATACACTAATTTTTCCTACCCTTGTTACTTTCAAGTGTGTCCTAGACATGGAAGTCTTTTTGAAAAAAAAAAGGAAAGAGAGAAAAGGGAGAACATGAGTTACAAGGTGTTCGAGTGAGTGAGTTTTAAAAAAAAAAAAAAGAAAAAAAAATACCAAGGTTGGGTAGAAATAGCAAAATATCATGGTGACATAATTGTTCACCAAATTGCTTTTTCTAAAAAAAAGAAAAAAGAAAAAAAGGCATTATTTGATAACTTGAAAGGATGAAGAGTACATCAACTGAGAAATGTGATTTATTAAGAGATGTAACAAGATTCCCTTTGTATGTACTTGGAAGTTTTTGAATTCTTTCCATTTTTTTTATTTAGTCTCAAACCTAAGCCACGTTACAACCTTTTGTGTTGACCGTTCTGATCCTAAGTAAGCTTTTGGGAAAACATGGTGAAAGTTTCACTTGCTAGTATTTCTATCATAAAATCAATGTTTGCTTGTTGCTTGTACAAAATTGCCTAATTCCCTATGAGGGTGTGCGCACACCCATTGTCAACTCCATAGAGAGAATCTTTCCACGAAACACTTTTATACCCGTGAGTTATGGAGTTGAACCTTTCACTTGAGATGTTCTTGATGCTGCATGTGTCAAGGCTTGTGGTTAGATGGATGCAGTTTGGAACACACACACATACACACTAAGTGAATTGCTTCAATTGGATTGGTTGTGATAGGGTTATTGAATTCCTAAGATTGTTTTGATATGCGAATCTGGAAAGTGTAACTTGGTGGCTTTTGTGTGTGATTTTCTTTGGCTTCTTTCATTGTTTCGACATGAAAATTGCTAGAGACTAGCAATGAGTAAGTTGGGGGGTGATGAGTGTGCGAAAGTGCATTCTAAATACTCTATTATTGGATTAAAATGCTAAGATGTGAATAGAAATAATTAGATATAATTTATATTATTGAATTTAATATCTATTCACACAGAGATATATTAGAGCATGATTTTTTAATATTTTAAATCTTTGGTGAGAGATAATTTACAATTGGACTTTACACTTAACATTTTTGGAACTTTATTATTTGAGTTTTATATTTGTTTTTATTTTGATGGCAGCCCATGGAGTAAAAATGGCCAAAATTTATGTAGTTATCAATTGGACCCATCACTCATGCAATGTGGGCTTTAGGGGCTGAAGTAAAAAAGTTAGAATTAAGAAGGGTTGAAGCAGAAAAGCTGGAATAAAGACGGGCTGAAGTAAAAAGGGCTAGAAAAAAAAAGGAGAAAAATATAATTTTCACAAAGGAGTTTTGACTTTTAAAACCTATTATTTTTCTTGGAGTTAGGCGGCTAATTTTTCTTTTTCCTTGCTTGGTGTGGCGGCTGAAAGGAAAAAAAAAAAGAAGCAGGCGGACAGAAGACGAAACAGACGCAGATTAGGACTCTGATGGCCACTAGTTTGTTTTATTTCTTTGGGGGATTTTTGTTGTCTATCATATTTATGGATAACTAAATTTCTAAGGTAGGGCGAGATATGAACTTGCACAGTAGATAGTATTTTATTTATTTTTAATTTATGTATTCGATTTCTAATTAGTAAAACTCTTTTGTTTTATCATTCTCAATTTATTGTTGATATTTTCTTTTCCGAATAGTCATAGAATTTATTCTATTTATGGATTCAGTCATGCTTTTTCTATTGAATGGATTAGTTCTTTGATTATGTTTGGATTAATTATTTATCTATATTGATTTAATTCTTTGTTGCAATGTTGCTTCCTGAGTATATTGTCGTCGTTGGATTTTTTCAATAGGAATAATAATTTGAGTATTTTAAAAGTGGTGAATGATTTTTCAATGGGTTAAAGTTGATTTAATCTTGGTTTATAAATGTATACCTTACGATTGAGAATTTTGGGAATTGAATTCTCAATTGAGTTATTCAATGAATTAACAATAATTAAAATACCAAATTAATGCAAGGGATTCCCGACACTCTACTGTTTGTCAAATTCGAGTACTTTTTTCCGTTAGTTACTTTAATTCACCTTAATTTACATTTAAAATTAATCTTTGTTTTACAGTAATCACTTAATATTTTTCTTTAGTTTCTTTATTCCTTCTACTATTATTTTAGTTTGTCTTTCTGTGGAATCGACACGCTAAAGCTGTGCTACAATTACCGCATTATTCTTTGGGCGTAATCAGGTCTGACTTGGCAATATTATTTATTTTAGTTTTTTAGGGGGAGAGAGAGGGGGGAAGGGGGCTTGATGACTTGGCAATATTAGTTGAGTTACTTTGGTGTCAAAGTTGGGTTTTTTATATGTTCTTGGTTTTGTTCTTTGGTCATCTCTTCAGATATGTTCTTGCAATTTTCTTTGCCTAATTCTACTTGTTCCTTGTTTTACATCCAGTTCAAAGCAATTCAAATCAACAATCCGCACAAGCCGTTGGAAGAGATCCAGAAGCCACCTTAGTGCAAACTCTCGTGATATATCTCAACTAAATCCTCTTTGAGTTTAACACCTTTGAATTTAATATGTATTCATCTCTTGTCCTAAAAGATGGGATCTTTGTAATTCAAATGTTCGAAATAGAGTGTATATATATTCAGCTCCCATCTCATTGGATGATTAAAGAGTCTTTGATAAAGAGCAACAGATTTGACATTTTATATGCCTTATTCATTGTTCTTGTAATTACTTCTTTGTCATTAGATTTTGGTAGTTTGATGTGCCTTTCCCATATCTAGATTATAATTATGCATACAATAACGAGCAATGTAGTTTACATGAAACACTAACCATGATTGTTGCAAGGCCACTACTTCAAGGGTTCCTCTTGCTTGTGAAACATTCGACCTTCTTGTCCGGAGCAGTACGGGGGTTGTAGAGAAGAGCAATTGGCAGTGGATTTCTTTAGATGAAGTGCTAAGCTCTTCTAATAATTTTTTGTGGGTTTTTACATAAAATTGGGTTCTTGTGCCTAAAACTTTAAAGTGTAACAATTGAATGTACCCTTAATGTTAATATTCAATGGCTTACTTGTCCCTTTTTTTTTTTAATAAAATTGGGTTGAAATTGTTAAATTGTGTTTTATTTTTTTATTTTTGAGTAAAGTTGCACGGACTTAAAAACTAAATTTAGAAAATATATTTGATAATTACAACTATTGGTTTCACTGTGGGTCCTAGTATTTATTAGAATCCACTATCTATTCTATGTATGACAATTTTAGACACGACTCGTGAAACCGATACGAATTCGACACAGATTTAGTGGGTTTGAGTGTAGTCTTAACGAATTTGGGTGGTTAATGGGTTAACTCGACAGACCCGTGAAATAAATGAATCAGTTTCATGTTTAACTTATAAATTCGTTTCAATTCGTTAACAGTTGTACTATATTTTTTTTTAAAAAAAGTTAGGTCTCTCAGCCTCTACCTCATCTCACACCTCCCATCTCTTAGACTCATTCAAATTTAGTAGTCATTTAATGTTTATTTTTTGTCTTTATTTTTTTGCTCAACCATGATTTATTATTATAGTAAATAGGTCAAACATGTATAATGTGTAGCAAGTTGATGATTTTTCGTGTGTACTTGAATTATTCTAACATATTCTCTTATTTAACGGGTGACACGCGGGTTGTAACGGATAACCCGTCTAATAAATGATTTGTGTATGGATGTGATAATTGCACTCATTTATATAAACGAATGAGTACGGATGGAGGGTTTTTTGACACAAATCTGTTCCACTAGATACGAAATCGTTCCACTTGACACGATTGCCAGGCCTAATCTATTCAATGGTTGTGATTATCAAGTCTACTTTTTAAATCTAATTTTTAAGCACATGTAACATTACTCTTTATTTTTATGTGGCAGTAGTTGTGCTTGTGATGATAACCACATGGATGTGAATCTCAAGTTGAATAAAATTTGTATATGAAACAGTTAATCCAAACATTATTTTTGTTTTCATTGTTTTCTAAATTACTGTCTAAATATGTTGTTCTATTTTTTATTCCGTAGAATTATTTTTGAAATTATATAACCAAACAAGTTTTTATCTCAGAATACACCAAAACACTCTTTTTAAAACATTTCTCAAAAATTATTTTCGAATATTACTTTTTGAGATGCAATCCAAACACGCCCCTATATATAGAGTTATCTACATGTGTTTACTATGAATGATCCAAAATTGTCTGTTAAAACCTTTTAAATACATTTGTCGAAAAGCATTTGTTTGACTAAATAAATTTAACTTGAAATCTAGAGATGATGCAAGTCTAGCCCCGATGTTTATTCAATAGCATATTATCAGCAAGATGCGATAACAAGGTGATCACCCACCTTTAAGATTAATCTAATGTGTTAAATGAAAATGCACACACACACAAAAATGTTGATGGGACATTTCTAATACATCAGCAGAAAACAACATCTGTCCTCGACATCAGAGTTCCTCTGTGACACGTGTCATCGGCACCAAAGTTCCTTGGAATGCTGGAATTATGACATGCCTACTTGGCACCAAAGTGCCCTCGACATATACCCCTTGGAGTGCTCAAATTGTGACACGTGTCCTTGGTTCAATTCTCCTCTGCACCATATGTGATTGACCCGTATCCTCGGCATGAAGAATGACTCCAAGATCCAATTCCGGACACGTCAACTCGGCTCCAAGACCCCGAAGTAGAGGTGTCAGAATGACGACTATCGTTACTTGAAGTTAGACTTGGTCAATAATCATTGACTTCTCTTCTCAAAATAGTTAGAATGGTAGGGGTAACAGAAACACACCCAATGACAACGTTACACATGGCAAAGAGCACAAAATCAGAAGCCAAAAGACAAAGATGCCCTTACTCGTGCGCAGTAATCACAGGAAGGCATTTAATGATCCCTCAGAGGCATGTGACGTGTTTATTTCTTGGAGATTCCCAAAGGAAGAGCATTAAGTGCTCGGGAGCCCGAGCAGTTAATGCTTATAGTCCTCTCATGCAAATTAGAAGGCACTCTTCTTAAGGACTGAGCACCACCACTTGTTGCCTACCAAATGGGTCAATGGGGGACTTCCCCCTTAAGGCGGCCAACCTGTCTGCAATAAGTACCTTCATAAAGGTATAAATAGCTCTCACAAACAAAAAACAAAGGTATACAAACCCTACTTAGCAATACAACAGTGTTTTCACCCATCTCACACATATAGACTTGATCGTCGGAGGGGTTATGCTGGAAAACACTCCAGCGTCCTTCTAACTCTTTTTTTTTAGTCTTAGACTCCTTCTCAACTCGCCGGAATCACGCGGACAGTTGAAAAAAAATTCATTACCACTCCTTACGATTTTTCTGACTGCTTGTTACCTCGGGATCCTCGACTGTCAGGTAAACCCTGTATTCACCAAATGAAAAATCTATCCACTTTTTTATTGTGAGAAAACCACCGCTCACAGTTTGGCATTTTCTGTTGGAAAAGACCGAATTTTCTTGAGATAGTGACTATGGTGAACACTTGTTTAAAAGGAAGGGTCCTCAGAAAAGGAATATTGATGCACTTGCCTCCTTCCATATCAAGAATAGAGGATCGTGTTGAAAGTGTCAACAAAGAGCTCTCCATCCATTCCGGAGAAAAAAGTCAACAAATCTAACTAAGTTTGGGGGCGATAAAAACGGTCCCATAGCCTGTCAACTCGTCGATCTCATAGAAGAGCGGTTGAAATATCAGTTGCAATAGATAATGGAGAATAACATGAATGTACTTAAAAGATTGGATGAGTTTGCACTTTCTGCTGGGGGATCTCGGACCTTACAACCATCTAAGGTGCCCTTCATCAAGGAGGTGGCACCCGGAGACTTAAGGAATTGCCTCAACGGTGAAGCAGGGTGCTTAAGGATTCTAAATGCCCGATGGCCAATAGACAGCACCAGAGGTCCAAGCCAAGAAGACAAAACCATTGGCTTGGAATGACCTCCTTCGGAGAATGTCTGAGCGAGAGGGCGCGGACGAGTTCGATGAGTGGTTAACCCTCTTCGAGAAGAACGAAGGAGTTGGGGGGCATGTTGACCTACACCAAGAAGATGAAGAAAGGCACCACAAGGAAAGGGGAGACCTCAGGGCCAAGTTGGATTCCCTGAGGATGGAAAGGTTTACCTTTGACGACGACACATAGGACAAAGCAATTATGTCACCCTTCACCAAGAACATCCTAAAGATTGAGATATCAAAAAAGTTTGTGGTGCCAAGGTTCAAGGTTTATGATGAGTGTTCTGACTCGGAGGCTCATCTCCGACAACACATGAAAATGATGTCCCTATACCATTCGGATCATAGGCTGCTATGTTGGGTGTTTTCAATGAGCCTAAGGGACATCATCATGAAATGGTTTGAGACATTTCCACCTAGTAGTATAGGGTCCTCGAAGGAGCTAACCAGACAATTTCTTTCAGGTTCATTACAGGGAGTAAGCGCCTTAAGGATGTCAGATCACTGTTGACCCTCTTGCGGAAGGAAGGTGAAACACTCCACCAGTGCGCCACCTAATACTAGAAAAAAGTGAACGAGGTGGAAGAATGCTCAGAGGCCATAGCTGCGGCCACTTTCAGACCTGGCCTTTCTAGGGACACCGACCTTTATAGGTCTTTGAAAAAAAAATGCTAGTGAGTATGGGCGAGTTGATGGCCCCTAAATCAATAAGTACTACAACATAGAAGATAAAATGATTGGGAGTAAAGGCAAAAACTAGGCCCTGAAGAAAAAGGGGAAAGAGAAAAAAAGAGACCCTCCTAGAAAGGGATTGATCCCCGCATCAGAAAACTTCTTCAAAGGGGCCCACACCACATTCAAGGAGCCTATCTACAATTTGTTGCATAAAATCAAGAAGGAGCCCTTCTTTAAGTGGCCTCCAGAGATATAGGATGATCTATCCACCAGGAACCAAAATGGGAGGTGTTCGTATCACAAGGACGTGGGACACCTCATTGAAGATTGCAGAGTTTACAAATCCTTCTTGTAGAAGTTGGTGAAGGAGGTACATCTTAAGGAGTTTATCGAGGAAGATCTACCAAGGGAAACATATAATGTCGAGGACCAGACCATCGTCCGCGGCAACATCACTGACGTCATCCATGTCTGCCCCTTAGAGTGGCCGACAACTAACACTCTTAGGTCCAACCTTAAGAAGATAGCCTTCACCCAAAAGGTGGAAGACAAAGATGGGGGCCAGGCAAGTGAAAGGCCCTCGGACGAATCATGGGAGCAACACCTTCTCCAAAGCCAAATTGGCAGGCATGATCCTCCCCTACGACGACGTGTTGATCATAACCTTATGAATTGGCGGATTTGACGTCAATAGAGTGCTGGTGGACTCAGGAAGGTCCTCAGAGGTCATGTACTTTGATGTGTTGAAATGAATGGGCCTTGGATCCAAGGATCTGATCAGGGTCAGGACCCCCTTGTCAGGTTCAATGGATCGTTTTCCCTGCCTCTAGGGAAGATTACTCTAGCGGTCACCACAGGACCTGTCAAGATTGGCACATCAAAACATATTATCACATGGCAGACTTGGTTGCACTCGCTTAGGGCAATGCACTCACTTACCACTAGAAGGTTAAATTCTCTACTCTGGAGGGGATAATGGAGATTTATGGAGACCAGCCCTCCGTTAAAAGTTGTTTCTACACCGCCGTGAATGTCGGGGTCACCTTATAGGAGAAGGAGTGTGCCCTATAGAAAGTCTTGAACAAATAGCAACTACAGTCTGAACAACTGGGGATTGATTAGCCACGGATTAATCTAGATGATTGCTCCATAGAAGACCTCTAAAAGGTACTCCTGGCAAAAGGAGACGGGGAGAGATTCTTCCTGATCGAATCCGCCATGTCCCCGATCGAGCAGGAAGAGATGACCAATTTTTTTAGGAAGAATGTGAATGTGTTTGCATGGGATACCACAGAGATGAAAGGCATAAGTCCATATATTATAACACACCGGCTCCATGTTATTCCCACTCATAAGCCCGTAAAGAAAAAACCAAGGCGTATGGCTCTGTATCACGCCCAGGCGATAAACGAAGAGGTAGAAAGGCTCTTGGAAGTCAATGCCATCCGGGAGGCATAGTTTATAGAATGGTTGTCGAACACCGTCTACGCCAAATTGGAAAGTTACGTGTTTGTGTCGAATTTACAGACTTGAACAAGGCTTGTCCCAAAGATTATTTTTTCCTCCCAAAAGTTGATTAATTGGTTGGCGCTATAGCTGGGTACGAGCGTATGAGCTTCATGGACACCAGGGCAAGTTACCACCAGATCCTTCTCCTTCCACCAAACCAGGAGAAGACTGCCTTCATCACTCCAAGAAGGGTTTATTGTTATAAAGTTATGTCATTTGATTTCAACCATAAAGGCTCTACTTATCAAAGACTCATGAACCGAATGTTCAAGCGACAACTGGGTAACACCATAGAGGTGTACATTGACGATATGCTGGTCATAAAAACGAGGCAGAATGACCACATCACAGAGTTGGAAGATGCCTTCTCCACTCCTCGGGAGTATGGATTGAAATTGAATGCAGCCAAGTGTGCCTTTAGAGTTGGCATTAAAAAATTATTGGGGTACTTAGTGAGCCGTCGTAGAGTCAAAGCCAACTCGGAGCAGATACAAGCTATTATGTATATACGTAGTCCTCGGACTATTGAGACTCATAGGAATGCTAGCTGCCCTAAATCGTTTTATCTCTCAAGCATCGGACAAGTGCAAACCTTTCTTTAAAGCAATCAAGAGGTCTGAGACGGACACATAGAATGAACAATGTGAGGAGGCTCTTGGAGGGATCAAGGAGTACCTCAAGGTCCTCCCAACCTTGTTCATCCCAGAGAGGGGGGAGATGTTGCTTCTCTACTTGGTTGTTTTGGAGTTCGCCGTTAGTGGCGTATTGGTCCATGAGCACGAACACAAGTAGAAGCAAGTGTATTATGTCAACAAAGCTCTGTTAGATGCGAAGATGAGGTACTTGCCATTGGAAAGGCTGGCATTGGCATTAGTCACGACCATGAGAAAACTCAGGCATTACTTTCAAGCACATCCAATCACCATCCTAACTGATCAACCTTTGAAGGCAATCTTAAGAAAGGCAGATCTCTCTGTGAGGGTAGTAAAATGACCGATAGAGTTAGGGAAACATGATATTCAGTACAAGCCTTGTGCTACAATAAAGGGTCATGTGTTAGCAAATTTTATATCAGAATTTACCACAGGGTAGCCATCTGCCCTTAAGGTGGAGCCCTCCGTAAACAGCCAAGAATGCTCCTAGAGCCTCTGCGTGGATGAATCCTCCAATAGTAAGGGTTCTGGAATCAGAGTACTATTAGTCTCCTCGGAAGAACTTGTCACGGAGTAAACCATACAACTGGGCTTCAAGGCATCTAACAATGAAGTAGAGTATGAAACTCTTATCTCCAGACTCAAACTGGCCAATGTTGCAGGGACCACAGAGCTAACAGTCCAATGTGATTCTTTATTGGTGGTTAACCAGATTAATGGAGAATTCAAAGCAAGGGATCCGAGAATGAAAGCCTATCACCACGAAGCCATGTCCTTACTCCACAAGTTTAAGAAGGTAGAAATTAGTCAAGTCCCTTAAGATAAGAACTCCCATGCCGACGCCTTGGCATGTATAGCCTCGATGCTAGACTCCGATATGACACAAAGGATCACGGTGAAATTCCTTACTCCAGTATAGATGATGTCCACAGAATAGCAGCCATCTAAGAGGGGGAGGAGCCCTCTAGCTATATTGATCCATTAAATAGGTTCCTTGTTTTCAAGGAACTCTCCGAATGTCCTAAAGAAGCCAAAAAGATAAAGCTAAGGGCCCCGAGGTTCTGGGCCTCCCTAGACCAGAAGTTGTACCAAAATTCATTCTTTGAACCTTATTTGCTTTGTGTCTATGAGGATAAAGTGGAGCCCCTCCTGTATGAAATGCACGAAGGAATATATGGGGTACACTCGAGTGGATGATCAATGGCCCACCGCTTCATGTCACAAGGATATTGGTGGTCACGAATGCAAAGGGATGCATAATCTTATGCCCCAAAGTATGATTAATGTCAAAGATTCGTTCCCGCCATCAGGCAGTCGACAGGAGGACTGCACCCATTAACCAGTCCTTGGTCATTTGCCCAATTGGAACTTGACTTGGTTGGACCCCTCCCAAGGGCTCCTAGAGACAAGAAGTTCCTGATAGTAGGGACTGATTATTTAACAAAGTGGGTCGAGGTGGAGCCGTTAACTCATATTAGGGGCGTGGACACTAAAAATTTGGTGTGGAGGAACATAGTGACAAGATTTGGAGTCCCAAGCGCACTTGTGTCGAACAATGGAACCCAATTCAATAGCGGACCCTTCAAGTCCTTTTGTGAGCATCTTGGAAACCAGAACTACTACTCAACACCCTTATATCCTTAAGCCAACGGATAGACAAAATCTTCAAATAAGACCATCATCAACAAAATCAAGACAATGTTGGAGAAAGCTAAAAGGAAATGGGTGGATGAGTTCCTGAATGTGCTTTGGGCTTATAGGACGACTCCACTGACCTCAACAGGCGAACCACCTTATGCCCTCGCTTATGGAGTAGAGGTAGTAATCCCACTTAAAGTACGCCTCCCTACCATAAAAATGTAGGCCTTTGACACTAGAGACAACGATCATCAACTCAACTTAGATATGGACCTTACAAAGGAAAGAAGAGAGATAGTTGTCTTAAGACTAGCAAAATATCAAGAAGGGGTATCCAGACTTTACAACAAAATAGTTAAACCTCGAGGATTCCAAGTGGGCGACCTGGTGCTTATAAAAGTAATCGAACACACCCGAGATCCGGCTGATGGAAAGAGGGGACCTAATTGGGAAGGACTATACAGATTCACATCAGTAGGAGGCTCCAGGTCATACAAGTTAAAAGATATGGAAGGAAATGTTATAATTCAACCTTGGAATGTAATGAATTTGAAGAAGTATTATTTTTTAGAAATAAATGTTCATTTTGTGCTAAGTGTACTGTACTAGAAGGGGCATAGCCCCGAAGACAGAGTCTTAGGACTCTCGCCACCAAAGAAATATAGGAGCATGGCCTCTTGGAAGGGGCATGACCCTAGAAGTGGAGTCTTAAGACTCTTGCCTCCAAAGAGATAAAAGGAGCATGGCCTCCTGGATGGGGTGTGGCCCCGAGGGCAAGGCCTTAGAAAAAATAAGAGGCAAACTTGCCCTAGAAAGACCTAAGGGATGGAGCCTTGAAAAATTTTTCAAAGAGGAAACACTTGGAAAATTTTCCACAAGAAAGATGAAGCCAAAAAGGGACCCTGAGCTCGGGTTCAACGGCCTCGGCATCATCTGCAAGTCACACGTGTCCTTTGTACAAGGGGTTCAACATTAAGCAACACGTGTCCTAAGCATAAATTCTCTTGGAATATTCAATGTTCCTTGGATTCCTCTGCAATTGACATGTGTCTTCGGCGTCAATACCCCCCCCCCGAGGTCTATTTCCAGAGCCCCAAGGAAAAAAAGCACTGTAAGCAAAAAGCTCCCCGAGGGGGAACACTTAGAGATTTTTTCTACAAAAAGAAGCTGATGCCAAGGGGACACTTCCCCTGAGGAGTAAGAATGTCCCGACACCAGTCTTATGACCTCAGTCTCGAGGAAAAACCCTTGGAAAAAAATAAAAAAGGAAAGAAAAAGAAAGCACATGTGGCAAGGACTTGGAAAACAAAAGAGAATTTTTCATTACAGGAAAAGAGGGCTTTGCGTCCCTCAAGCAACAAAAATACAAAGAAAGAAAAAATCTAAGCTCTTGGAGGTCCAGTAACCTCGCCGCCGATGCCCCCTCTTATGTCTACGAAGAGTTCGTCGATGTTGGTAGAGAAGAAGTCGGCACTACGAGAAGCGTTCGTTGCATCAACAGGGGTAGTAGAAGCATCAGCCCTAGGGGCAGGCATAGAGCTATAAAGCAGGGACATGAGAAGGAGGAAGCGTCTGAAGAGGAACAACGTCAACAAGAGCAGAGGCCACAGTCTCTACAGTTGGTGTCTTGGTAATTTCTAGCATCTCCAACTTTAGCTCTTTCAAAGGCTTGCAGTATCTTATCAAAAAGAATGTACTCGTGCTCCTTGAAGAGAGCAAAGTCGACAAGGCCCCCTGCAACCCGAAATGCCTCATCCCAGCCAACCTTGAAGTATTCCTTGTTGTTTTTCTCAAGGGCCACCAGGATGTCATCGGCACAATGGTTGACGATCTTTTGCTCCATCTTCCTATTGGCTTCTAGTTCAGCCCTCAACTTGTCCAACTATTAGGTCAAAGTGGTAGAAGTCTACTCTGACTCAGTCACCTTCTCCTTTGCTGACGACAACTGTTTTAACGGTGAGCGAGGCCTTAGCTTTCTCAACATTCCCCTTTGCATCCTCACTCTCCTTGAGGAGCTCGGCAATTTGGGTCGCTGAGGAAGACAAAGTCATGTCCTGAGTCGTCACCTCTTCGTTCGCCGAGTCTAGAGCTCCTTGGGTTATTTTTAGCTCAACTTAGAGTCTCTTATTCTCCTAGATCCTCCCCCGGTGGGGCATGGAAGCACTCGACAATGATCGAGATCTGCTAGGCAATCTATTAAGCAAAGAGGGAAAAGGTTACACTGACAAAAGACTACAACAAAAAAAGAAGGAAAAATTACAAGTGTAAAAACTTACCACTAGAGAGCTTTGGATAATGGAGCGAAAGAGTTGGTTGCTCGCACGCCTCCAATGCACAGCTATGTCGGCATTGAAGAGAATTGCCTCACTTACAAGGTAGACAATATGGGGTGATGCCACAAGGGAGTCGGTTACCCGAATCGGTCTATTATCCCAATCTCGAGCCCTTCCATGACATTTAGGGGTAGTCAGCGCCGGAGGAGGAGGAGGAATGAAGATGCATAGCCATGTCGTGTACAAACTTAAGTTGTAGGTGGTGTCATTGTTGTTGGAATGAGCACTGATGTTGGAGGTGGAATGGGAGTGCCCCTGCCTCGATCAACACCATCGTGTCTTTACTTGACTCTCCTCTCTTCAGAGGATCCCTTTCATACCCTCAGTTGTGCCATGTGGGTCGGCAAGACTAGGGTATCTGAGGAAGGAGGAAGAGTGGGGGTATGCCCCTGGTTGGGAGGAAGGTTGGAGCCGGTTCCTCGACCTCATTTGGTAGCAAGAGCCAACCTTTCCTTGAGCATGCTAAGGTTAATACGAGGCGGATGTGACATGGCTACTTCCAAAACATCTTCTTCATCTAAGTTTTGCAGCAAGTTGAAGTTTGGCCAGGCCTCCTTGCTTTAATTACTAGCCTCGTCATGGTTGGTGGTCGAAGGATCCCTTATCTTTTCAACGTCGATGGCAGAGTCTACAATAGCCTCTACCACTGCTTTAGTGGCTCTGTCGGGATCCTCTTCTAAGTTTTCCCCAGCGAACGCTGACCATCTTGACGGATCAAAATATTGAGGAGTTTGAGATAAGTTTCGATACCCGGGGGTGTAGTTAAGAAGGAGATGTGTGACTTGATCCGAAATGTGTACACCCAAGTGCAGGCGGTCAAGTTGTAGCAATAATCCGGTTTGAGTCCGGAGTCGAATCCACAGGGAACTAGTAGTTTTGGTGTTTTAAAGTAATTGGTGAAGGAGACCAATTGATTGTAACCTTTGAGATTTTAGAGTTGTGAGATGTGGGTGAATTTCTTGAACAGAATATTAAATTCTTTTCAAGAACTTTTCTAGACAAAATATAAGATTAATTCAAATGGTGGAGAAATCACTATTTAGTTCGAGGATCGAGACATGTGGTTAATTATCCGAGATATTATATTTTTGCTTGATGACTCAATTAACTCCCGTGTCAACGGCGAGTCAATCGAAAGATAAGAAATGATCTATTAAGGTCATGGTTCCAAGGTCTTACTAAAAATTTACAAGAAGTATTTGTACCGAGAGTTATCGCGCGTACAAACAAACCAGTAATTCTTCATGACATTTAACCATGGCTTTAATAATTCATCCTTTTAAATGAAGCTTGATAAAGAGGGATGATTAAAGGGTAGTCATGAAGATCTAGCTGGGGTACTTGCCTTGAAACGAAGAGTCTTTCTATGCAGGAGTCATCCGTGTCATAGGAAGACTATGGATTATACAAAGTACTTTAGCTTTGCTAGATGCAATCAATCATCCAAAAGCAAGGGAATATGACCATTAAGCATTAAAACAAAGCATCATATGATATCCAGATAATCAACACATGTCCTTTACCTCTTACTAAAGAGTGAATGAGAAACTACTCACTCTTCATAGCTTTGGTAAAGCTAGAAAAGTGAGTGATGCTCATCCCTCTAAGTAAAGGACTTCACAACGTAAAAGTATAATTAACAAAGAGCTAATCTTCAACGAAGAATGAGTGAATCACATTCCACCCTTCACAACTTTGGTGAAGCTCTAGAAAAGTGGAAGAGTTTCACTCCTCTAAGCAAGAAGGGAGCTCAAATAATGAAGTGCAAGACATAAATAAAAGCATGTATGTAAGAGCATAAATATAAAGACTAGAAGGAAATAAAGGCATAAATGTAAAGACTAGATGTAAATCAAGAACATAAATGTAAAGACTTAAAGTAAATAAAGGAATTACAACTCTTAAGTAAATGTAAATGTGAACATTAATGTAAAGGAAATGAGTGGGAATCTAAACTCCCCACTTCTTCTAGTAAAGAGAAAGACTAAGACAAGAATTAAAATGGATGTGATGCAATGCTAAATGGTGAATCCCTCAAATGGTTCCACCCATGAATCCCTCTTCTCCACAAAACTAAGTGTATTTATAGGCAAAGAGAAGGCAGGGAGGGGGTAAAAGAATAGAGCTGAGCGTCAAAGTCAAAGTGAAACGCCAACCACTCTGTAGGCAGTCTGTCCACACCGTTCGAACGGTTTGGGCGTTCAAACGGTTCCTCTGTCTTTGCTCTCTGCCAGTTATGTCAGTCCACATGTGGTTTCTGTCGAAATCTTCCTCCAAGTCTTCATGTAAATCTCCCTCCAGGTCCTTGCAGAATCTTGACTGATCTGTCCAATAATTCCTAGGGCGTTCGAACGGTGGCCATCGTTCAAACGTGGCACTCAAGTGTCTGGGCCTTCTGACTGCAACTCTGCAAGTTTGCAACACGTCATGTCTTCAGTCAGTCTGATCTTGTCCTTGTTCCAGTAGACGTTCGAACATTAAGTACCGTTCGAATGTAGTTCTTGAATCTCCAGGGTCTTGGGTTTTTCCTGCAACATAGATAGCAATTTCTGGCCTGGTTCACCATGACCGTTTGAACGGTTTGGGCGTTCGAACGTTTCTTCCTTATCTCAAGCTTCTGCAACTAGTTCCTTAAAATGCCACCAAGGGATGCTTTTTGGTACCTTTGAACCCTTGTTCACTTTAAGACCTGAAACATCATTCTTTAAGCTCCACCAAAGCATAATTAGTCCAAAACATGGCATAAGAGTATGTTAATTTGAGTGTTAATCAATGTGCAGCTCGATCAAGTCCATTGTTCCCTAAATAGCACCAAACGAAGCTAATGTCCCCGAGGTTGACTTGGTTCTGAGGAGGAGC
>CM042184.1:20057014-20120070 GCA_023539305.1 Ilex asprella
CCTTTAATGTCAAATTACTCATCCATTACACTCTTCTGTGTTAAACAACCCTAGCAATCATAGTTACCGCTCTCTCTTTTTCCCTACCTTAATCCTATTTCCTATTTAAATCACTTTAATTTTAAATTACATTATTTAAAATATAAATATTATACAATCAATATTTAATTTTTTATATAGAAAAGTGTCTTCAGTTACGAAATATTACTAGTAAGTATATACATCATATACAAAGATGGATTAAATTTTTACCATAAAATAATAATTAAATATGCTTTTATTTTTTTCACAAAATCACATTTTACTTAAAAAGTATTATCAAACATCATTTAAGATGTTATATCTGGAATCCCATGATTCTCATTAACATTATTTTGATGGTACTTTGAATTTTAAAGTGATAAATCATATATGGGATAGATGTCCTTTGTCATTTAATAATACTAAAAATTAGCCAAAGTTAAGTTCGGCCTAATAGCAGATTGGGGGCTTACCCTTAATAAGGCCCACGATATATTATCAGAATTTGGGTTTCAGTCGAGACAACTAAGGTCTGGTGAATGAGCTGACCCCTCAATTCTAGATGGTCGCCTCAGTTTAAACACATCGGTTTAGACACCTTAGCTCAGATGTCACAGTCAAATGTCCCAGGTTGGATCTCATACCTCAGACCCTCCAGCCCGAGACTTCTAGGTCGGGAAGTGCAAGTCAGGAATTGTCACTAACATGACCTTCGTGTGCACTACGACAATGACAACTCACACCTTCTAGAGGGTTACATCACACATATGGAAATGATTATATATATTTATTTGTATTACTAGAGACTAGTAATATTTGGTTGGGGGTGTAATTAACCCTAAAAAACGCAAAAATGAATTAGGATTTAGGGTTAATTGTGTGCGCTAATTGATTTAAAGTGCTTAATTGAGATTAATTTATAATTAATATTTGAATTGTATATTTTTTAGGGTTTATTCACAATTAAGGGAACTTTGGAGGGTTGAAAAGGGGACAAGAGGAAAGAGGCAAGAGCATTTTCAGCAAGAAGCTCACCATCCGAATGGGTAAAACACCATCTCAATGGTAGTTAAGGTCAATAAGTCAACAAACTCCCATGCAAAAGACCAAAGACTTAGCACCTTCTGGAGGGTGGTGGTGGTGTCCGGATGATGGCCTTAACCGCCTCACCTTCTTCTTTTATTCCATTGGTCCGTTGATGCAACAGAAGTTCTAATTGGCTGCCTTGGGTGTCTGCCGCCTCAAACCCTTCATTGGAGCCTATAAATAGGTGTGTTCAAGTCATTTTGCATGGAAGTCTTCCACCTTTGACAAGCCGGAGTCCGAGAGAAAAAATTATCTTCGTTTACATTTTTTTTTACTTCCTTTTTACTTGGACGGTTGAATCTCTTTCACTTTTTCGCCCTGGTCGGTATTAAGAGTTAGTGTGTTTTAACTACTCCTCGGGAAAGGATTCTCTGCATTTGGTTTGCACTTGTGTTGTATAGTATTGTAATGGGATTATCTTACACTTCTTGCTTGTCTATAGTAATGAAGTGTGAGTAGTCTGTTTGTACTCTTTAGTAAAAAGTGAAGATATCGATAAGATTGTTTGTGCTATGGAAATGTTGATATTTTGCCTATGCTTTAATTTTTATAGCTCCCTTAAATGATGGATGGTTTTCATTTCTGTTTGGTATTGTATTACTATATGCTCATGGTTACAAGTACCGAGCTAAGCTTATTACTATATACCATTTCATTTATATATTATTTTGTATTTCATGCATGATACAATGATGTATGTAGTTGGGATTTATGTAACAGTCAGGAGATTGGTTATGGGCAGGTAAAGTCTTTCCATAGCCAATTCTTTTAATTCAATGTATAAATTGGAATTCTGTCTTCATTGAATCATAGACATACCGATCAAATAGTTATAGTAAACTTTTTGAATGGTTCACATTCAGGTTTACTAGAGTTATTTGGTTGTTGTAAAGTGCATAGACCTTCCGGATAACTTATAAATTGTTGTGATATGGTTCAACCTACACATCAAACCTACCAATTAACTTTTTGTTGGAACAAAAGTTAATTACTCTAAGGTGACATTTTCATAGTCAACCAATAGAATGTATATTGGATCCTTCAATCGTTGTAATCAAAGTTCAGTGTAAGTATTTCTTTATTAGTTCTAACACACCACAAGCTTATAATACACACTACACGCATGACAATTTCACCCTTTTTGCTTTGAGTTCCAACAGATTTACAACTTGACCACTTATACTTGAGTGAATGATAAAGATCAAGTTAGTGCAAGACAATCAAAACCGAGTTAACCCAACTCCTACTCCATAAAAATAAGCACCACCTCAGCATCAACAACCTATGGGTGAAATCAAGGTTATCTTTGGAGAGTTTGATGGAGGTGGGGAGACGAGCTCAACAAAGAAAGCCCGCATGAGGAAGGCTTGAGCAAAAAATGTATTGGAGGTCTAATCTGTGCTTAAGTTACCTCGGTTGAGCATGGACATTACGTTCTCATATTTAGATCCAAAGGGTTGCCAGCTCCTTCACGATAATCCTTTGGTTGTAAAGACCATTATAACCAACAAAATTATCCACCGAGCTCTTATCAATAATGGCATCTCAACTTTTGACTAGATGAGCATTTCGGCAGAGAAAAGCTCGAGCCAGTAAAAACCCATCTGCTCGGTTTTTAGGGGGAAAATTGTTCCCCCTAGAGTCTATCCAACTTGTCCTCGTGATGGACATACAGTCACCCACAAATATAAGGGAAGTCCAATGTCTAACAAGAAGAATAGTCGTATTAAGCCATTTTGTCTCCAGATCAAGAGACAAGTGTCAGCCATTCTTCAAAGTACTGAAAGCAACTTTTCATTGGGATGAGCAATGTAAAGAGGCATTCAAAAATATTAAAGAATACCTCAACTCACCTCTAGTTTGGTTAGCCCTTGAGAAGGGGAAGTCCTTACCTTGTACCTAGTTGTGTCAAATTTCTCCATAAGCACAACTTTGGTATGGGAACAAGATAAAGCTTAGTAGCTAGTCTACTACTATAGTAGATCTCTAAGGGGGGCAGAGGCGAGGTACCTAAAGATGAAAAAACTAGTTCTAGCCTTGGTGACAGCAGCAAGAAGGCACAAACCCTATTTCCAAACCCGTATGATAGAAATCCTCATGGATCAACCAATGAAATAGATCTTGCACAAGCCGGAGTCATCCATAAGATTAGTGAAATAGGCAATTGAGCTCAGCGAGTTTCACATCAAGCATAAGCCCAGCATTGCCATTAAGGGCCAGGTTTTAGCCTATTAAGGGATAAGAGACGTCTCAGGAATGAAACAACCTCGTCCCTGACCTGCCGACATGGAAACTCTCGATCGATGGAGCATCCAATGCATATGGTAGCAGAGCCAGTTTAATCCTGACCTCACTAGATGTAATAGACCTGGAGTATGCCCACAAGTTTGATTTTAAGGCTTCAAAAAAGGAAGTGGAGTACAAAGCAATGATCGTTGGACTCATGTTAGCTCATTCTATAGAAGTAGAACAGCTCATAATAAATAGTGATTTACAACTGGTGGTGAGGCAGATATAGGAGTCATACAAAACTAGGGGAAAGGATGACACTATATCCAAAAAAAGGTGCAAGAATTTGTGAAACCCAAGCATTTGTGCATATTAAATAAAAAAATCAAAATCAAAAAAATATATTTAAAATTAATTTTTGAATTTAATGGTATTTAACAAAATGCCATTGTATGGAATTTCTTCTAAGCTTCTGCCTGGCATCAGCTTCGTCTTCCCTCATCCTTCTCCATGCCTCTAGAAGCCTTACAAAGGAGCTGAAGTCTTCAGCTACAACTCTGGATAAGGCAAAATCATTTGCAGAGAGAGAAAATGAGAAAGATAAGCGAGGGAAAGAAAGAAGATAGAAAAGGAAAGTGAAACTAGGGTTGAGATCAATATTAAACTCTTCCTTTTGATGAGAGGAATTCACTAATAAGCTTACATTTTGAGTTGATTTAGTGTATATGCTCGAATTTCAGTTGAGGTGTAGATGGGTTTCAATTTTTCAAACGGGTTATGCATCTAGCTTATTTTTATTTCTAATTAATCACTTGAGCTGTATTCTTGGATGGAATTGGAGATGTTTGGTGCTGGTGACAAGGCCGGTCGTGGTCTGTGGTGGTGGGATAAGAAACTAGGGTTTGAATTTAACTTGAAATTTGATCTTTTTGAATTCTTGTTTTAGCTTTGAAAGGGGTCTTGATCCCAACTAATTTGGATTCAAAAGAATCCATTTTTTCCTTGGAATTGGATTTAGAGGTTGTTTGGGAGGGGTCAAATGGTCAGTTGTGGGTTTGGCCTTGTTTTGAAAATCACCTTCTGGGCTAACTTTGACCACAAATTCATGGAATTTGAGGGAACTTTGAGGGGTTTGGTTTGTACGGTTTAAAACTAGGTTTGTAGAAGATAAATTTAAGATCTTGAATCACTGAAAAAACTTGAGTAATGATGGAGTTATGGGCATCCAAAGTTGGTTCAATGGCTGAAAATCAGGTTAGAGTCGGCCTGTTTTTATGACTCTCGAGCCCACTTTGACTCACTTTTGGGAAAAATGGAAATCATTTTTGTTGCAAACCAACTGCATGTCAAAGTAGGTGTGTAGAAGTATAATTTAGGATTTTGAATCATGTAAAAAAGTGAAGAAATGAGAGAGAACGAGGTGCTCAAAGTTTACCAAAAACTTGAAAAATCAGACTTGGTCAAAAGCTAGAGGAAGAGTATGAGGTTGGACAAGAGAGCCCTAGACACCCTGACAACATGTGAGGGCACATCCAGTATCTGATTAACCTTTGGTCGATGCCAAAAGTTCCATAACGTCCGTGTAGAGGTCCTAGTAAAATTTCAAATCGATCCAACGGTTGGATCAAAATGAGGAGTAAAATGATTGGGTTTCACAAGTTCCTCCGAAGGGAGGATATGCCGGAGCTCATCTCTAAGCTTCTCCATCCTCCTCATGGCTGGAAAGGGATATTTTTCTGGTTTCAAGGGATGGCTAGGAGTTTGAGGGTTGCAGGAACTGGTCTGTGGGTTCTCCTACTCTTATATCCTTTAAATAATGTAAGCCTCCCTTGAGTCCAACTGGATAGGCGAGGATTGCTCGAGTTGTTTAGGGTGGTCCTAGACCTCTCAATAGTTTCATTACCCCTGAGAGACTTGCCTTCTTGGGTTGTAGTCCTCTTCTAGCTATTATGGAGGAAATTCCTTATGATGGTGAAGGACCAACAGTAGCTTTAGAGGATGATGATACAGGGCAAGCCGCAGAGCCGGGTGGCTATGATTACTACCTTGGGTAAGTGAAGCTAGAAATAGGGATCTTCTTTAGCAAGGAAGCATCATAGAGGGCCTGACGAATCAGAAGGGAAGCGCTAGAGAAGGCTTAACTGAGCTTTAACACTTCTAATTACATCTTCTTCTTTTTTTGTCAAAAAATTGTAAAATTTCACTACTTTATCTAATGAGATAAGGACTTTAAGTACTACTTGGCGTTACTTCCCTGCTCCCCTGGTCCATTGTCTTTTGGAAGAATCTTAATCTTGCAAAGGACATTGTAACTGGCAATTCTCAATTCGTTATACTAAGTAGGTTCATTTTGAGATAGTCTTGAGGGGATTAAAAGTCCCCATCTTTATTTTGTTGGGTCGAGTAGACCCAATTCAATCTAAGTTATTGGGCTTGAAATTCCTAATTTTGCTATTGTTGGGTCCAATAGACCCAATTCGAGCTAAGTTAGGGGGCTTGAAAGTCTTGCTTTTATTGAGTCAAGTAGACCCAATCCAAACTAAGCTAGGGGGCTTGAAAGTTCCAATCTTGCTTCTATTGGGTTAAGTAGACCCCATTCAAGCTAAATTAAGGGGCTTGAAAGTCACAATCTTTTTTAAGGAACTCGAAAGTCCCAATCTGAGCTAGTTAAGGGTCTCATTCTTCCTTCTGTTGGGTCATGTAGACCTAATCCGAGCTAAGTTAGAGGGCTTAAAAGTCCCAATCTAGTGATATCAGTTTTACACTTGCTCAAAAGTAGGAGAAAAACTTGAATATCTTATTGGAAACATAACTTTATTGGAAATAAGTACATCAGAACAAAAATCCTAGTAAGCTACTGGTAGATTTTTTTCAAGTGTTCCACATTCCAAGGATGTGGTGGCCTTGTTCTTTCAAGAGTTTCTAAATTATAAGTCACAGGTCTTGCTATCTTTATGACTCGGTAAGGTCCTTCCCAAGTTGCCCCCAGTTTTCATTCTCTTGGATTTTTGGTGGCTTGAGTGACTTTTCTGAGTACCAAGTCATTAACCATGAACTGCCTTGGTTTCACCCAAGCATTATAGTATCTGGCGCCCTGCATCCATTCTTACTCGAGATTCCACCCTTTTTTTCTTTGAGTCAATCTAGGTTGTTTGCAAGTAACCGATCATTCATGCTGAGATTTTGCTCTTTGGTTCGATAAGTTGCCATTTCTATTTCTGTCGGGATTACTACTTTTGTTCCAAAGGCTAAATCAAAAAGTTGTTTCTCCAGTTGGTACCTTTATCGTAGTTCTATATGCCCATAGGGTACTTGGGAGTTGTTTTACACAGAGGCCTTTGGACTACTCCAGCCTAGTTTTGATGTTTCGCAACAACATTTGATTTGTTACCTCCACCTTTCCATTTTCTTGTGGATGTCCTAGGGAAGAATAATGGTTGTGAATCCCAAGCTCGGGGTAGAATTTCCCTAAACTTTTCATCATTGAACTTTTTGCCATTGTCACTTATTATGATAGCTGGTATACCAAACCTGCAAACAATTGATTTCTAGACGAAGTTTTGGATTTTGCTTGGTTATTGTAGCCAATGGCTCTACTTCCGGCGACTTGGTAAAGTAGTCAATTGCGACAATTGCAAACTTGTTCTGACCTTTTCCAATTAGGAGAGGCCCCATAATTTCGATTCCTTATTAAGTGAACGGTCATGGTCTCATGATTGGCGTGAGCCTTTCTATTGGGAGCCTCAGAATTGTTGTGAATTTTTGGCATTTCTCATATTTTTGCATATAGTTCAGGACATCTTTCTTCATCGTGGGCCAGAAGTAGCCTTGTCAAATGAGTTTTTGTGCCAAAGAATGACTTGTTAAGTGATTCCCACATATCCCTTCATAAATTTATGCTAGAACACAAGTAGAATCTTCTAGGGCTAAACTCTTTAAATATGGGAGTGAGTAGCCCTTTTTGTAGAGAATTTGGTTTAGGATCACGTATCTCGAGGCTCTTCTTCCTATCTTCTAAGGCAATATCTTGTGTTGTAGATATGTTTTTATCTCATCCATCCATCTTGGCTCTTATTGGACTGGGTTGGTACTGGCTTTGCAAGTGCTTGGTTGTGGCAAAAACTCCACCGATTTCGTCCTAGTTAGGCTATCTGAGAGTGCGAAAACTATTCTTGCCAATGATTCGACATGATAATTTTGTGTCCGTGGGACCTAGGTATCTCAACTGTAGTGCATACTCTGGCCAATTATAGGTAAGTACTCATGCGTGGCTCTCTATCTTCATAATCACCTTGAAGTTGTCTCACTACGAGCTGTGAGTCACTATATGCTTTCAGATTCCTTAACCCTAAGGCTCTGGCCAACTGAAGCCCTACAATGAGTGCTTCGTATTTTACCTCATTATTTGAGTCCCTAAAACCAAAACGTAGTGCATACTCAATCTTCTCTTGTATTGGTAAAAGGAGAATTAATCTAGCTCTTCCTCCCATTAATTGGAGGACCTGTCAACATACATCTGTCATTCCCCCTCTTGAATGGCTACATTATCGAGCTTTGGCACTTTAGGAGCAAACTCTGGTAGAAGATCAGCAAATACTTGCCCCTTTATTACTATTCATGGGACATATTGGAAGTCGAATTCCCCAAGTTCGATTGACCAATTTGCTAGTCTCCTGGACAGTTTTGGATTTTGAGGGACTTGGCACAAGGGGATATCCGTAAATAATACGATAGGATGAGCCTGGAAGTAGAATCTTAATTTCCTAAATGCAATTACCAATGTGAAGGCTACTTTCTCTATCATTGGGTATCTCATTTTCTCTCCTCTTAGCATTGGACTCATATAATAGACAAGATGTTGGAACTTCTCATTCAGGCTCACCAGGATTGCTCTTGTTGCTTCTTGGGTCACTACTAGGTGTTTTCACCTTTCCAAGGCTGGTGGTATGCTAATATACTCTTTAAGTGCTTGGAAGGTGCTTTCGCACTCTAGGGCCCATTCAAATGGTTTTCTGAGGGTCTTGAAGAGAGGAAGACATTTGTTGGTGGCTTTGGAGATAAACATGTTTAAAGCCACAACTCTTTCTATCAGTACCTGGACCTCCTTAATACTTTTTGGGGATCTCTTGTCTACCAGTGCCTTGATTTTCTTTAGGTTGACATCAATTCTCCTTTGAGTCACCATGAATCCTAAGAACTTCCCTAAGGATACCTCCAAAGGCACATTTATCCGGGTTCAATTTCATGTTGAACCTTCTAAGGATATCTAATGATTCCCCTAAATGCTCTATATGCTCAATGGCTCTAAGGCTCTTGACAAGCATGTCGTCAAAGTATACCTCCATTAAGTGGTCAATCAACTCCTTGAACATGTGGTTCACCAGACGTTGGTAAGTGGTGCCCACAATTTTTAACACAAATGGCATGACCTTGTAGTAATAGGTCTCATCTTTGGTTATGAAAAAAGTCTTTTCCTAATCTGGGTCGTACATCATAATCTGGTTATAACTTGAGAATACCTCCATGAATGAAAACAACTTGTAACCAGTTGTGGCGTCTACCAAGATGTTGATTCTTGGAAATGGAAAGCAATCCTTTGGGCAGACTTTGTTTAGATAAGTGAAATCTATGCAGAGAAACCATTTTTCACTTGTCTTCTTTACCAATACCACGTTAGCTAGCCATAGTGGATATTGGACTTCTCTAACAGATTTGGCATCCAAGAGTTTTACAACTTCTTTTATTGCCTGATTATGTTCTAGGGCGAAGCTTCTAGGGCTAGTCTCTCTCTGCCAATATTCAGCTTATCAAAGGCTAGAGCAAAAATTATATCTGCGGAGCTTCCACTGTTTAAAAGAACTCTTTTCACAGCATAATTGGCTATCATCAAGGTAACCACCAGTGAATCATTGTGTGGGTGCTAAACACAACTCAAAACTCCTTCAGAGAAGGTAATTGGTAGGTCCATTAGGGGTTTCTTCTCTAGATTTACCGAGTTACATCTAGTTTGGACTTTTATTTTTCGGGTTTGAGCTCACCTAGCAAAGCTACTTTCTCCTCCTCCTGTAAAGCCTCTAAAAATCACAGTAAACTCCCCTATTGGTTCTTGGTGTGGGACCTCCTCTTGGCGATGTTGAACGTCGTTTGTCCCCTATCTCAAGCGTTCTATATACCTCTTGAGGTGTCCTTTTTGAATTAGATCCTCAATTTGGTCCTTTAAGACCTACCAATCTTTCGTGTTGTGACCATGGTTCATGTGGAAGTGGCTATATTTATCCCTAGATCTTTTATGGGAATACGTGTTCATCTTCCCTGACCATTAGAGGTTCTTCTCATCTTTTATCTGGAAGATGATCTACTTTACAGAGGTGTTTAGGTGAGTGTACTTTTGAGTTGGGTCATTGGGAATGCAAGGACCTAGACGATCTCTTGCATTAACCCTCTTTGTACAGTTCTTCTTGGGACTTTTAGTTGTTTTCTCTTTTCTTGATGAGTCCCTCCTTCTTTTGTCATCTCGTCGGTCTTCTCGTCTACCCTCTTGGCTCCTCCGAGCTAGGAGGGTATCTTCAGTATTCATGTAGCACTAGGTTCTTGCCAAGAGCTTTATCATGGACATGGATGGATCTTTGGAGAGAGCGAAGAGGAACTAAGAAGATTGCAATCCTCCTATAAAGGTGGTCAAGACAACCTTGGCATTCACATTATCAGTTTGTAGAGACTCCTTAGTGAAACAATTAACGTATTACCATAATGTCTCTCCGGAGGTTGGTCGTGGGTCTTTTATGGGCATATCCTCAGATGAAGCATGAGACAAAGGAAGTGCACAACTTACCAAATGTATCGATTAAGCTCAACTTCAACTTGTTGAACCAATGTCTTATTGTTCCTTTGAGTGTGGTGGCAAATTCTCAACACATGATTTAGTTTGGGACATTGTGGAACATCACCAGAGATCTGTAAGTTTCTAGATGATCCAATAGATCCTTTTGTTTTGTCAAACATCTTGATGACTAGCATCTTAAACCTCTCTGGTAGGGGTAATTCGCAATGCCTTACGTGAATGGCGATTCAATATGCTAGACCAAAGTCTTGATGACCTCGGGGGCCTGGGCTTTTACTGTATTCATGACATTCCCTAACTTTTTGTTCACTTCTTTGAAACTTTGTTCCCATCGGTCATTGATATAAGGTCGAGCAACCTTGTTTTGGCTCTAGTTATTGTCTTTGTTATCTCCTACATACTCCTTAGTTTGAGACTAATCTTGCTCTAGAAGTTGGAGGTTTGTTGATTCTGCTTCTTCAATTCCTAGATTGCTTTCTCCAACCTCTTCACCTTTGCTGACTCCTTTTCTAGTAGGGAAACTGCCCTTCATCCCACTAGGTGGGTACTAGGGCATTCAGGTGTCTGGTCAGTCACCAGTTCCTTTGATGCCCTTGTTATTCTTATAGGATTTGAAATTTGTGAAAGTGTTTCCTATAGATGGCGCCAACTGTTGATCCCAAAAGTAGCACCAATGGATTAATTGAGCTCCTATAATTAATCATAGATCGGAGGGGCTCTAGAGTTCAATTCTTAGATGATTAAGTCAATAAAGGCAAAAAGGGATTGCTTGGAATTGAGTTGGGATGAATTACTTTCCTGGTTCTTAGCATGCCCATTTCTTTATAAGCTTTCAGGTTCATTACCGTTGGGGTTCTCTCAGTTACTTTTCAAATGAGGTGCTCCAAAAAGTGAAACCCCCTTCAATAGTTGGAGCTGGTTTGAGCTATTATTTTGGCATTGAGTGAACAAATTAATGATACGGTTAAAATTTATCAGGTAGGATGCATCTCATCGAATCGCACACCCCGTGACCCTTTTGCCTCCTCATGTGCTTTGGGCACTCACACGTGTTTTTCCTTTAAATCTAGATTCATACCCATCAGTAACTATATCAAAGGATTCGACCAAATAGTAGAAATCAATACATGCTATCAAATTTGGTTGTTTGATGCTTGCTGGTTCATTTTTCATATTGTGGGATCCCAAACAATAGAAATCAATTAACATGTTCAATCTTGCGGGTGGAGTATTTTTTTTATGTGGCAGAACATTGCCAATGTTGGTGGACCAAGCATGGTGCATGAATCAAGTGTCCCCAATTTTCTCTTTCGGATCATTTGATGCATAAATTTGTTTAGTCTAAATATCCCAACCATTCATGATAAAAGGAACTCTGCTAGAGACTTATTGTTATGTTTCCCTTTCCCTATTTTTTCCATTCTCTTTCCCTATTTTTTCCCTTTCTCTTTCCCATAATAACAAGTGTGACTATGATTGGAAATAATCATTGCTATTTTTCGTAGGCATCTGTGTTGCATGAGATCATTCCTACAATAAATTCGCAGAAGGCAACTTTTAGACTACCAGTGCTTGCACTTCTAGGCTTTGCTTTGTGGTATTTTTCCCTACCTTACTTTATCCATTTGCACCCGCTATGGGGATGGCAAAGATGACTTTTGGATATGAATTTGGATTTATACTTGTCGTTGGAGGTGTGACTATTGACATATCGCTTCCACAATTTATTGGGTGTCTTTTCCACCATAAAATTCAACTGTGTACCAAGGTGTTTCTAAATCAATTCTAGAAAATGATTACGAAGAAGTAAGAGTGCGGATAAGATGGTAGTTGAAGGGTCAATGAGTGATGCTTTTTCTCATTAGTGCGATGATTAAGAAGGCAACAACTATATTTATCCATTCAATTGGTGTTGATGTCGTAGTTTTCAACTTAAAGATGCAAATTTATTAAGAGTTGGTGAAGCTATTCGACTAATCCATGAGTTGACAAAGCCTCGAGTGTGCTGGCTCATGAATCAGACCTTACTTTTTTTGTTTGATCATATCTGAGGTCAAGAAGGCTATATGCTTATTTAGATGGAGAATTCATTAGTATTGTGCAGCAAGATGAATGCTGATAGGTGTATCGTGAGTTTGTTCATTATGTGATTGCACATTTATTCTAGTTTTTCATGTTTTTAAATTAATGATAGTACTCATTGTAAGGGAGTATGTTAAATTAAGTTAGAAATTCTATGAAAAAAAATTATTTTAATTAAATTTCATTCCATTCGAAATAGAAATTATTTTTGCCAAAGGTTGGAATGAAATATGCATTTCATTCCAAGACTTAATCCTAATTAGCTACCCAACATTGAAATGGTAATAAACATTCCATTACATTCCAATGTAAATTCTATTTTTGCTTAAATGTATTACCGTGTACCAAATGCAACTTAAGGGTAAAATAATATTTTTTTCTATATTGTTAATGTCGTTCAACTATTGAGGTCTTAGTGTAATTTTTGAAATGAGAGGGGATGTCCATGTAATAAAACTAAATGCTAGGGGTGTGCATGAAATTTATCCTTATAAATTTATATGTGAAAGGCGTGTAATCTATACAATAAAAGGAGTCAGGATTTTGAATCTTATCTCCAATTAAATTTTTCGGCCATTTCTATTGTATCACTCATTTTCATCATAAGGTAGATTATTTATTTTTCAATTAATTTATGATTTAACACAATTTTTATTTTAGACATTATTCCTATATGATAATATACACATGTTGATATTTTTTGAGGTCATTTATTTTAAATAATTTTTTATTGATTTTAAAAAAAGAATGTGTAGAAATTAATTTTAAGTTATGTAATCAAAGAAATCAAAGGGAAAAGGATTTTTATTTCATATAGCGAGGTCGATTTTTTAAGTGATCAAATTTTATGTTATATCGTATCTTCAGGCATGTGTTATGATTGTCTATCTAATATTACAGTTAGGAAGTTAAATTCTCAACTGATAAATGCATAATAACATTGAAGATTGATCCAATTTTCATCTATTTTAATCCAATGGTACAAAGTTCATCTCAAATTTTTTTCTTGTTCAAAAATATTATCTTCTCGGTACGACTTCATATTTCAAACAACTTAACTAACATGCTTCCCAATATCAAATAACCCTATTATTTCTCACATATCTCTCTTATTTTCTCTCTATTAAAATATAAATATTGCACAATTAATGTTCATTTTTTAGTATTTGAGAGTGTCTTTAGATACAAAATTGTTGATGGTATTTAAAATTTAGAAATGCCTTGTGTAATAAAGCCAAACATCTAGAAATCCACATCAATTTTATCCAAACTTCACCTTTTTAACTCTCTTCAATTTAGCAACTGTGCAAAGAGAATTTCGCACAATGAGTCACCACCTTGTACGGAAGTAGATGACAGTGAGGAAGCCTTGAGTTACCTACAAGACTAGAGAACACTCAGGTGAACCGATGGCCAAAGGCGGCCAAGGAGACTCCGATGTTTAAGTCTATAAAGTGAGTAGAAGAAAAGTATGGAATAAATAGACTAGGATTGAATCCCCTACCTAGTACCTGGAGGCCTTTATTCATAGTGGAATGAAGTGTTCCAAAGGAACCCGAACTCTAGATTGTGATAGGATTGAGCTCATGACCAGCTCCTAAGAGTTCGGCGTAGTAGTGGACTAGGACTCTTGTTACTAAGTCCCTTATCACCAACTCCTGTATATTCGAGATAGAGTTAGACTAGGACTCTAGCTTCTAGGTCCTTATCATTTGCTCCTAATTGTTCGGAGTAGCATCATACTTAGACTCTAGGACATAGGTTGGACCTTAGCTGAGTAGGACTCGTCTAGCAGAGGTGACCAAGCAATAAGAGTGTTCCAAGTACTTCCTGAAGCCGTGGCCAAGCACCTGTCGGCCAACATTTAGGTGCCTTGGAGGCTGCCGAGCGGCATCCATGTCCCTTAGAAGACGTTGGTTGGCTTCTATTGCTTGAGGGTTACTATTCCCCTTGTACTAGTCGGCTGAGTTTTCTTTGGCTTATGCCAATCAACACTTGCCAACCAAAGGTCCCCACAATCGTCACCATCCCTCATTTAATTAATGAAGTTAATTGGGGTATGTTTTTGGAGGACTAAGGTTTTTTTGGGGCTTTTATTGCATAAAGGATTAGGGCTTTAAGTTTCTTCTCTTTCTTCTCCTTTTTACTTACTTTCATTTATGTTCCTTCACTTGGTTCATAGGTTGGAGCTTGGCTAATATAAGGAACAGAGAAGTGTTCATTGTTGCTTATACATGGAACTTACTTTTCTCTTGAGATAGTAGAACAAAAAGAGTTGCTCGAGAGTCAAGTCGGGATTGGTGAGTCATATTCCGTTTAGGAGGATGTTTCATGCCCTGAGAGTGACTTCTTGATTCTTGAGATCATGGAGAAGTTCCCTAGTGGAGGTGGTTTGAGTCTTCTAGCACATATACCCCCCTTTTTTACCAAAGGGAGAAGGTCGCTACGAGTTGAGGTGTTTGATGCTCAGAGGTGGCAAATCCTTGAGAAAGGCTAAGTAGCCTGCTCATCAATCCTAGAATTTGTTGGTCATCCATCAAAGACAAAATAACTTAGAGGTCAATCTTAGAGGTTACATGGAGGCAAAGTAGCTTTGAAGGGCAACCGTGGAGGTTGAATGGAGGCAAAGTAGCCTTGAAGGGCAACCATAAAAGTCGCATGGAGGTGAAGTAGCTTAAAGGGCAACTGTGGAGGTTGTATGGAGGCAAAGTAGCCTTGAAGGCCAACCTTAAAGGTAACATGGTGGCAAAACAGCCTAAAGGGCAACAGTGGAGGTTGCATGGAGAGCCTGAAGGACAAACGTGGAGGTTGCATGGAGGCCAAGAAACCTTGAGGTGCAATCACGGAGGTTGGTTGAAGGTGCAACCATAGAGGTTAGCTAGAGGATAAGTAGCCTGAAGGTAAACCATGGAGGTTGTATGGAAGCCAAGTAGCCTTAAAGGCAACCTTAGAGGTCATGTGGAGGCGAAGTAGCCTGAAAGGCAACCATGGAGGTTGCATCGAGGCCAAGTAGCCTTGAGGTGCAACCACATAGGTTGATTGGAGGTGCAACGAAAGAGGTTGGTTTGAGGTACAACCATGTAGGTTGGCTTGAGGTGTAACCATGGAGGTTGGTTGTAGGTGCACAACGGAGGTTTGCTAGAGATACAACCATAGAAGCTGCCATACTCACAAATAAAGGAACACTTAGAGTAGTGAAAAACAAGCATCTTTTTACTAACCATCGAGAACGAGAAACACATGCCTTTGAAGACTTACTAAAATAATAAGACGTTGTCGACTAAGCTAAAAGTAAAACTTAGTTATCTGGTTGGTCATTTGATTGGATTTGTTGCTCTTCCTGCTCATTGGTAGTCTTTTTCTTGTCAATGTACTGAAAGAGGTGACCTTAATTGATCAACTCTTCTAGGTGGCGCTTGAGTGCCCAACAATTCTCCATTTGGTGACCTTTGTCCTTGTGTTAAGAACAATGGAGGTTTGATCCTACTTTGATGGATTCCATATCATCTTAAGTGGCCGCCTAAAATACTCTTTGTCTTTGATTTGGTTTAGGGCTTATTAGATAGGCTCCTTGAAGAAAGTGTTGGCTCCTTGGTAAGAGTCTCTCGTTCCGTTAGATGATTCGTATCTCCTTGATGGGTTGGAAGTGTTGTCTTCCTCCATTTGGTTTTTCTTTGGCAGCCGATCGACTGGTCCTTTTTCTTCCTGCACCTTCATGTATCTCTTGATCTACACCTACAAGTGCGACATACTCCGAGGTGGCCACATGGTGAGGTGCGTCCTCAATTCACTTTCCTCAAGGAGGCCCAAACAGGAAGAGATAGTGGTCTTCTCATTGCACTCTTTTATGTCGGTATAGGTTTTTAAGTACCTTGTGACATACTCACAGAGAGTCTCTCCACTTTTCTAGCGTAGCACCAAGAGCTTGTCAATGGTCATTAGCTCCTGACTATTGGCTATGAATCGAGAGACGAACTCCCCTACGAGTTGTTTCCAAGATAAGACCGAATTCATGGGCATCCCATGGAACCACTTAAGAGTTGACCTCCCCAAACTAGAGGGGAACATCTTACACATCAATGCATCATTGCTCATCTAGAGGACCATCTTATTAGTAAATGCCCTAATGTGGATGACAAGTTTAGACTTACCATCATACAACACAAATGATGGAGGAGAGAATTTACATTAGCGTCTCGTATGAACTGAACAAAAAGGGTTGTTGTCATTTTAAGCAAGGTCTATTTCGCCCTCTCTTTGGCTAAGTATACAAGGTCATCTTTGCCAGTGTTGGGAGAGGATGGTTAGTGTCTTCGTGGGCTGGATCAAAGTGCACTTGCTTTTGTCTCCCATAATCATCATACCAATCCTCTCGTGTAGATTGATGGGTCGAACTCCGTGCCTTTCTCTACATTCTCTAGGGCAGCTTTGCCTATGTGACTCACCTCCCTTCTTTATATGACTAGGGCGATGTCGTCTGGGTCAAGGATCCCTAGGAAAGCATTGAGAAGTAATGCATCTTGGTGAATATTTGCTTTAATGCCGATCATGGGGCGAATAACTCCTTGTTAGCGACCTACTCCTGTAATGGGTGGATTAAGCCTCATATGAGTGTCGTTGTTCTGGTCACTTTGACGAGGCTGGCGTATGACCTGACTAGCTAGTTTATTACCCCTTTGGAGAGGGAGCCATTGCTTGAGGGCTTCTAGGCCCTCCGTCTTTTTTCTTATTGCTTCCTGATAGGCAACCTTGGTAGATGGTTCCCTTCCTTCACCAAGGGTCGGTAGGTTGTAACAGAGAGGGTGTTGCTCTTTTGGATGATTCTGCCCATGTCGAAGAAGAGTGTCGCCGAGCAATAGAAGGTCGTATTTTGAGGATCAAGAATTAGAGGGTAGTGTAAGTGCCAAGCAGCTAGTTGAAAGGTCATTGGTTCTCTCGCCAAACATGGTTCGAAGCTTTTAGGTTGTCAAAAAACTTATTTAGTTTCTCACAAATGGTGTCAATTGTGCAGAGAGAATGAGCCACCACCTCGTACGAACATAGAGGACAGTGAGAAAGCCTTAAGTTTCCTGCAAGACAAGAGAACACCTCAGTGAATCGATGATCGGGGGTGGTTAAAGGGACTCTGATGCTTAAGTCAGAAAACGAGTCGAAAAAAAATATGAAGAGAATAGACTATGATTGAATTCCCTACCTGAGATTTGGTACCTAGTACCTAGTACCTAGAGGCCTTTATTTATATAGGTAGAAAGTTGTGTCACAAAAGAACCTGAACTCTAGGTTGTGATATGATTAATCTCATCACCAACTCCTAAGAGTTTGGAGTAGTAATAGACTAGGAATCTTGTTCCTAAGTCCCTTATCACCATCTCTTGTATATTCGGGGTAGAGTTAGATTAAGACTCTCTAACTCCTAAGTCCTTATCATTAGCTCCTAATTTTTCGGAATAGCATTATACTAGTACTCTATGACCTAGGTTAGACCTTAGTTCGGTAAGGCTCGTCTAACAGAGGTGGGCAAGCAATAAGAGTGTTCCAAGTACCTAAAAAGAAGGCCAAGTGCCTATCAACTGGCATTTAGGTGCTTTGGAGGCGGCCGGGCAACACCCATGCCCCTTTGAAGATGCTGGTTGGCTTCTATTACTTCAAGGTTACTGCTTTGCCTTGAGCCAATTGGCTGAGCTTCATTTGGCTTATGCCGGTCGACTAAGCTTGCTTTGGCTTGTGCCGGTCCACACTTGCCAGCCAAAGGTCTCCATAACAACTTATTGTTTTATTGAAGTGGAGGTAGTATATTTAATGGGCTTTTCACACTTTGTACCTTGAAGATGTTAAAATTTTCACTTTATACCCTAAAAGATCACTTTTCCTACATGCGAATCACATTGTTTAAAATTCATTGCAATGTGGCCCCTCAAACCAATGGTCGTCTCTCTTCCCATTAAAATAAACTGTACATGCGAATCACATGTTTTGTCCATGGGCAAAATTGTAAAAACACAAAATTGTGAGATGCCTCACCTATATTTGGCGCCGAAGTAACGAAAGAGAGGGAAAATAGAGAGAGAGCTCTGTTCTGTGGAAGAAGAAGAGTGATAGACGATCATCGCACGGTTACGAACTCAGACCTACATCGAATGATGAGACCTTCATATCTTGATTGCAAATCCGAATGGTAGCCGATGGTGTAAATTTACGTGGATGAGCAGAAGATGCAGATTACGCTTGATAATTCATATCTGAGCTACAAGGCTCGTGGGGGATGTGATTTGGTGTTCGAGATTGGAACGGGACTTACGAAGTAAAAATATAGTGGTTTATTGGCAGGGGAGCTCGGCTAGTCCACTCTTCAATGGAGGCTCTTGCTCCTAGGATCTATATTTCTCTCCAGAAAGTTTTCACAAGACGCCTCTGATACAAGTAAGGTTCTCTCCCCTTCGATGGGGGCACAATATAATATTTATAGTGCAATTCCTATCTCTAGGGAATATCCAGCAAGATCTTTGCCCTTCACCCGCGGGATTCTCCTTGATTTTAGGGGAGGATCTTGGTTAGTTGAGATTTTACGCATTGATTCTAGCTTTCCTCTTTCATTCCTTCTATTTTGGGACTCTCGTGGTACATCCAGCTGTCCCCATATCGTCTCGGCATTATTCAGTTTAGGTGGTGCTGAATTCTGGTTTTCTGAGCCCTGTCATCTGAGCTCTGACCTTCCGACCTGACCTGGGGGTCCGAAATGATTCTTGGATCATTTTTTGGTATCATCAGTTGCCCCCCAGCCCTTGGGCCAGGCGAGCATGGGCAAGGGCTGAGTTGTCTTAGACCGAGCTAGGCAGACATGTGGCTGATCTCGGTTTGCACGTGCATAATGTTTTCTACCGGTTCCTGGCTATTATGACTCCCTCGATTCTCGCGCACATTTCAACTCCTATCCCTCAAGTTTTAAATGCTAGAAACGGCTATCGGAACGGTCTTTCTCTTGGTGAGGGTGTAGTCTCTGATTCCCCTCTTGACGTTTAAGCCTTTTGCGCTCGGTTCGTGGGTTAGCGGTGCTCACTTCCTTCAATTTGGCTCCGAGCCTTTGTTCGTTGTTTTGTCCTAACTAGGTACGCCCTCTCGCTCCTTTTCGTCTTTTCTCATTTTGGATCTCTCGAATTCGAGGTGGTTGCTGTGTTTTTGGGCTTATTGGTTCTTTTATTTTTGGAACCGCAACCTCTGTTTATCTCCTATTCCGCACTTCGTGGGCTGGGGCTCGATCGTGAGGATCCTTGGTGTTGGTAGTTTTTGTGCTAACCCCATAGTTATTAGGGAGTGCCTAACCAGTATCCCTCTTCTTTACCACTCTTTTCACCTTTCTTTTTCTTACCCAACCATGTCTTCTTCTCCTCGAGCCACGTGCTTCTCCATTTCTCTTTCAGGGAACAGGTCCGCAGAGGAGGATACCGACTTAGGTGAGGTAGGTGATGAAATTGATAATTTCCTCGGCGTAGATGCCATGGACGCAGAGGTGGGCGCTGGAGAGCTTCCTTCATCGTCCGCTGCTAAGCCCGCTAAACCTAATAAGGGCAAAGGAAAATCCAGTGGGGTTGGAGTTTCTGATGACACATCATACCTAGGGGCTGCCTACAGACATGCCGAGCTTGTGGGCCCTAGCAAAGTCCATCCTTCTTTTATCAAAGTTCTTAGTGCTCGTTACGGGTTTCCTGCCGGCGTTCAACCACGGTGTCCGGGCACGTCTACCCTTTATGTTGCTCAAGTTTATAAGAGTGTCTGCTTTTTTGAGGCTGCCTTTGAGAATGGTTTTGCGTTTTCCTCTGCATCCCTTCATTAAGAGTGTCTTGCAGCATTTTAATGTCTGCACCTCTAAGCTTTCTCCCAATTTTTGGGGTGCTTTGGTCGGCCTTCTGGTCTTTTTTAAAGATAATGGCCTTGGGGTTCCCAGCGTCTCCTTGCTTTTGGACCTTTTCAATGTTAAGTTGGCTTCCTCTGAGGCTTCTTGTATATCTTCAAGCGAACCAATGCTAAGCAAATCATTTGCAATCTTCCATCTTCTCACAAACACTGGAAAAAGCATTTCTTCTTTTTCGGGGGCATCGATTGGGAGTATAACCCTGCTGATGCAACAGATACTCTTGGTATCCCTAGGGCTTGGACTCGTCCAGAGAATTTGGGTGAGTTCCCGCTAGAGTAGGTTAAGTCTTGCTTTGGTAGCAATGTGTTTCTGACTCTGCTCTGCTTGTTTTGTTTCTAGGTGTTCGTCTTAATCTTAGTGCTGAGGACGAAATGGTGAAGTCAAGACTGTCGGAGTGTAACCCTAGAAGATACCTCGAGCTTATTCAGCCCTGGGTGTTAGTAGAGAGGGGGTTTTGCCTTCCTGGAGATCACATAGAAGCCCCTCCTCCCCTTTTCGTCGTCGGTCCTGACGCAATAGCAAGTGATCTCTTTTTTTTTTCTTTTATACTTCTCTATCCCTCTGTTAACCGAGCTAATCCGGCTTAGTTTATGCAGGGTCTTCCACTATGAAGTCCACTCCTGAGGAGCTTCAAGCTAAAGTTGACATGTTGAGGAAGAGTGGGAAAGGCGTCAAACGGAAGGCTCAAGTCGGCCATGGGAGCGGTCCTGTTACTCGGGCTAAAATTACTAAGTTGGAGGGACCTTCTTTCTCTACAACAACTCAAGAGCATCCTCCTTCATCCGGCATTCTTCAAGTCGTAACGCCCCTCCCTCCCCCAGATGCTCAACCTTCTTCCGAACCTGTCCTTGGGGGAGACCGAGCTTTTCCCTCCTCGTCAGAGGCTAAGGGAGCTCTAGGAGTAACTCCCCAATTCCAATCCGCCCCTGTATCGTACAGTTCTTCCGGGAAGACTATTGAGCCACCGCATGTAAGGGTTAGGACTGAGGGGGGAAAGTCGACTGAGGCACGAGAGAGTGAGGATTCTTTTTTTGAGAATGTGGAGCTCGTCGCAAGGGCTGTGAGCTCGATTCTCTCTAACTTTGATATCCAGCGGGCCGCCTCTATGCCCGTCGAGGAGTCCATCTCATTAGCTCTTCAAGGAGTAGCAATGGTAAATCTTAGTCTTTCTGTACGCCTTTTTAATGTTTTAGCGAAGCTCTGTGTGATTCTCCTAATTGCTTTTATGTTTTCAGATGGCTATCCATGTGAACGGCTTGGTGAGGAGGATTCGGTCTTATAAACTTTCCCCCAAAGCTCTGAAAGTTTATGACACCAAGATCGCAAAACTGTCCCTTGAGAATGAGGACCTTAAGGCTCAGATGCAAGGCCTCAACGAGTAGATACGGGGCCTTACCAAGCAGGTGGGGAAACAAACTTCTGACCTCAAAGACTCCCTAGCAGCCAAAGGTAAAGTTGAGGATGAAGAGAGGAATGCGTGTGATGAGCTTAGGTTAGCTAGGGAAGACCTGGAGCTTAAGACCGAGGCCTGGACCAAAGCGAGTCAGGAGGCCTCCAACCTCAAGAGCTCCTTGGCGCACGCAAGGGAGGACTATCTCACCCTCAATGAGGCGAATGGTAAGCTCTGCGAAGATTTAGAGTGCCAAAAGTCCTTGATCCAGTAGAGGGACTGTGAGATCGCCGAGCTGAAGGATGAAGCCTCTACTTTGTGGGCCTCCGGATGGCTAGCCTTTCAGCACAAGGCTTCAAAGACCTTCCCATATCTGGATTTCAACTTTGTCATTCCTACTGAGGAGGAACTGGAGGGATCTGAGTCTGACTGTGAGGGCGACTCCATGACCCTTCCCACTGGAAGCTTCAAAGTTCCTACCCCTCCAGTCATTCTACCTGCAGTTTCTTTCTCTGCTGATCTCGTGACTAAAGCCCTTGCCCAAGATTCCTCACAGGATAGGGTAGAGGCTCCCATTGTTAGTGTTCCCGAAGGTTCCCTTCTGGGTTCTGGATCCTTACCTACTGATCTGTCGAGCTCCTCGTCTGTTATTGCGACTAAGTCTGTCTAGCCACAGGATCTCTTATCTAAGAGCTAGGAGATATACACACATACCTCTTTTTCTTTTTGTAATTCATACTCTTTGTATTTTTTATTTAATGATATCCGAGATGTAACTTCCAGGTTAACGTGTGGTCGCACGACCTTTCCCTACTGCTCCCCTTTACTCTGAGAAGTACCTTAGTCTTTCTTTGAACAAAGTCGTCGATATTTGCATGCTTGGCTGAATGAAAACGGTTGCATTGTATTTAATGTTTGGCTTCCTAAAACTTTTTTGTTATTATTAATTAGGGAATCCAAAGAGCCGCTGATTCGGTACTTCCTTCTGCTCTTGGTTCTTTGAATTTTGCGACTATCTTTATTGTGTACTTTGGCTTTGTTAGATTATGTATTTCCTTCTGCATTTGCCTGTTGATAATCACTCTTGAAGATTCTTATCTCCGAATTCCTTTCTCGTTCCTCCTTTCGGATCATCTTTCTATTCTTTTCACGGATTGTGATTGCTGTTCTTATTTCATCTCTCTTTGAAGATCGTTCTTCCTTTGAGTTGTACTGGGATTTCCAGTCTCGGTTCTTGGTTCCTTCCTCATTTTCCTCTTCTGATTTGGGAATGATCAAGAAACGGTTCTTTCAAGAACTGGAACTGCCTCTCCGAGTTCCTACTACGGATGAACCTCCTAACTATTTTTCTGTGGTGAAGTTTGCTTTTTTGAAGATGCCTTTGAGATGGGCCTCCGCCTCCCTATTCATCCTTCTGTTGGGTGCATTCTGGCGTACTACGGTCTGCCTCCCTCCCGTCTATCTCCTCGAGGATGGGCCGTGATGATTAGCTTCTTTTTGTTCTGGCACCTTCAGGGCAATGATCAGTTCTCATCTCCAGCGGAGTTTCTGTATTTTCATGTTCTAGAAGAAGATGATATCTCCTGCTTCAGCTGCTTCCGTTGGAGACGTTATTCTGAGCCTCAGCTGGTGTTTGATATTCCTTCCCCTTCTCAGGGGTGGCTCAATTATTTTTTCTTTGCTTCTGGGGAATCTTGGAGGTGTGTGGAGGATTGTCGATGAGGAAACAGAGTTCCGCGCTCTTGGAGGAAATTTGACCATATAAGTAAAGATATTGACCATATTCTTGAATGTTTCTTTTTATCGCTACGTTCTGACCCTCTCTTCATTACGCAGTCGCCCCTGAATCGGATTTTTCGGAGGCTATAAGGATCGAGCAAGTGAAGCGGTCCATTCCAATGTCCTTCTCAGAACTGATGACGTGTAACAATCTTTTCTTGTTCAGTGCTATGGCAACTTCTATTGACTTCCACTTTGATTGCAGTTCACCCGATCTATCTCCCTCTAATTCGGAGAAGGAGGAAGGAGTTGAACCGTCCTCAAAGAGGTGTAAAATGAGTGAATCTCCTTCATCCTCTGATTCTTCTCTTAGCGCAAGTTTTCTTTCTTCAGCAGGAGCAAAACTTCTCAACTCGCTCTCGAAAGCAGAGAAGGAGAGGGAAGAACTGAGGGAAGAGAATGTCCGTCTGAAGGAAGAGCTGGAAGTGTTGAAGAAATTTTTAGGGGACGACTAGAACTTTTTAGGGTCTTCTTTGTGCAACTTCATTTTAGCTGTGGTTTTTGGATGTAATTCGAGCAACTTTTCTTTCCGTTGTTTTTTTGGATACTTCAAGGCATGCCTAGTTTGAATTGCTCTTTTTGTTACGAGCTGCTGGGCTCTTTTATTTTTATGAATCGAATAGTTCATCGCGAGCTGCATAGCTTACTATTTTTGTGAACAAAATAGTTCGTCTCGAGCTGCATAGCTCATTATTTTTATGAATAGAGTTGTTCATCGTGAGCTAAGGAGCTCTTTTATTGTATGAACTGAGCAGTTCATCGCGAGCTAAGGAGCTCTTTTATTGTATGAACTGAGCAGTTCATCGCGAGCTGCGAGGCTCTTTTATTGTACGAACTGAGCAGTTCATCGCGAGCTGCGAGGCTCTTTAACTTTATGAATTGAGCAGTTCATAGCGAGCTAAGGAGCTCTTTTATTTTATGAACTAAGCTATTCATCATGAGCTGCGAGGCTCTTAAACTTTATGAACTGAGCAGTTCATCACGAGCTAAGGAGCTCTTTTATTTTATGAACTGAGCAGCTCATCGTGAGCTAAGGAGCTATTTTTGCTCGGTGTCAGACTATTTATCAACAATTGAATGTTTTATTTGACAAATTTATTGGTTACAAAAGAGACTTACTGAAAAAACCTTTTAAGGTGCTCTGCGTTCCACGAGTGGGGCAGGTTTTTTCCATCCTCCGTTTGTAACTCGTAGTTCCTAGGACTGACCACCCTTGATATAACATAGGGTCCTTCCCAATTAGGTCCTAGCTTCCCATGAGTTGGGTCCTTTCTCGCCCGCAGAAGTTTCTTGAGCACTAGGTCCCCAGTCTTAAAGTCTCTGCGTCTGACCCTTCTGTCATAATACCTTGTTATTTTCCTCTATTACTCCCGGATGCGACGTAGGGCCTGGTCTCTTTTTTCATCCAGCAGGTCCAAGTTTACTAGAAGTGATTTATCGTTACGTTCCGCATCTGAAAACTCCGTTCTAGGTGATAAGAGCCCCACCTCGAATGGTGCTACTGCTTCTGTACCGAAGGCCAGGGCAAACGAGTTTCCTGGGTCGCTGACCTACCCGTGGTCCTGTAGGCCCGTAGGACCTCGGGAAGATATTCCACCCATTTGCCTTTCAAATCTGTCAACTTGGTCTTCAGAGCTGTTTTTATGGTTCTGATGGTGACTTCCGCTTGTCCATTGGATTGAGGATAAACCGGGGCAGAAAAATAATTTTTTATCCCGAGCTCAACACAAAATTTTTTAAACTTAGCATTGCCAAACTACTTTCCGTTATCGGATACCACGGCTCTTGGAACACCGAACTTGCAAACTATTGATTTCCAAACAAAGTTCTATACTTTTTGTTCAATGATTGTTGCCAATGGCTCGACCTCCGCCCACTTGATGAAATAATCTACCCCAAGTATGGCAAATTTAGATTGTCCCACACCGATGGGGAGGGGCCCTAGTATGTCCAAACCCCATTGCTGGAATGGCCAAGGGCTCACCACCGAGGTCAGTAACTAGGACGGTATGTGAGAGATGTTAGCATGCTCTTGGCAACTCTTGCATTTTTTAATCACGTCGGTGGCGTCCTTGAGCATGGTGGGCCAATAGTATCCTTGCCTTAGTACTTTCCCTGCCAAGGTCCGAGCTCCAATATGATTACCGCAGATCCCTTCATGGACTTCTCTGAGTACGTAGTTAGCATCTTCATTCCCCACGCATTTGAGGAGTGGTGTCGAAAAATCCCGTTTGTACAATCTTCCTTGTAAGACAGAAAACCTAGCTGACATGGTTCTTAGTTTAGCGGCATCCTTGGGATCTTCTGGCAGGGTTTCGTTCTGTAGGTATCCCATGATGGGATCCATCCAGCTTGGCTGAGCTAAAATCGGGAATACTTCGCCTCCCTCTATTGTCACCGTAGGTTCTGCCAAGTACTCTACTGGTATCAGCCTATCCAAATTCTCCTGCGAGGCGGTGGCTAACTTTGCCAAAGCATCTGCTCGAGAATTTTTCGACCTAGGGACATGTTTGATCTTGACCTGCACAATTGTTTTGATTAGTTCTTGTACTTTCTTGAGGTATAGGACCATCTTCTCGCCCCTAGCTTCGTAGGATTCTTCTACCTGCTTCACCACAAGTTGAGAGTCACTACAAACCTCTAATTGTTCCGCCTCCATAGAGTAAGCGAGATTGAGCTCGGCAATAACAACTTCATATTCAGCCTCGTTGTTTGAAGCTTTAAACTCAAATCTGAGCGCGTATTCAATATCTATCCCATCTGGGGAGGTCAAAATTTAGCCGGTGCCACTCCCTTGGGCATTAGCAGCTCCGTCTACCGAAAGTTTCCAGATAGGGAGGTCAGGCACTAGCTGCATCGCTTCTTTGGATGTAGCCGTCGTGAACTCTACAATGAAATCTACCAATATCTGCCCCTTGACGGCTGTTCTCAGCTTGTATCATATATCGAATTCGCTGAGCTCGATGGCCCATTTGACAAGTCTTCCGGAAGATTCTGGTCTATGTAATACCTGCTTCATTGGCTGTTCTGTAGGGATTTCTATAGTATGAGCTTAGAAATACTGTCTGAGCCTCCCGGCTGTTGTCACTAGAGCTAAAACCAGTTTCTCCATTTTTGGATATCTCTCCTCTGCCCCCTCAGAGCTCTGCTGCAGTAGTAGATTGGCTGCTGAGCTCTGTCTCGATCCCTAACTAGTGCCGCGCTGGTTGAAAAATCAGAAACCACTAGGTAAAGGGTAAGTACCTCCCCTTCCAAAGGGCTTACCAATATGGGAGGAGAGCTCAGGTACACCTTTAAAGCCGTGAACGCTTCTTCACACTTAACATCCCACCGGAAGGCTTTCCTCAATATCTAGAAGAAAGATTGACATTTATCACTTGATCTGGATACGAAGCGGTTCAAGGTGGCTATTCTTCCAGTTAAACGCTAGATTTCCTTTATGTTTGAAGGGGGTTGCATATCTAACACCGCCCTTACCTTCTCGGGGTTAGCCTCTATTCCTCTGCTATTAACTATGAAGCCCAAAAATTTTCCTGCCGAAACTCCAAAGGCACATTTGGCGAGATTGAGTTTCATTTTGTATTCTTTCAGAATCTGGAATGATTCAGCTAGGTGCTCTATATGAAGCTCTGCTCTAAGTGATTTGACTAACATGTTGTCAATGTAAACTTCCATGGAGGTCCCAATTTGTTTTTGGAACATCCTGTTTACCAACCGTTGATAAGTGGCTCCCGCGTTCTTCAAGCCAAACGACATAACCTGGTAACAATATGTTCCTTGTTCAGTCATAAAAGAGGTCTTCTCTTGGTCATTCTAGTCCATTTTGATCTGGTTGTACCCTGAGAAGGCATCTATGAAACTGAGGAGCTCATGTCCTGCTATGGCGTCCACGATGAGGTCGATCCGGGGTAGGGGGAAACTGTCCTTTGGGCATGCACGATTAAGGTCTATGAAGTCAATGCAAAGCCGTCACTTGCCGTTGATCTTTTTAACGAGTACCACATTGGCTAACCATACAGGGTAATCTACCTCCCTGATGGCTTTCGCAAAGAGGAGTTTCCTGACTTCCTCGTTGATAGCCTTTTGCCTCTCCAGGGCGAAGCTCCTCCTTTTTTTCTTAACCGGCTTGCAAGTGGGACTTACGCTGAGCTTGTGTGTGATGACTGCGGGATCAATGCCCGCCATGTCTTCTTGCTTCCAAGCGAAGACATCGGTAATTTTTCTGAGGAACTGAATGAGGAGATCTTTAACTTCCACATTTAGCTTGGATCCTACATAAACGAGATGTTTCGGCTCTCCGTCGAGCTGTACGGGCTCCAGGTCCTTTGACGGCGTTGGCCGGGTATCCAGCTCATCCCTCACATCGAGCTCATCTAGCTCGATGTTTTCTACCTCTTTCTTCTTCACTGAGGCCATATAACACTCTTGTGTTATACGCTGGTCTCCGCGGACCACTTCAATCCCATTTTTCTTCGGGAACTTCACTACTAGGTGATAAGTAGAAGGGATGGCTTTTATAGAGTTGAGTGAGGGTCTGCCTAGTAGCATGTTATAGGCAGAGGGTGCTTCAACTACCAGGAACTTGACAGTTATCGTAGCCTGACAAGGTGGGTCCCCTAGGGTGAGTACGAGCTGGATGGCCCCAAGGGGTAATACCCTTTTCCCTGCAAATCCTAGCAAGTGGGCCCTCACTGGCTCCAGTTTCTCCCTCCCTATGTCCATCTTATCGAATGCCGGTGCGAATATGATGTCGGCCGAACTTCCATTATTAACCAGGATTCGATGGACCCTTTTGTTAGCCACTATAACTCTGATTACTAGAGGATCATCATGGAGATGCTGGCATCCTTCTAGATCAGAATTCGAGAAAGTGATGGCCGTGTCGAGGCGCGGAGTCTTGGATATAGTTTCGACCTCCAGGGCTTCCTCAGACCTCATTCTTCTGAGGTAGGATTTCTTTGCAGTGCTGGATTCTCCTCCCCCAGCAAACCCTCCTGATATGACCTTGATCTCTCTCAGAGGATGCTGGTGTTGTGCTGGAACTTGCTGCTGAGGTGGCGGAGGCGGGAGAGCTCGGTCTTGGTTGTCACGGGCTACAAAGTGACGCAGCTGCCCTCGCTAGATTAGGAACTCGATCTCCTTTTTCAGTTGAATGCAATCATCAGTGTGATGACCATGATCCCGGTGGTAATCGCAGTATTTCGTGGGATCTCTCTTCGTGGGATCCGCTTTCAGCCGAGGTGGCCACCTTAAGAACTTCTCGTGATGTACCTCATAGAAAATCTGTCATATGGCTGCGGTGAGCGGTGGGAGCTCCTGAGGTACGTATCTAGGCTGTAACCCTGGACGTAGAGGTCCTAGGCGATCTCTAACGTCTCCCCTCCTCTTGGGGGAGGGGTCTCTATCTCTTCTTGGAGACCTTTCCGTCTTTTTTCCTTCTCCCTTTTGGGACTTCGGTCCTTTTTCTTTTCTTCTTTCCTTTTATCTCTCTGGGTGGAGGAACTCCTTGCCTTAGAGAGGAGGGCTTCCTTACCATTTATGTATTTTTTTGCTTTAGAAAGCACCTCCGCCATGCTGGCTTGGGGGTTCTTGGAGATGGAAAACATCAAATCTTTAGATTGTACTCCCAGCCCGGCTATGAAAGCGGTGATGGCAAATTGCTCGTCTGGGACGTCCACATTCAACAACTCCGAGTTAAACTTTTGGACATAGGACCTCAGGTTTTCTTCGGGGCCTTGTTTCACATTCGGGAGATGATAGCTCGGCTTCCTGTAGATTCGGCCCCCCATGAAGTGGGACACGAAGGCCACTGAGAGTTCTTTAAAGGATGAGATGGAGGCCGGTGGGAGTCTGTTAAACCACGCGAGAGCAGAACCTTTTAACGTGATCGCAAAGGCTCTGCAGCGCACAGGGTCTTGATACCCATGAAGCTCCATTTGGTTCTTGTAGGTATTAAGATGATCTATGAGATCTTTCGTTCTGTCGAAGGGGTCTATTTGTGGCATTCTGAATTTTGGAGGTAGAGGAAAACGCAATACCCCGGTAGTAAATGGAGATTCTGTCTGTTGAACCAGGGCGTCCATTGTAACTGGTGCCTTATTCCTAACTGCCTCTTTCGTGTGGCTGAGCTCCTGTTTGATATCCTCGAAGCGCTGTTCCCAGTACTGTTCTCTTCTATCCTGCTGGTAGGGAATGAAATAATTCCTTTCCCCTCCATCGTTCTAGTTCTGTACTTCTTCGCTGTGGCCATTCCTGGGGGGTAACTGTGGATCCCTCCCCATGGTCTGGTTATTTTCTGCTCCTTCTTTAACCTCTCTGAGGGGGTCGAGATGACATTGTTCCCTACGAGGAAGATTATTCAGACCTTTTTGGGCTGGCCGTGCTTCTTGCGGGCATTTCAAGAGTTTCAACAGCTCCTCGCTTTGTTGCAGCAGGCGCTGATTGACGAGGCGGAGGGCCTCTAGCTCGTTGTTCACTGGGGGATCCCCTGTTAAGGGGTTAATCTCTAGATTGTCCTCTGCTTGTCGGTCATTGATGACCTCTTGGTGGTCTTGCATTCGTGGTAGATTGGTTTGACTTCGGCTCATGTTGCGGGTTGAAACCATCAGTCACTGAAGAATCAGCGTATTTGTAAAAAATGAGAATAGTCGTTCCCACAGACGGCGCCAAACTGATGGTGTAAATTTACGTGGATGAGCAGAAGATGCGGATTACGCTTGATAATTCATATCTGAGCTACAAGGCTCGTGGGGGATGCGATTTGGTGTTCGAGATTGGAATGGTTAAGGGATTTACGAAGTAAAAATGTAGTGGTTTACCGGCAGGGGAGCCCGGCTAGTCCACTCTTCAATAGAGGTTGTTGCTCCTAGGATCTATATTTCTCTCCAGAAGGTTTTCACAAGACGCCTCTGATTCAAGTAAGGTTCTCTCCCCTTCGATGGGGGCACAATACAATATTTATAGTGCAATTCCTATCTCTAGGGAATATCCAGCGAGATCTTTGCCCTTCACCTGCGGGATTCTCCTTAATTTTAGGGGAAGATCTTGGTTAGTTGAGATTTTACGCATTGATTCTAGCTTTCCTCTTTCATTCCTTCTATTTTGGGACTCTCGTGGTACATCCAGCTGTCCCCATATCGTCTCGGCATTATTCAGTTTAGGTGGTACTGAGTTCTGGTTTTTTGAGCCTTGTCATCTGAGCTTTGACCTTTCGACCTGACCTGGGGGTCCGAAATGATTCTTGGATCAGTTTTTGGTATCATCAGTAGCAATTACTCCAACTCAGACTTTCAGATCTTGAGTGCAAATTAGATCTTGATTTTTAGCTGCTGCTCCAGTCGATTTTGGTGGCTGAATCATTGTCGTTGGTTGACAGTGGTGAACCTAAGATGGCGAATAGATGTTTGAGTTGTAATAAGAAGGTGGGGGTTCTTGTGTAGGTGCGGAAAGACTTTCTATGGGACCTATAGGTCTAGAAAAGCACAAGTGCTCGTTCGATAACAAGGCGCTTGGAAGGGACGCCATTGCCAAGGCTAATCCTTTGGTCGAGGGTGATAGTGTACAGAGGTTCTGAAACTGAACTTGGTTTGGATTTGAACTTGTATTTTGGTTTTCTGATTTCATGTGTTTTTTAGTGGTTGCAGCATCTGCTTTTAAAGGTTGGCTTTTCTTACTGCAAATTATTTGGCTTACCTGCTACTTTGATATGAACATGACTATAATATATGTGTTGTGTATGTGTTGTGATGCAGAAGGGTTTTGGGTGTGAGAGAGATGGGAGAAGAGAAAGAGGGGGAGAAAAAGAGGGGAAGATAAACACAGGTGAAGCAGAGGGTTTTGGTTCTACACTTACCAGATTTTGGGTTTTTACAATCTCACTCATGGACAAAACATGTATGTGCAGTTTCTTTTAACGGAAACGAGACGACAGTTGGTTTGAGGGTTACGTTACAATTAATTTAGAACAATAGGAGTTTAATGTGAGAAAAATATTTTTTTAGGGTATAAAGTGAGAATTTTAACATCTTTCGAGGGGTAAAGTGTGAAAAATTCATTTTAAATTAACTAATTTTTTTTTGTTAAATAACACAAATTTTTTGTTCATACCGTATAAGCATTCAATTTTTTTTGTGTGTATAGGGTGTTTAAATTTGTGTTAACTATTTCATCAACTTCGGATACAAGTTATCATAGTATAAGCATGTTTAGAATATATTCCGTAAAACATAAGATTGACTAACTCTTAGAGAATATAAAAAATATTAAACCTTAAATTAGGAGAGGGCAGAACAATCGGTTTGAATTTTTTGTTTAACAGTCAATTCAATTTTTCTTAAAACACAAATTTTTGATACGCAACATTGCTAGTAATATTTCATATCCAATTTTTATTTTCCTCAAAAAAAAAAAAAAAACATTGCTAGTAGTATCATTGATCGCCTGCTGCTCCCGTACTTTGGTCGTTACAACTGACAAGATATTTTGAGGACCAGTTAGCACATACACTCACCAATTAAGGGCATTAACGTCTATCTAGTCAAGTGAAGACAGGTCCGTTTCGTAAATTCCGCCACTACACACAGCTACAGCTTTTTTAAACGCAGTCTCTCTCTCTCCTCTTTTTCTAGGTACTTTGTTTCCTCAGTCTTCATTGCTCTAAAGAGATAGAAAGAGAGTTGAAAGTTCAGAGAAAAGCATGGTGGATGAATTCATGGTGTGTGTGGATCGAATAATAGCATCAGCATGCTTTGAGCCAGTGAATGAGAGAGAAAGGCTTTTAGGAAGTGGTGGTGGTGGTGGGGAAGTGGTAGTTACCGCTGACAACTATGAGAACAACAATATAGTAGTCACTCTAAACAAAGACAACAACAATAGTGGTGGTGATGGTGGAGAGGGTTGTTCAAAGACTGTAAAAGAGTGTAGGATATGTCAAGAGGAAGATGAAGAGCATGAAATGGAGGCTCCTTGTGCCTGTAATGGTACCCTCAAGGTCTTCACTTTCTGGGCTTATGTTCTTTTCCTTTCTCTTTGTTTGCTGTTTGGTTCTTTTCTCAGTTTTCTTTTGTAAGTTTATTGATGGGGTATGTGTTTGTATATTTGTCAAGGGTTGTTTTTGGCATGTGGGTGTTGCTGGTTTTTTTGTAGTTATTGCTGCTTTTTATGTGTTTTTGTTGGGACTCTCTTCCCCAATGCCATTGCTCTTTTTCTATTGGTTTTGTTCATGTGGGTAATTCTGAAGTTGTGCATTAATTGATCCTTTTTCATTGTTTCATCGGGGTGCTCAATGTCTCTCTCCGGTTTGCCCTTTTCCCATACTTCTCAATTTGTTTTTGTTCCTATTCGGAAATTGGTTAATAAACCTGGTCAAATGCCTTCTGCAATTTTTCTTGTAATGAATGTGGGATTTTAATTATTTCTATTTTGAGACTGGAGTTTTCAAATTTTCCTTCTCCTAAATTTAGAATATTTTATGGTGAATTTCTGTGTACTTATACTTTTTGTAGGCTGTTTATATTTTCTTTGTGCAGTTCCCTTAGTGCTTTACTGTACGGCAGTATCTGGGCTTTACTGCGGGGCACCATATTTTTGACATTCCTAATTGTCTGTGTTAGCTTTTAGTTATAATTGTTTGTCAGTCCTTATGTTTTTTTCAGCATTTAGTGCTTTTCGAAGGATATTGAATAAATATTTTGTAAAGATTTTTTGTCATTGCCTTGTTTGAACATTCAAGCAACTCGGATTTATTGATTGGTTCTTCACTATGATTGAAATTTGGATCTGATTGTTTGTTCTAATGGTTTGTTATGATTGCTGAGGTTGTTGAAAAATGTCTTGTTGGCCTATTTTGGTTTGCGATGATTTGAATGCATATCTTGATTTTCAAATATATTTGGCATTATTCAGCTGGTGTAAACAAATTTCCTTTTATTATATGAGAATTTGGAGAGTCCCAGAATCTATAAATATGATTCTGCACTATCACTTAAGGTCTAATCTACATGCCCGTTCTTTTGGTTTCTTAAAGTTTTTTGCTTAGTTTTAGAGTTGTAAATGTTAGTAATGTAAGATAGTTTGTAATGTAAGGTATCCCACTTTAAAAAAATTGAAAGGGAGTGTAAGAGTTTAAAAGGAGAAACACACCAAATTTTATAAATTTGGATGGTGGGAAGATTTGGAGGGAAACTCCAAATATTTCAAATCAATGGGCCTTGATTAGACTTTAAATAAAATAATATTTAAAGTCAAAAGATGGACACTTGGAGCATCTTGGGCTTGAAGTCCATAGACAATTAATTATTTTTGTATTAATTAAGAGTTCTTGGCTCAAGAGTTGTGTCTCCTCTATACATCTCTTTAGCCCAAGAGTTCTTTTCTATACGTTTCTTTAGCCCAAGAGTTGTGTCTGCTCTTTACATCTTTAAGGTATTATAATACCTGTACATAACCTTCAATGAAAATACACAAAAAGAAAATGTTTCTTTATTCTGTTATGGGGGAGAATTTTAGAGTTTGCTCTTTAAAATTATGTTTCGCTTTGTTAATCCTAGATGAATCTGCCATAAACCCAACAGCAACATAGTGGGGGCATAAATTTTTTAAGGAGAGTGAATACACGATCAAAGCCTTCTGGTCTAATTTGTTGTAATTATTTTGTTAACAATCTTAAGAAAATTAAACAACAATGGAGGCTACTAGTTCGGTTACTGGTTCGAATTTTGTTTTCAAGATCAATCCTGAACTGTTCAAGTTGGATCGTTTTGATAGAACAAACTTCACATACTGGAAGGATAAATTATTTTTCTTGCTTATTGAATTGGGTGTTGCGTATCTGCTAAGTGAAAATCTGCCAACTATTCCTGAACCATCTGGCAAAGAAGATGAAAAAACTATAACAACCCGTAAGAAACGCATGGAGGATGAAGTTCGTTGCAGTGGCTATATTCTGAATTCTCTGTTTGATCAGTTGTACGATCTGGTTCGTTCAATCAAATCTCCACAAGAAATCTGGAGTGCCCTGGAGAAGAAATATATATCTGTCAAGCAAGGTACATGTAGATTTCTCGGTATGAATTTTTTTGAATTCAACATATTTGATAATAAATCTGTCATGGAATAAGTAGATGAATTGCTTGTCCTAGTATCTAGACTCAATGATTTTAAAATAGAAGTGTCTGAACAACTTTAAGTGGCTGTGGTAATTTCAAAATTGCATACTACTTGGAATGATTATCGAAAGTAATTGTTGTACACTTCTGAAGATTTTACCATAGACCAACTCATGAAGCATATTCGAATAGAAGAAGAAAATCGCAGTCGTGAAAATAAAAATGCTTCAGAGTTTGGTTCTAAAGTAAACAATATTGAGTCTAGTACAAAGAAATCCACAAAGGCTGGTAATAGTTTTGAAAATAAAAGGAAGTATGTTGAATCTTCAAGTAATAATTCTACCCATTTTAAGAAGAACAAGACATATTTTTTCTGTGGCAAGAATGGACATTTCAAGAAAGAACGCAGATTTTATAAGAAATTGAAGACAGAGGCAAACGCTGGACAAAAGAAGGCCAATATTGTTGAACGTCCTCTAAGTCCTTATGAAATTATAGCCATGGTTGCTGAACTTAAAAATCAGCATGATTACAGAATGTAACATGGCAACACCTGATAAGACTGCAGATTGGTGGTATGATTCTGGTGTGTCAGTCCATGTTTGTAATGACAAAAATTTATTCAAGAATTATGAAGTTGCGCCAAAGGATGAAAATGTTCTGATGGAGAATCATGATACTGGCAAGGTGCATGGAAAAAGGACTGTTGAACTGCAGTTTACCTCTGGAAAGAAACTGATTTTAATGAATGTATTTCATGTTCTTGATGTGAGAAAGAATCTGATATCTGCAAGTTTGCAATAAGGGCTTGAAGGCTGTCTTAGAGGCAGAAAAAATTATATTTTCTAAGAATGGTGTCTTTGTTGGACAAAGATATCCATGTGATGGCATGTTTAAGTTGAGCATTAATAAAGTTGATGTTTCTGTTTATATTCTTGAGTCTCCTTTTAATTTATGGCATGTTCGTTTATCACATGTTAATTATGGATCAATTAGATATATGTCTAGGCATGGTTTAATTCCATGTACAAATGAAAATTTTAGAAAATGTAAAATCTATATACAAGCAAAAATGACTAAGAAACCTTTTCCAAAGAATGAAAGAACAACTGAAATACTTGAACTTGTGCATTATGATATATGTGAATTAAATGGTCATTTAACTAGAGGAGGAAATAGATATTTTATTCCTTTCGTTGATGATTATTCAATGTTTACTCATGTTTATTTAATGAAAACTAAAGATCAAGCATTTGACATGTTTAAATGTTATAAAACCTTGGTTGAAAATTAATTGGAAAAGGAAATTAAAATCTTACGAAGTGATTAAGGAGGTGAATATTTTTCAATTGAATTTACTGTTTTTCGTGAAGAAAATTGTTTGATTCATCAAACGAGTTCACCTTACACTCCACAACAAAATGGTTTGGCCAAAAGAAAGAATATAACATTGGTAGATATGATTAATTCTATGCTTATGCATGCTAAACTGCCAACAAATCTATGGAGAGAAGTTCTATTAAAAGTTTGTCATGCGCACAATAGAATACCCTTAAAGAAAACAAAAACCTCTCCATATGAAATATGGAAAGGAAGAAGGTCAAACTTAAGCTTTTTGAGAGTATGAGTTTGTATAGCCTATTATAGAGTTCCAGATCCTAAAAGAACCATATTAGGACCTAGAGCTCTTAAGAGTGTTTTTGTGGGCTATGCTGAAAATTCAAAAGCATGTAGATTGTTGGATATAGACTCGAATGCTATTATAGAGTCTAGAGAAGTTGAATTTTTAGAAACAAGTTTTCTTGGAAATTCAAATGTCAATTAACAATCGAATAGAGAAAATGTTGAACCTCTAATTACGCAAGACATTAATATGGATCAAATTTCTTCTTTAAATAATAAACAGAAACGAGTTGAACCTCCTAGTGAACCCAAGAGAAGTCAAAGGGTAAGAAAAGAGAAGAACTTGGATTCTGATTTTATTTCTTCACAAGCAATAGTCTTCTTGGTTGAAGAAAGTAGAGATGAGATTTTAAATAAGATACCCATTGTTATGCATTTGGAAGAAGATCCTAAAACTTATAGTGATGCAATGGCATCAAGAGATTCCAGTTTTTGGAAAGAAGCAATAAATGATGAAATGGATTCACTTCTATCAAATGGAACATGGGTGTTGGTTGACTTACCACCTAATTGCAAATCAATCGGATGTAAATGGGTGTTTAGGAGAAAATATAATACTGATGGTTCTTTACAAACCTTTAAAGCAAGATTACTTACCAAAGGTTTTAGACAAAAAGAAGGAGTTGATTATTTTGACACATATGTTCCGGTGGCAAGAATTACTTCAATAAGAGTGTTGTTTGTTATAACATCAATATATGATTTATACATCCATCAAATGGATGTAAAAACAACATTCTTAAATGGTGATCTTGATGAGGAAGTATATATGGAACAACCTGAAGGATTTGTACTTCCTGGTAATGAAAAGAAAGTTTGCAAATTGGTGAAATCCTTGTATGGATTAAAACAAGTTCCTAAATAGTGGCATGAGAAATTTGATAGTGTCATATTATCTAATGGTTTTAATCATAATGGAGTAGATAGATGCGTTTACTCCAAGTTTACTAAAGACTATGATGTAATAGTTTGTCTCTATGTTGATGACATGTTAATCATAGGAACTAATTTGCAAGGAGTAAATGATACTAAAAGATACTTGACTTATCAATTTAAAATGAAAGCTTTGGGAGAAGCCGATACTATCTTAGGGATTAAAGTTAAGAAACATAGTGGGGGTTTTGCTTTGTGTCAATCTCATTACATTGATAAGATTCTCTCCAAGTTTAACCACTTGGGAATTAAAGAATCTAATACCCCATTTGATGTTTCCAACAAATTGGCAGAAAATTCGGGTTGATCCATTAGTCAATTAGACTTTGCAAGTGCAATTGGTAGTTTAATGTATGTTATGCATTACACTAGACTTGATATTTTTTTTTTGTATGCAAACTTTCAAGATATACAAGTAGTCCTAGTACCGATCATTAGAGGACTATTGGAAGAGTTCTTGGTTATCTTAGCAGGATAAAGTCATTTGCCTTATTTTATAACAAATTTCCTTCGGTACTAGAAGGCTATATTGATGCTAGTTGGATAACTTGTATCAATGATAAAAAATCAACGTCTAGTTGGATTTTCACTTTAGGTGGAGGTGCTATAACATGGTTTCTAAGAAACATACGTGTATTACTCATTCCACACTGGAATCTGAATTTATTGCGTTGGTAACGACAAGTAAAGAGGCGGAATGGCTGAGAAATTTATTGTTAGATATAAAGTTGTGGCCACAACCGATGCCAACAGTCTCTTTGCACTGTGATAGTCAAGCAACTATGTCTAGGGCTTTTAGCAAGATTTATAATGGTAAATCTAGGCATATTGCTTTAAGACATGAATATATTAGACAAATACTTTCTGATGGTATACTCACAGTTGTCTATGTCAGGTTTGATAAAAACCTAGCTGATCCATTAACTAAAGGACTCTCGAGAGATATGATTTAAAAGTACTACGAGTACAATGAGTCTTAAACAGTTCTAAATTTGTCACTAATAATGAAAACTCTACCTTTCTTGTTTCTTAACAATTTTAAAGGCTTAAGTGGTAATAACAAGTTATTAGAGATTGTTAGGAAGCACAAAGTTTTATACATAGTGCTTATGGAAAAGAAAGTAATATTAATTATTCTTAATGAAGAATTTGTGTTCGGTTTTATGAACAAGAAAGTTCAAAATTTGAAACTTTAACATCTCTTCACCTATGTGAACACAAGAAGTGGTGCCGCTCCTATCAAGAGTTTGTAAACAAAATTTTTGTAAGTGTTCATGAAACTAGGAAATAGCACAAGGCCATAATATGGTGCTAAAGTTCACGGTGAACATATTTAGAGAAACTTGTAAGTTTATGTGTATGACATTTTTGATCTTGTTATATAAAATCAAAGTTTAATAAATTTAAATAACAATTAATTTTGACATAGTTTTGAAATGTTTATACTAATAGCAGGTTTAAGTCGAAAGACACCTTCTATATGCATAAATTTTAGTTGATTTTGATCACTTACATTACTATCTAAGTGGGGATTGTTAGTAATGTAAGATAGTTAGTAATGTAAGGTATCCCACATTGGAAAAGTTGAAAGGGAGTGTAAGAGTTTAAAAGGAGAAACACACCAAATTCTATAAATTTGGATGGTGGAAAAATTTGGAGGGAAGCTCCAAATATTTTAAATCAATGGGTCTTAATTATACTTTAAATAAAATAATATTTAAAGTCAAAAGATGGGCACTTGAGCACTTGGGGCATCTTGGACTTGAAGCACATAAACAATTAATTATTTTTGTATTAATTAAGCCAAAGAGTTGTGTCTCCTCTATACATCTCTTTAGCCCAAGAGTTTTCTCCTCTATACATCTCTTTAGCCCAAGAGTTGTGTCTTCTTTATACATCTCTTTAGCTCAAGAGTTGTGTTTGCTTTTTGCATCTTTAAGGTATTATAATACCTGTACAGAACCTTCAATGAAAATACACAAAAAAAATGTTTTTCTATTCTGTTCTTGGGGAGAATTTTAGAGTTTGCTAACTAAAATTATGTTTCAATTTGTTAATCCTAGAGGAATCTGTCATAAACCCAGCAACAACATAGTGAGGGCATAATTTTTTTAAGGAGGGTGAATACATAATCAAAGCCTTATGTTCTAATTTGTTGTAATTATTTTGCTAACAGTAAATTGTGGCTGACATTTTTCTTTTCTTCTACCCTCCCCTCTGGCATGCAGTTTGCTCATAGGAAGTGCATCCAGAGATGGTGCAACAAAAAAGGCGACATCACTTGTGAAATCTGCAATCAGGTTTGAAATTGGTAATTTTACCATTGCTTTGAAAAACTATACCTATGTATGAACAGAATCAGCTTGAAAAGTAATTAGTGTGATCCTTATTGATAGGTTTTTTCACCGAACTATACTCTCCCTCCAGCTAGAAGCAATGCTGATATAATGGCAATTGATATCAGGTAATTGCCAGAGATGACATCACCTATGTAACAATTAACTTCCTGCCCCTAAACTTAACTTTTATCAGAAAATATCTACAGTAAAGGCAACTGCTTGAAGATTCATCTAACATTTCTAGTTGATAATACTCTGGTGACTGGCTTATAGACATTAGGAAAAATAAGAAATAAAAGATGCTACCACAATGATAACCATCCTGTGTAGATTTGAATCTACTTTTCATTGTAACTTATTCTTTGTTGCCTTTAGTCTTCCCTGCTAGCTAATGGAGCAGCAACAATGGGGTTCTCCTAAAATTTCAAAACTAGAGTGTTTTAGGCCCCTAATAGATTCGATAGATTTCATCTTGATGGGTTGTCATGGAACAACTTTCTCTTTCTATTTGGTTTCATTATATTTCTTTTGTCTTGTAACTTCTTACTGAATGATTTTGTGATAGGTTTCATTATGCATTGTCCTTTGTTTATAACCATATAACCTGTGCGTTTAAGTTTTGATTCACGGGCTGTACGATCTTGCAGTACATATTCTTTTTGTGATAACCACAAGCAGTTCTGAAGGGTGTGGGAAGGTGGTGCCTTGAATGTATGTGTGTTGGGTAATCTGAGATAAAATATATATCACTTGTTTCAGAAAGCCTGGATTTGATTAGCAGAAATGTTAAAACTGCTACTATGGTAGACTAATAGTTTGGTTAATGCAGAATTTCTCCATTTAGAAATCATTAGAATCCCTTGAATATAGTTCCATGCCCAAACATTTCCCCTAGGTTTTTTGGACAGTATTTGAATGTATCCCTCCACCCCCCCAAAGGGCATGGGAGTATGAGGTTTGAGACAAGGACTGTAGGGTCCTTGAAGAAACTATGATTAATTAGAATGCTAGATTTCTTCTTATCTAGTGCCTCTAGTCAATGACAAGATCTTCAGTTGATTTGGTAAGACTTGCTAATTCAATTAGATTCACTCTGGACAATATACTCTCTTGCTTCCCTATAGTCTTCTTGTTGGAGAATCAATGCAGCATATTTTGATTATTACATGAATAAGAAATAAATGAAGAATCAAAATATTATCAAAGCACGCAAAAGCAAGCTGAACACCAAAATTTATGGGATTCGACAACTTGTATTGTGTTCTCAATTCTCCCGATAATAAAGGAGTCGGATCACACCCCGTTGGCGTACAAGCTTGAACTAAGCTTAAAAAGCTTGTATCTGAAATGTGAGCTCTTAAACCGTTGTCTCAACATATGTTTCCAGCCACCCAGCAAAGCAATCTCTCTCTATATATTTCGCTTCAACCAAGGGTAAAGCGGGAACCAATTGAAACATAGGTTACTAACTCGTAGTTCTAATTGCAAGAGTAAATATACAACTTGGAGTAGATCTACACTTTTCTAGATCTCTTGCATAGTCTGCATCTACAAAGTCCACAACTTATTTTGTTCCATATTTTTTATGGCCCATCTGTTGCAATATTATGTTTAGTAGCTCCTTTTGTCTCGTAGACCTTTCTAATCCATGGAGTTTTCTTTTGGTTCCATTATCCATCTACTATCTTTTCAGCTTTCCACTGTTTGAATTTTCGAGCACTTTATTATTGTGCATTATGAAATAGACTCGCACTTTCCTAGAGAAGTCACAAGGTATGTATTCTAGTACATAATTGTTTTTATGTTGTCTTGTCCTTAAATAAACACTACAATTTTTTTTATGCAATCAATACTTACAAAAATTAAATTACAAGTTATTTACACCATCTAACAGATTTTGTCCATAAAAGTCTTGCAAATCTTTCTTACTCATATGGCCAACCAATAAATGTCATAGAGTCTTGTTACTAATCCTTGGATCTAAAGGAACTGTTGGAGCTATGATTCAAGGCTGCAATATCGGCCATCGACTCAGAGAGTTATGGGACACATCGGTCGCAGCGTTGTAGCACGCAATAGGGAGATACGACTTAAAAGAAAATGTGGAACATGATTAGAGATTCAAGTTATACTGCGGTGTCGCGGAATCATATCGGCCGATTTAGTGGCGACAACTCGCCGACTTGGGATTGACTCGGATACAACTCGGCCGAGTCGTGCGAGACTTGGGGTTTATATGTATCGTGTAGCAGTATTGACTCGGCCAACTCGTATTGGTATCGGCCAATACTTTGAACCATAAAACATCTTTATTCTCTATCCTTAACTTTAATCTCTATCATTATATATATATATATATATATATATATATATATGTTCTTGTTGTTTCAATTCATGACCTCTTTGATAACTTGTAGGACTCTATCTATTGTTGTGAAAGTGAAACCATTTGATGCAAGTACAACAAAGGAAACAATTCGTTGCAATCTGGGACATGTCTGATATTAGCATGGTTCAAATTATCGTCCAAGTTCGATACAACTTGGCCAAGTCATAGCGGCCTCGGCCATCAATTATACGATACCGATACACGTTACAGAAAAACACAATTTTCGCTTGAATCGGTCCCGAATCGGTATAACTCAGCCCAACTCGGTTCAACTCGTTCGAGTTAGTCAATTCACATCTAAGTCGTACTAATTCTTATAAAATTATTTAACCACACCAACACCACGGAGAATGTGCAAAAAAGAATGCGAAAGGGAAAAAATAGAGAAATTTTACTCCCAATAGATCGAGTAAAGAAAAAGTTAGCAACACATACCTGTAAATCCTTTCTCAATTCTCACACAGTTTTTTTCTTCACTTTCTTTTTCTTTGCAATAGATACCCATCACTGAAATCCTAGATCTGAGGTAGCAAAGCATCAACAATCGCAGAAACACTAGATCTTCGAATTTGATTTCATCATCTGTCGCAAAACCCTAGATATTTTAAAAACCCTAGATCTTCCAATTCGAGTTGATCTTTCTTTCGCTCATGTTCTCTCTCCAACTCTAGAGTTCTCTGTCTCTCGCTTTTAACTTTTAAGTCTCGGTTTGAGACCAAGACACAATAGATAAAATATATATATTTACATTTCTCATAAACTTTTAAAACTAAAAAAGATATATTTGTATTCACATTAATATAATATTTATATTAGTAGTATTGGAATTTAATGTATTTATTAAATTTACTATTGATTGATATATAGTTGCTGTTGTTTTATTTAGAATTTTTAATATTAATTACTAGTATGTTCAAAATAATTATAGTCATATATTGAAAGCTTAGCAGTTTAGTGATATTTGATTCTTAATTTTGCAGAATGTAAAAAAATAAAAATGTGGCATTGGTTGGGGACCATGCAATCAATATTTTGGGTAGCACCGTAATAATTTCTTTTTATTATGCTTAATGTGTTAAATAATGCATTTTGGGGGATATGATGCATGATGATGATGTTTATATTTTTTTAGAAATTTTCATGATTTTTTCAAAAAAAATTGGGCCTTCTATCTAGTTTTTTTGAGCGTATTGGCCAATACTATGCTGCAACGCCACAACCGATGTGTATCAGTGCCTTCCGAGTTTATGGCTGATATCGCGACCTTGAAACATGGATATCATCCAATGTTCTCACCATACTATCAAACATTTTGATTTTCATAAATTTCAATGGTCTTGCAAATAACATTACTACCTCTTGGATCTCTATGGTGGTTTATATAAGAAATAACCTATTCCCTGAGAGTTCTCTTATCTTATGGTTCTAATATCTACTCTTCTGGTGTCCTTTCTTATGGCAGAAGTAATGCTTGTATATTTTACTACTCTTCCTCTTTGATTTTTGGTATGTCAATCCCAAAATTTCCAAAACTGCTATTGTTTGGCTTGTTTCACCTTTAATTGCCATCATATTGAGTGCAATAATTAAGAATTATCTACTCTTGTTCTGTATTCCAATCCTCTCAAAGTGAACCTGGGACTCTGATAGCACGTGTTCGGGAATTCTCAATGCAATTTGGATAGACGTTAACAATAAAATAAAATCGAAGCGCACAAAAGCCCACCCCAAAGTTAAGATGGTTTGGCAAAATCTTGCAACATCCATGGGGCATGAGCTGGAATCCTTTACTAATGAGAGGAGAGGATGCAGCATATGCTTGAACCACTCAAGTTTATACTTTAAATGCAAGCCCTATAATCCATGAACACCCCTCTTAACTTGCCTTCTCAAACCCAATAAAAAACCCCTCAAATTTTGCAAAGGGAAGGGATTTTTCTTAACCAAGTTCACATACTAATTTCGAATGTCTAAAATGAAAGAATCGGATGCCTTTTTGTAGGATTAAGCATCAAAGGAAGTTGAATTCGGAATTGAATTCCTTCAACTTCAAGCAAAATAAAACCGCGCTACAATTCAGTGATATTGAACTCTATATGTTCTTATCAAATCAGCTCTTGGCCCACAATTCAAAGCATCTGCCCATTTATTCTCTTCAATTACACGTAAACTCTAGGCTGTGACAACCAACTTCAAGACACAGTTGTTTGCCCCAAAAGACAAGTGAGTAGTGTGAAGAAAAAACAAAGCCCAAAGTTCTAGAGCATTAAAAATTTAAATGAGTTCATGTATCAAGACATTTCCTCGCAATGTCCAGCAGCCTTCCTTTTGTAACCAATCATATTGTGGCTGTTAAGGCCACAAATCCCAAAATTGGTACCTTTTGCTGTGTGTGCAATTTTTTTTTTCCAACACAAAGTCATAAAGAATGAAACAAACAGCTGAATTGTGCCTTGTACTTGGTGCATTTAATGCCTCCCTATCTTTTGTGCCATTTATTAGATTGTAAAATACGGATATGTTTTCTTGTGGGTTTGATAGAAAATATGACCCTTGACCATACAAAAAGGCGAAATAGGATTCATTTTGCCCAACCCCAATAGCTGGGCGAAGATTTTGTTAAGTTGATTTGTATAATTTTGTGATCCATTTTGTTAAATATAAAAATGTGCCTTTTAATAATGGTCACACAATGCAAAAAAGATACGTTGCATATTGTGCATTAAATACTATATTCAAAGATAAAGGCAACTCCATGAATTGAAATTGTAGCCACTAGCTTCAAGTCAATATTCTTCACTTCATCAGATCATGACAACCCCACAATTGTTTGCCTTTATCCCAGCCATATGATCTAATGTGCTTTCACACTAAAGAATTCGACCGAGAATTGAAAAACCGTCTCAATGCCAAGGTAGAGATTTCAACTTGAGTAGTCCAAGCTTTCAATTCTCTCAACAGCGCGAAGGAGATCTGATTGCGTCTCATGGACATAGGCAGGATTTTGCCAAGCACTAAAATTTTAGATGTCGGCTTTTGTGTGTATTGATTTTATTTGTTTTGTTTGCTGATTTTCAGTTACCATACTGACCAAATTGTTGCGAAAATTCCCTTAAACTTCTCAATGCTGAAGGTGACCTATTTTTAAAATCATCTCTGCTTGCATTCTTTTCGTGGGGATGTTGCATTTGCTGCAGCTTGATCTAAGCAAACTAAACTGAGAAATTAAGCTACCAACAAGGTTGTTATTTTGGGAATTAACTGAGGATCTGGTTACATATCTGATGTAGATCGTATTAGCTTTTATGTATACTAGAAAGGGAAAGAATTAGGGATGAGAAGGTAAGAAGAAGGGGATGAGAAAAGAAGAAGAGGAGAATGAGAATAGAGAGAGAATTTGAGGAAGAAGGATTCAATATCAATAATTAATAATTAAAGTCTAGTCTAACTAAAACAAATAGCATATCCCCTATATATATAGGGAGAACACAAATCCTAAAAGAACTCTAAAAGATATAAATAGTCATAATGACAACTAAGCCCTTAAAAGGTAAAAGAAATTACTTAAAAGATAAATATTAAAAGTATCAAAATAACTGTTATAATTAATTTTTAATATCTATCCAATTTCTACACGATCCCCATCATTCTCCTCCGGTTGAAAAAAACTCTCCTCCGGAGGGTCTTCAAAGTAGAAGTACGCTAAGAGAGCAACATGAAGATAACATAATGTCTCATCTAGAATGAAAGAATATCCTTCTGTAGCAATGTAAATCTGGTCACGTAGCACATCATCTATTTGGCCTGAAATATGCGATGGAAGTGGAAAAATAAGAATTGGAGCTAGTGCTGAGGAAGAAGTAATTCCACCTGTAGAAACACCGGATAACAAAATAGGAGATTCTGGAGTACCTCGATTAAGTAACATGTCCTCCAAATAAAAATCTGGACTATTACTAACATTCAATGAAAAATTAAGCAAATAAGCATTAGAACCAAATTCAAGAATAACAAAACAATTCTCATTAGATTTGAATAAAAGGCCTTTAGTGGGATAAGATATCAATGACAAATGAGTAACTATAACACCCTGGTGTTGAAAATAAGAAAGTGCATACTCAATTGAACACTTGACAAGAGGCAAAGAAACAAAGTTAACACTCTCAAGTGGGACAGAATCCAGAACAATGTCAACAATCTCAGGTTGGGAAGAATCCATAACATTGTGATGACTTGGACAAGTAGACACTGAATAGTCACTAGTAGATGTTGCAATAAATGACTCAATTGATTTAATATCTTGCATAGGTGTAGACTGAACAGACTTTTCCTCAATTTTCAAGACCAATGATGGTTCAAGAATTGACACATGCAAAGACTCACACATTTTTTTTCGATTTAAACTTTTGTGGGTGCAAAGGAGGAAGACTCTGATCTGATAAAACTAAATGAGGGAGTTGGAAGTCAATAGGAGTAATATTTTTCTCTTTATCCAATATTAGCATATCTAAACCCTTTGTTACATTCGGATTAGGAAAGCATGCAGAAACAACATGAACATCGTTCAAGTAATCATGATACTCATATGTGGTGGAATTAAAATTAGAAGGTTTTTCACGCTGTTTAGCAGACTGTGATTGAGAACTCATCAAGCTATAGTTGGATTTCTTATGAAATCTCTCAACCTTTAGAGCATATTGATAGACTGCAACTATCGTATTAAAAGTGTATAGTTTGACCTTCCTCCTAATTTTTGGTCTCAATCCAAGGATAAACTGATCAATTGTCCATGGTTCTTCAACAATGTCACACAAGTACACGAGATAATCAAATTGGACAAAATAATCAGAGACACTAGAAGAATGTTGTCTAACATTGAGCCATTGGTCATAAAATTGATTCATGTAGGAAGTAGGCAAATACTTCTCTTTTAATTTATATCTCATTTCAACCGAAGTGATAGGTGATTCTCCTAACGAGTCTAGGCTTCTTTGAATTGTTTGCCAATACTTTTTGGCGGAACCCTTCAACATCAATTTAGCAAAACGGATGCAATGAGAATCCGACATGTCATGCCAATGAAAATATTCTTCTAAAATATCTAACCAATCCAAGAATTGATTGGGATCTGTAGTACCACAAAATGTAGAAGGATCTTTAATTGACTTGGCCATAAGTGTTGAATTCTTATTGACATACCTAGACTTGCTACGATAATGGCCTCGAGGAGGGACTCTTAAACTGGAGTAAATATGTGGATTAAAGGCATCATAGATACTCATGAGTGACTCTTGGAATAAAGGGATGACATCAAAACAAGTTCAAGAATGTAATTGACAAATAATTTGGACCCTTTGCAAATTTTTATAATTTTCCAATGAATAAAAATATCAGTTTCAAATTTCTATAGGAGTATGCATACCTTAATCAAGAGGAAATTCTGAAACCTTTTGAGGATGATTCTATAATTTTTATTACTTTTGAGAGAGGATTCTGTAATTTCTGAAACTTCTTGGGCAATTCTGGAATTTTTGAAGGCCTCTTGGGATGTGTCTGCAGCTTTAGGAACTTCTGGGTGATGTTTTTGTAATTTGCTGAATCTGATGGAAATGTTTCTGTAATTTTGGAACTTCTGGATTATGTTTTTGCAATTTACTAGAACTTCTAGGATGATTTTGCAACTTCTAGAACTTTCTGGTGGTAGTTATGTAACTTTTAAAACTTTCTGGAATATTTTTGTAATTTTTGAAATAGCTGGGATGTTGCTGGAATTTTCTGAATTTGCTGGGATGATTTTTTTTTTCCTGATGAACAGTGCATGATGAACAGTGTGTGGATGAACAGTAACTTTTTTTTTCCCGATGAGCTGTTTGCTGATTGTGAGTTGTATGAATCGAGATTGGACTCTGATACCAAATTGATGTAAATCGTATTAGCTTTTATGTATACTAGAAAGGGAAAGAATTAGGGATGAGAAGTGAAGAAAAAGGGGATGAGAAAAGAAAAAGAAGAGGATGAGAATAGAGAGAGAATTCGAGGAAGAAGAATTCAATATCAATAATCAATAATCAAAGTCTAGTCTAACCAAAACAAATACTATATTCCCTATATATATAGGGAGAACACAAATCCTAAAAGAACTCTAAAAGAAATAAATAGTCATAATAACAACTAAGCCCTTAAAAGGTAAAAGAAATTACTTAAAAGATAAATATTAAAGTATCAAAATAACTATTATAATTAATCTCTAATATCTATCCAATTCTTACACGATCCCCATCATTATTTTGCATTTCTGGTTCGTTAGTGTTCTGAGATTTGCTAATTAGAATGTCTGATTGGCTTTACAAGGGAGCAGAGACTTCTAAATGAAAAGAAAGAGGTGTGTGTAGGCCTCCCCATAAGAAAATAGTCAAACAATGAGCAGAGAATTTAATGAGGCATAGAAGCCTTATTAACAAGCTAACAAATTATTGGCTCCATTAAAAGTTTGTTTGTGAATTTGCTGTGAAATATCACCCAAGAAAGTGCAAGATATACTTCTTGGGGGACTGTAGATCTCTTGTGAGGCTCAGAAAATGTTGCTGACCTCAAGGCCTTGGAAGTTTGTTGCCTAATCAGTGAACAATTTGGGCTGATGTGAGTACTAATAAAAATTGAACTACTGGTAGACTAAATTCAATGTTTAGTTTGAATGCTTAAAACATAATCCAACAACAAAAGTCATGAGGATCTGAATTGAGTCTCGCCGAGGATTGGGTTTTTGGGAAATTTTCAATTCAGCTTTTGGATTTATGCATAATACAGGCAGACGGATGTCTTTGACATCTCATGCCTTTGACTTGCTTGTGGTTCTTTGCTAGGTCACTCCTATGTTTGTTGGAAACCAAGCTGTCTGTTTACTTATGACATGTTAATACATGCATTTTCTCTTTAAAAAAGTTACTAAGTTTATTACATGGGCCAAGAAATTTTCAATTAAGTACCCTTTGGCATTTCTCTGGTTTCATTTTCCAATTGTTTAGTAATCCACCTCAAAGTTGTATTTCTGACTGTGTAAGGTTTCTATATGTGACCTTAAAGACACATATAGGTCTATAGCTGTTAATTACCTATGTCCTGGCAGAGTTTTCCGTTCATGTAATTCTAACATGTATGTCTCATCTGTTCACTTCCTATGCTGTGTTTATATAATTCTAATAGCTGTACTTAGTGGCCAATGAATTCTTAAGCTTCTTCAATCCTCAGTGGACATTTATATATAGATGTGGTTCAATGGATCATTAATCTTGATATCATGCTTGTTGAGACCTTTTCATCAACATAATTTTTTTAGTCATTCATTCTGAAGTGTTGGTTTTGATGTTGAGATATATGTCTCTTGGCATAATGACAAGGGACCTATGATCCTAAATTTGAAACAGCCCTGCTTGGCCTAGTTTGTAGAGGAGTCGAATTTGGAAAGGAATAGTTTGGCACATTTTATTAATTGGACTATTTTGAAATCAAATGTTACAAAATGTGGATCCTGCATGTTCACAAACCCACTTTTGCATTTTCTCTTCTTTAATTTTTTGTTTTGTTTTTGCTGCTTCAAGTTAGATACAAACTGCAGAAGTGCTGAGTGTTGTTGTTTAAAAGCCTCATATTGTGGGTGAGCGAATTGCACGAGCTGGTTAGATGCCTGGGCAGAGGGCACGTAAACTGCCCTCCCCTCTCTTCTTTTGATGCAGCCTCTCTGAAGCCTCAAATGAGCAGTATCTCTATTTGGCCTTGCTATTATTATAGCATTATCTGCAATACTGAACCTGGGCATAGCTTGCTATGGAACCTGGTAAATTGGTGCTAGCTTGTATCATTTTCGTTTCTATAATACCATCAAAAATATAAGGAAAAATCAGTTCTTGTTGCATGATGAGTCGTGAGCATTTGATATTCACTGCCACTGTCAGAAAATGAGTGTTTTTTTCTTTTTATTGACTAGTCAATGATATTGTGATAATTTCATCCACTTGGGAAACCATTTATGTCACTTGGAGGATATTATTAGTTAAATGCAGAGTATGCTTCAGGGTTTCCATATATGTGATTACACTCGTATGCTGTCCGTCTTCTCTGTTTTTGAGAAACTCGTGCTGGGTGAATGAAGATGGTACTATTTTATTATTTACAATCATGATCTTCCATCGTGTGTCCCAGTATTTTACTTCATGCCTGCCCACTTGAAAACATTAGTCTATATGTCACCAGGAAGGTGGCACTGTATACGATCCTGCAAAAGAAGCAAAACTTTATTATAAGGAGGCAGGCCGGAAGTTTATTTGTTGTTTCCGTATAGGTCAACTTAGTTGCTTCAATCACAACCTAACCTTTTCCTATTTTTCCCTCTAATTGATAGTAAGATTATGCAATTCGTGCCAGAATATTACCTGCTTCATTCAAGAAACACTAGTTATTGTGCTTGTTACATCACTGTCTTAATTTCAAACTCATCATGATTCATAATGTCATCTATTCTTTCTTTCCCTTGTTTTCTTTAGGCAAGCATGGGGCTCACACATTGATTTTCGAGATTCTCATTTTCTGGGTTTCACTGCGGCTGAGCATCACTTTTTGCACTCAGAATACGAAGAATATACGTTTGCAAATAGTGGCAGCCTAGTGTGTTTCCGCTCCGTGGCTATCATTGTGAGCAAACAAATATGTATACTTGTCAAATTTAAGAAGCCATTTTTATTTTTGCCTCTTGAACTCGAGAATGCGGGTCTGCTTCTATTTGCAGTTGATGCTAGTCTTGCTGATACGTCAAGCTCTGGTGGTCACAAGAGACTTTGTGATGGTGCAGGAGTCAACAACATTATTTAATGTGAGGGAACTCAACTCACTTCAATAAAGCTTTTATCTTGACTATTTGGTCATGTGAGTATCTCATAAAACACCAAAATAGATTAACAAATGCAGAGATTGGGTGCAGATTATTTGCATATTGTGGCTTCCTCATGTTCAAACCCACAACCTCAAGGTTACTAAGTCGAATTTTGAACACTCAACTAGTGACTCCCTGTTATCAGCTTTGAATCTGAATGATACTGATGCCATTATCCTATCTAACAAAATTGATGCAAGTAAAAAATCTTTGTACAAACACGTTCATTAATTTCACAGAAATTCACAAATATTAACTTCTGTCACTGTCATGTGTGCATCATAAATGTATTTGCATTTTTTTTTTTGAAGGGCCAGGAGGGAGGGGGTGCTTTTTTCTTGTTGACAGTATTTGGATTCCTTTGATGGGATTGCTTGTTTGTTTTAATCTTCCAATAGAAATTGGTATTGTCAATTATTACTATCATGCTATGTTTATGCAGCAATTTTACAGATTCACAATTTCTACTTTTGCTGGAGCTGGACAAATTGATGAAACTGTGAATGAAATTAACCTTTTTTAAACACAATGATATATGTTTATTAAACCATTTAGAATCTTTTAAGTAACAAGAAGTTACGTTGTGCTCAATAACTCTCTGCAAACAAATATGTTTATTTTCATCATTGCATAAAACACTTTCTCATGGTGATTGCATAGGCTCAAGTAAGCATTTATCTGCAGTTGATTTATTTAACTAGGCAAAAGTATATATGAGTTTGTGAATTTCAGTTCCAGGTTTCCATTCTTCAGCTGGCTGGTTTTCTTTTGCCATGTTATGTGATGGCCCGCACATGGTACATCATACAATGCCGAAGGAGGAGACAGGTTTGTGAATTGTCCCTCTCCCCTTTTTCTTAATAATCTTTTTTGGAAGCTATTATTATCCAAGTGTGCTAAACGGAAAGAATGGCATCAATTTTAAAGTAGATGTTAGTTGTCAGGTTTTTTTTTTCAAAAACTCAAAATTCAGGTTCTTTTCTGGGTGAGAGAAATGAAAATAGATTTTTTTGATAAGAAAGAAATGAAAAATTATAGTGTGAACTAATCTTTACGAGTGAAACTCAACTAAGTAATTTCTTCGAAAAGTCCATTCATTTTAGACATTTAAAATTCTTCAGTGTGTATAATCATAGAATGAGGATGCATATTAGCTGACTACTAATCTTTGAATTTTACACTCGATCAGAGATTGGATTGTTTAGTAAAGAGTGAACTATCTATTTGGCCCTGAACTATTCCATTTGTATCAATTAAGACCCTGAATTATGATTTGTGTCAATTTAGCCCCATAACTATACTGTTTCTGTCAATGTGTCATTTCCGTCCAAATTGACAGTTAACTTTGACGGAATTTCTCATGTGCGCATCATGTGAGTCGGGGATTAGGGTATAATTTAGGGGTCACATGCTATGCTATGCATGTGAGGAATTTCGTCAACCTTAATGATGAATTTGGACAAAAGAGCCATATTGACACAAATGTTATAGTTCACGGGCTAAATTGACACAAATCGTATTTTAGGGGCTTAATTGACACAAATTGTATAGTTTAAGGGTCAAATAAATAGTTAACTCTCTAGTAAATTATACATTGATTTTACTCTAGATTTTTTGTTTTTTTTTCTATGTATCTATTCTCTTGCAAATCAAACTCTGATATTGTTCAGTTGGATTTTACCTCAAATTGCACCGATTAAATCATGCCACATTGATTCTCTATTTCTTATCCTGAAGAATTTCAAAATTATCTTTAAAATGTAACGGCCAATAAAAGACTGTTGCTAACTATAATGGTATTACTGGAAATTTTTGGATCTTTGGCATTTCCTTGGGGTACCGCCACCCGATCCTCTTTAGGGTGCACATATTCTTGAGAGGACCAAAAGGCCACTAATTGATTCTTGGGTAAAAAGCATAGTTAGTCCCTAAACTTTGTCGTTAGTTTTATTTTGGTCCCTAAACTTTTCATTGTCCTAATTTTGCCCCTCAAATATCAATTTCGTATTAATTAAGTTCTATCAATTTTCATCATTAGATTAACTGGAGGCTAGTCCAATTTGATCCATTTCAGTATTAGATATGGTAGAAATGGACAGAATTGATAGTTAAGGAACAAAATTGGGACAATTAAAAGTTTTGGGACCAAATTAAAACCAAAGACAAAGTTCAAAGACCAACTACGATTTTTATCCATGATTCTTTGATCTGAAGTTTTCATACAGTAGAATTTATAGAAATTTGGTCTTTGCATACTCATCTAGAATCTCTTTCCAGTACTAGCAGTGTTATGGTGACCAACTTCTTTCACCAACTTTATCTTACTACCTATTTTTGAGAACCATTGGATTAATAGGTCCCATTTATTCATACTATCATCTAATGGTTGTGATTGCGCCACGTGAATTGGCAAAGAAAAGTGGCTCCGGGGGACATTGCACTCTTTTCAATTGCTCAGGCTTCTGTGATCACAAAAAGGAAAAAAAAAACAGTGATTAGGTTTCTGGTGATTCTGGACTGAAGCTTTTACCAGAATTGTTGCTATTTCACTGCATAATGGTTAATTTCTCCCAGAATGTGCAGAGAGCAATATCAGCCTTTTTTTTTAAGAGGGCATTGTCTAAACCAGGTCATTCTTGCTCTCATCTGCTTAGTGCTACATGTAATCAATATAATCTAACTTTCCAAGGCTGGTTTGAAAGATTAGTCTTACACATTCATACTTGAATATTGAAGTCTCTAGTCATTTGTCATTATTTGATTAATTTTTGCTTCTCCAGTTGCATATATGGTAAGATTCAGTTGACACCCAGTCCTAGGTTCATCTTCTGTCATACCTTTATGGAAAAGGCTTGGTTCTTTAAGGTCTACCAAATTCAGAATTAGTTTTATGTGGCCACACGGTTACATTACAGGTCCTCCCTAGGATATTGTTGGTGCAAATGTGTGACTGTTATCAAACCCAATCAAAATCTTGCTGACTCTTAGTTTTACTAAGTATACCAACTGAATACAGAACAAATGTATTGCAGAGTCTGCTGTTTACCTCTTGTAAAGGATTACAAAAAAGGAAAATATGAAGCTGTTAAAATAGTCTTCACTTGCTTACCTTTTGTTTCCAGGATATGAATTCATGGCCATGCATAAGCTTTTATGGATCTCTGTTTTATTTGTTGTATCTTCGTGTCTTTATAGAGATGTTAATGTTGGGGAATTTGCCATACATTTTTTTCCTTCAGGGGTAAGTAAGAAGCCATCAATGCTGGATCAGCTTGAAGCTTGTCCAATACAAGCCCCGTTCATGGCTAATATTGTTCATGGCAAGCCCTCTTTATATATTGTTCTTCTGATGATGTACTAAAAGCAAAAGGTGCCATCACTAGGGAGGAACTTAATGCCATCCCGTAGCCCCGCTTTAAGCCACTCTATGAACTCACAAAAGCAAATGTAAGTGTGAAAATTGAGTTCATGAGGCCTTTTCACTTCCTCTTCTCCCTCTTGTATGAAGTACCATTGAAGCTCTCAGCCATCTTTTGGAAAAATTGTGAAGGCGGTAAATTCCTCATATTCATCACTTGCATGTTGTTTTATAGTTTGCTCCCTCCTTCTCGTGGGTTATGTAGGAGATATTAGCTGGTATTCGGGCCTCTTAGAGCATCCGATTAGGCGCCATTTGGTAGTTCATTTCTAAAGTATTTTTTTGGTTTTTTTAAACAAGAAAACAAAAAGTAGTGTTTGTTTTTGTATTAAAAAAATTTTTAAAAAGCAAATTTAGAAAGAGTCTTTTTTTCTAGAAGCAAAAAAAAAATGATTTTCTTAAACAAATAGCACAATGTGACTTTGAAATAAAACATGTGCGAGTCTCAATAGAGTAAAGCAAAACAACCACGCACACACACAATAACACATCAGTACACACACACCCACACGAGCTAAGACATCAAATTGGGGTGCAACTTGAGTCGGGCAATTTGGGTCGGGCAAGTTCAACCCGAAAAAATTAGGGTTGGGGTTAGGGTTTTTAATACTTGGGTTGAGCTTGGGTCAAAAATTTTAACCCGAAGTTAATTTGGGCCGGGCGAGGCATTGAAAACTCAAATTCAACTCGAACACGGTAAATTAAAAAAAATTATATATTTTTTTTTACTTTTTTATTACATCGTCATTTATGTCTTGTTACTTGTTACTTTGTTATGCGTGATTAGTGATGATAGTGTGATGTTTTAAGTTTAATTTTTTATGGGTCTAATTTCTATGTTTTTTGGTATTGTGTTTTGAGCTCACTAGTTTTTTGGTGTGAAAGCAGATGATCAATAATCGTGCACTGCTATGAACAAAATATATGGATTGTTTTATAAATTTGTAATTATTTTCCTCTTTCTTTGTCTCTCTTGCGGTGAATCTGAATTCAACCCGAGCTTGTCCGAATAAAACTCGGGCGGTGTTCAGGTTGAGTTTCTCAACCCGAGGTAGAGTTAGGATTAGCGTTGAAGATTATATACCTAGGGTTGACTGTCTATCCTACCCAACCCGCCTGAGTTGCACCCCTAACATCAAACATAGAGAATTTAATACACCCAAATAAACATAAAAATACACACATTAATAGACTAAAACACATATATACTAACACAAACACACATACTAATGCACTAAAATATACATATATATATATATCTATATATTTATGTACAAACACATTATTACACATCAAAATAGAAAGTGTGTGTAACACTAGATTTATTCACCAAAAAACACACTGTAAGATGTATTTGGTAACATTTTTGTTTTTGTGTTTTCAAAAAAAAAACATAAATAATTTTATTTCTTCTGTGATAAAAACTAAAAATACAAAATATGTTTGGTAGTTAATTATATTTAACAAATTATGAAAATAAAAACAAAAAACATGGTTGACACAAAATTAAACTGAAAAAAAAAAGAAGGAAAACAAGACCCACACATAGACTCACACAAACAAACACACACCCCAAAAATAAGGAAAGGAGAGCAGATATGAGCTTTGAAGTTAGAAAAAATCTAGTAAAAAGAGATGTAAATTTGAGCTTGAGAGATGCAATATCAAGCATATCAGAGCTTTGATGATGGAGGAATGGAGCTCTAACCTCTGCAGAGAGAAGAAAGAACAGATAAAAGGAGGGTTTTTATAGTCTTGGCAAAAAATGGTATTTTTTGCTACTAACAAGATTTGAAGTCTGGATTTCATTAATTCTCCCATAGAGCACACCTATTTATACTTTTATGTATTTATGAAAAAATATTTTTTTTTGTTTGCATTTTTTGACCTAGTTTTCAAAACATAGTATCTTAAAAAAAAATGAAAACACATTCCAAACGTGTTTTTATCTTTTATTTTGATAAAAATTGAAAACAAAAAACAAAAACAGGTTGTTACCAAATACTCTTTATTTTGGAGAGAATCTTTTTAAAATAGAGATCATCTTTGATAAAATTTTGAAATAGAGGAAATTATTTTAGACAGTTCCAATAGGCTCTCTATTCTAACAGAGAACAGTCTTTTCATTTAATGAAAAAGGTATAGGTGTCATCTTATCATTCATTAATGATCAAATAGAAAGTGAGTTTGACTCTCCAAATGTAAAGAGTTAAATTAGACTCTCTATTATAACTAGCCTAAATAGAAAGTCCATTAGAGATAGATTTTTAAGGGGTAAAATAGAAAATGGTATAAAAATTCAGACTTAATTAAGCTAAACTACAATAGGAAAAGTTATTTGAGCAAAAGTGCATTTTTTAAGAAAATGACACAAAAGGCCATTTGTTAAAAGGAAAGAGGATCAAACCCCATTTGGATGCCAAACGACAATCTCGACTCCAATAAGGAATAAAGCGGCAAAAAAGGAAACATTAAACCAAGTGTCCCTTCGTCTTTGACATTTTTGATATTCAAATAGATTTATGAACAGATTTTGAAAGTAATATTGGGAAATAATCATTTCTAACCTTATTGAAGATCAAAAGGGGTTTGTTTTTTTTTTTTTTCAAAGAAAGGAGGAATCAGAAGATATCTTATTTTCTTGTAAATGTTCGTGTAACTATACAACAATTTGGTTTTGGTGTAACTATTCTCCGTAGTTGGAATCTTTTTCTCCAGACATTGAAGTTATCCTTCAATATTTTTTGTAACACTTTGGTTTATGTAAATAATTGAAAGACAAAATTGGGTTGGTGTTGTAATTTTGTATAATTATTTGGTGTAACTGTTTGGTATATTATAGACCAATTATAACTTATCGGTGTAACTAATTGATGTAAGTATTTGTTGTAATATTGATATAAGTAGAGAGAGAATAACAAGAGAGAATATGGAGAGAGAATAGCAGTGAGAGAGAAAATAGGGGTAGAGATAGAGAGAGAAAATAGGACAGAGAGAGAGAAAATAAAATCAAATCCTTATATATTTGAAAAGAAACTAATCAATGGGAGAGAGAGGAGGAGAAAATAGTGGAGATATAGTGAGTAACAATGAGAGAGAGAAAGCGAGAGAGTAATGGAGAGAGAAAGGTTGAGAGACTTAAAGAATAAGAATTATGCATAATTTAAGAAAGGATAAATAAGTAAAATAAATAAAAGATCATTTGAATTTTTTACCTAATCACAAGATGTTTTTATTAAAATTGAAATTAATAAGGTAAACAATTTATTCATATACTTCATCTCAAATAAGTCTAAAAAATGTACTCATGTAACGCCCAAAATCCACCTTAGACAGCATTACTATCTAAAACCAATCACATCATGAAAGTAACTGAAAGAACTTCATAACCAAAGATAATTTCATTCATCATCCACAATATATACAACATCATCCAACAAAATATGCCTAACTATGACAATTACATCCCCAAAATTAACTATTATCTTACAGCGGAATAATAAAAATATTAGACTTTATATTGTCTCAAAATAAATTTCCTAGTCTAAAACATAAGGAAATGTAACTCCAAATATCCACTTCGGGATTCACGTTCCCATTTATTGGAGCTTCCCAATGTATCGGCTCATCCACTCCGAGTTCCTCCTCTATACCATAATCTGAAAAGGATATTGTTTGTAGAAAGTGAGCACTAAGCTCTGTAGGAAAATCCTCTCAAACTCGAACAAGGTTTCAAAAGTATATAAAACAGTTGGTCTTATTTTCACAAATATCATATATAACTTTTGAAAGAAAAACAGTAACAGTTTATAAGATCTCAAGTTTACTCAGTAGCAGTATACTGAATGAAAGAGTAAAACCATAATAGTTGAAATGATATCAAATGTACAAAATACCATGAATCAATGACAGGAATAAACTTGTAAGAAGTTGAAGCAATTAACAAATAACTCAGTAACATCATTTCATATTCTCATGTGTGTTGGTTGCTTCTCAGGAATGTACACAACGATTCTACCTCGTTCACCCATCACAACCACACAATCTCAATCATTCCCCGCAGGGCACTTCACAAATACTTTAGGAAGGGCGTATACAGTCTCCCTCGGCATTGACGAATCCTTCTCAGGGAAAGTATATCATCCATCAGCCTCGAACCTACGTGAACAAATATTGATTGCTTTCATAAACAACAATTCACTACAAGTGTTAGGAAATCATCTCACCCCCACTGGGATAGACTAACATCTAACACTCTATGACAGCTCTCAAAGGCAATTCAAGTCCGTCACAACAAACCATACAAGATATATAATACCAACCATTTTCTCAAGTCATAAGCAAATCCAAAATTTCCCAAATTTCATATCCAAATTCACATTTATTTTTCCAATGGAATAATTTAAGAAAAATGAACAAAAGATCATCAAATATATAATTTTTAGTATTTAATCAAGCACTAGAGTTTTGAAATCAAGAACAAATGAACATTAAAAAGAAAAAAATATATTTCTCAAGAACTAGAGTTTTTATGGTTATCAAACCATAAATACCTTTAAAACATTGTGATATTTGTAAGAACTTCAAGAAATAAGTATTTCATAGCATATATCTAAGATTTAGAAGCAAAACATACATATATATAAACCCTAACCTCAATGAACAAGAACGGAAGAAAACCCTTACATTCTTCCTTAGTTTGGTGTGAAGAACTTGAGATTTTGATCTTCCCCAACTTGAATCAACACTCTAATCTTTTATTTTCTCCTTTCTTTCTTCCTCTCTAAACCTCTATATGGTTAGAAATGTTGAAATGGGACTAATGGATGTGTCCTTAAGTATTTAGAGTTGAAGAAATGGCCTCTTGTGGGCGATTCTGGAACCCAGATCCATAAGTCACGTTCGAATGTCACTAGTGCAATTTATTGATTTACGTTCGAACGTCACTTTGGCGTTCGAATGTTGGTTGCTCCCTGTACTTTTGTACACCAGATCTCATCATACACCAAAGTACTTGGACTCACGGTCGTTCGAATGTCGATTCACGTTCGAACGTTATCTCAGTTTCTGCCGAAACTTTCAGTGAAATTTGGCCTGTTTAGAGGTCGATTTGAATTTTTTTTTGTAAAATACTCTTTTATAGCCCTAGAAGTCTACTAACTACTGTCAAAATTTTAGATCAAAAGGAAATCAGAATGAAAAGTTATGATCCAAATACTAGGGCAGTGTCAAAAATCCTTCTTATCCAAACTATTTTTAAAGTGCATTTTCACTCCGGAATACTTCCAACTTCTACAACATACCCTATTACCTCAACTAAAATCTTTTATTTCTACTCTTACCATCTACATAGTTCATGCATAAATAATTAAATATATAACAATTACTAAACAGTTACATTACTATATTAATATAAATATGTGAGAGTTTATAAACCACACCAAAAAACCTATGTTTAAGAGTTAACTCTCTGAAATGAAAAATTGAGTGAGAATAGAGAGTCTATTAGAAATGCTCTAACACACCAAAAAATAAACTCACACTCTGTGGGATCTCAAAATAATATTAAGCACTCAAAATAATCTCACACAAAATTAAAGCACCAAGGAAACTATGAACAAAAAGAAAAAACTAAGAAAACAGACAAAGGAAGAAAAACATCGAAGGCTTGTGGCAAAAACAACAAACAACTTATATGTCGAAGCAACTGCACACAAAATATTATCGACTAAAACCCAATTAATTCTTTCACTATAAACAAAGACTTTAACTAATAAACTAATCTTAAACTAACTAGAATATTACATGGGACTGTAATTCTAAACCTATTAAAATTATAATGTAAACTAATACAAAATAAATAAGGAATGAACCACTTGGAGAGTTTGGATCAAATTCCAACAATCTCTCTTGAACCAAACTCTTCAATTTTGATAATCTTCATCATTTGTTTTAGTTTCATAAACGCATCAAATTTAAGTGGCTTTGTAAAAATATCTGCAATCTAATCTTCGAATTGACAATACAAAATATCAATATTGCCATGAATAACCAAGTCATGAATATAATGGTACTTCACATGAATATTTTTGGTCCTTCCAGGAAAAAAAGATTCTTTGAGAAAGCAATTGCTAACTTGTTATCACATAAAATCTTTGAAGGAATTTTCTATGCATGCTTCAAAAATCCAAGCATACAGCGCCACCACACTACTTGTGTAGCACTACTGGTGGCTGTGTTATACTTTGCTTCAGTAGTAGATAAGGCATCAACTTGTTTCTTTGAAGACCAGGGAAAAATTCCTGAATCGATTTGAAAACAATACCTTGAATTACTTTTTATTTTTTCCACATCACCTCCCCAATCACTATTTGTATACCCTACAAGTTCACAAGAACCAGTAGGAGAATAAAGAATACTATCACTCTGAGTACCTTTAACATACGTCAAAATTCTTTTTGTTGATTCCAAGTGTGATTGATGTGGAGACTCCATGTATCTACTGATAAGATCAACTCCAAAAATAATATCAGGTCTAATGGAAGTCTAATAGCGTAAACTTCCCACCAACTGTTTGAAATATGTGGGATTTACCGACTCACCATTCTCATCTTTACCCTATTTCAATCTTTCTTCAATCAGAGTAAAAATATAATTACAATAATCCATTCTGAACCATTTAAGGATATCCCTAGCATATTTCTATTGGAAAATAAAAATCTCATTGTCTATCTGATTAACCTCAATCCCAAGAAAATAGGACATCAAACCCATATCAGTCATCTCAATTGAGTAATCATTGCCTCCCTGAATTTCTCAATTAATTTCAGATTATTCCCTATGAAAATAAGATCATCCACATATAATATCTACTTGGGAATTAGTTTTTTGACATACAAAGTGTATTCGTAGGGACATATTTGAAAATCATTCTCAATAAAATACGAATCAATCTGAGAATGCCAAGCTCTACGGGATTGTTTAAGCCCTTACAAAGGTTTTTTCAACTTATAAACTTTGTTTTTCTCCCCTTTATTCATATAACTAGTAGACTCCTCAACATAAACTTCCTCCTCAACGTCACCATTCAAGGAAGCAAATTTCACATTCATTAGAAATATCTTTCAATAATTATTAGTAGGAAGAGAAATAATCATACGAACTGTATCAAAGCTAGGAACAAGAGAAAAAACGTCAAGATAATCAATACTTGGTTTTTGTTTGTTCCTCTTCACTACTAACCTCACTTTGAAGCGATCCATCTCTCTGTTTAGCTTGTATTTGGTCATATACACCCATTTAACTCCAAGGACTCTCTTTTCCTTGGAAAGAGAAATACTCTAGCATGTATTATTTTTCTCAATGATATGAATTTTTTCATCCATTGCATTCACCCAATGTTTCTCCCTTGCATGCATCACTAAAAGAAACAAGATCACAATTTGTATATAAAACAAATTTTACCAAATTCTCATATGAAGGATCACTGTCAATACCTTTAACATAATCCTCCAGCTGGCATGTGTCATTTACGTTGTGAACGCTTGGATGATTCTGGCTGTGGGAAGTGAACAACTGGAGACTATTTAACTAGCTGAACACCAATTAAATCATCAATATCAAAAGGAACAAGTGTGGCTGACTTGTCTTCCTTTTGAGACCAATCCAAAACATCCTGCTCGTCAAAAGTGACATCACTGCTAATAAACACTTTTTATGTTATGGGATTATGTAGCATGTACCCCTTTTGTAACTGAACTGTACCAAATAAAAATACACTTTTTAGCTTTATCCTCAAAATTTTTTCTGAGTAGATCTGGAACATGGGCATAGATAATACAACCAAACACCCTCAAAATGTTGAATATCAAGCTACTGACCACTCCAAATCTTATAGAGATTTTTCCCCTTAAAACTTCTAGTAGGGGACTTGTTCAAAACGTAAACAACACAAGCAATAGCTTCTTCCTAAAAATTTTGAAGCATATTTTTTTAGATTTCATCATACATCTAACCATATCCATAATAGTTCTATTTTTTTCTCTCAGCTATACCATTTTGTTAGGGAATATACCTGGCTATCAATTAATACTTAATACCATGTGTTTCTCAAAAAATCATCACAAACCATATATTCTTGACGTTTGTTAGTCCTCAAAACTTTAATTTTTCAGTATAAGCTTTAAAATACTTTAAATGTATCACATGCGTCAGATTTATTTTTCAAAATATACTTTTTGCTAAAATCATCAATAAAGTTAATAAAATATCTACTCCCACCATTAAAAGGAACTTTGACATAACACAAATTAAAGTGAATCAACTAAAGGAGTCTTTTTACCTGCCAAGTTTGTTTATCAGAAAAAATGTCCCTATGTTTTTTTTTCCAAAACACAAGTCTCACAAACTTGACTAGGAATATTAATAGCAGACAAACTAAAAACTAATTTTTTTCAAGTAAGAAAATTTAAACTATGAAAAGTTACATGTCCAAACCGCATATGTCATAACCAATTATTCCCAAAAATGTTATAACTAAAGCAAAGTAAATTACGATAATTAATTTGTAAAGGGAACAAATGATTAAGTATCATATTTACCTTTGATATTAGTTTCTTATAACTGTCACTGATTGTACAAACACCATTAAAAATTCTCATATCATATCTATTTTCTGACAATTGTTCCATACTCAATAAATTGTGGCTAAGATTGAGAACACAATAAACATCTGAAATAGCATTCAAAGACACATCTTTTAACTTGATATAAATCTTACCATTTCCCTTTATGGGGATGGTTGAAGCATTCACAAATTTAAATGTTTGATTGAACAGATTCATCCAATACAGTGAACATCTCCTTGTAATCACACATGCGATTACTACAGCTCGAATCCAGATACCACTTATTTTTTTGAACA
>CM042184.1:20120170-20167724 GCA_023539305.1 Ilex asprella
TGCGATTACTACAGCTCGAATCCAGATACCACTTATTTTTTTGAACACCATCCACTGTACTATCAGTCAAAAACAAAACCTCTGAATTATCATTATTGCCCCTCTTCAATTTTAGCATAATAATTCTTATTATTGACTCTCCTTAATTTGTTGTAGTCCCTTTTATAGTGCCTTAATTTTTCACAATAGTAGCATTTTATCTTGGATTTATCACGTTGTTCACCCAAATTATTACTTTTGTATTTTGCTCCACCAGATCTGTTTTGCCACGTACATTGGTTATTAGAATGTTCATACTTCTGATGTGATTGATATTTATTATAGGACTTATCCTTCTCTTTCTTGAAAATCGTCTGAGTCTGCAAGGCTTCTTCTTCTAAAAATCTCAGTCTGTTCATTCAATCTTTATTCATCGCTTGCAAGTGACTCATCAACTCATCAACTATCAGAGAATCAAGTTCTTTTGACTCCATGATAGTTGTAACAATATACTTGAACCTCATTGATAACGTCGAAAGATTTTTTTCCATAACCTGGAGATCTATTACATCATCGTTGTTGACTCTCATCTGATTGACAATAACCGACGTCCGCAAGAAATAATCAGATATACTCTCTAATTTTTTCATCTGAAAAAATTCATACTGTTTGCGTAGGGTCTACAACTGAACTTTTTTCACTTTGTCTTGTCCAATATAACAATTGATCAAGACATCCCATGCTGCATTACTGTCGAAATATGAGCAATCTTGTCATAAACTGACGAATCAATTATTTCATAGATATACATTAATACTCAGTTTTCTTTCTTTTGATTATTTCTGAATTTCTCATTTTGGGATTTTGTGTGAGTTGGTAGATCTCCGGGATCTGTGAACCCGTTTATCACAATATCCGAAAAATCTATGACCTTGAAAAACAACATTATCTATGATTTCTTATGATGCATAAAATTGTCTTTGTGCAAGATCAACAGTCAAGTATACATAACAATAAAATTAATGAGTAATAAGCAAGCAATAACAGATTAATGGCAAAATAGTAAATAAGAGCAAACACAGAGATATATAGTGGTTCGGTCCGGGTGATCTGCGTACACTCTTGGGAACAACAGCGGTGGCCTGATATCTTTATTGGTGAGTAAAATTACTGGGAGAGTACACTCCGGGTGTATTATAATACTTTTGGGAAAGAGAGAGAGAGAGCAGTGTGTGTAGGAATCTTGTAGAGGTCTCAAGAGTGTAGAGAGGTCTCAAGGAGGTGATGCCAAGATTGTAAAACCCTTGCCCTCTATGTGGAGAGGGCTTACATTATATAGGCTGAGTAAAGCGGGGAGGCGGTGACATGAGGGAGCGTACTTCTACTATTTTGGTAAGTATAGTTATTGTAGGAGATTTTCATGCCTATCCCGATATTTTTTCCATCGTGCGCCTGTTCCTTCGAAGAAGGATTTTGGGTTGGATTTGACTTAATCTTAAGCCTGGACTTGAGTTGGAGTGTGCTTGGACTTGCATCAGAGTCAAGAGGACGAAGGACTCCATGAGGTTGCGCAGGTGAGGGAGCATGGGACAGAGGAGAGAAGGATCTCCTTGGGATTGCCTCCTTTGGGCGGCGCCCCTTTGGGGTAGCCCCTTCAGGGTGTCCCCCTTGACTCCTCCTTGACCTTGTCTTTTCCTTAATTTGGACTCTTCCTTGACTTGAGCTCCTCCTTGACTTGTTGACTTGGGCTCTGAGGTTATGTGGGCTTCTCTTGATTAATTGGGTCTGACCCAGTTAATTTTGGGCTCATTATTTACCCCCCATGCCTCAAGCCTCTAACTTTTTACTAGGGGAAGGGGTTGAAGGCATACGCTTTGTCTTTATACTGAATTTATCGGTATTGGATATAGATTTTTTTTTTCAAAGCATATTGGCTCACCATATTTGACTTTTTCTTTGCCTATTTTTTTTCTTTCTTCCTTGTCTTGGGTGCTAGTTGTTCTCATCAAGGGCGCCAGTTAGGTGGGCATTACTAGCAAAAGGCAAGGGTGCCAGGTTGGCATGGGCACTGGCCTTGGCGAGCTGTTTGGGCGCCTAGGCGAGGCTGACAAGGATGCTTGGGCGGCACCTGCTTAGGCATTGGCGAGGAGTCATGGGCAGTGTGGGTGACGCCCTGTCACATGCTGACGGCATGTTTCTTGCACTAGGCGGTCGTGAAGGTGAGATGAGAGACTGGGCGAGATGGGAGGACTCATCTCTATGAGCGACACCACTGCCTTGCTGGGTGGCGCCTTCTTTGTTGTGGACCCTTGTATAGCATCAAATGTAAGAGGAGACTTGGTGGGCGGTGCCAGCTTGACAGGCGAGGCATGAGCATTGTAGGCGACTTTGGGCGACACCAAGAGGTTGGCAGGGTGCCTTGGGTAACGCCAAAGGCTGGGTAGGCACCTTGGATGCTTTTAAGTTTGGGTGACGCCTTGGGTCTTGCTTTGGGCGGTGCCTCTCCGGTGCTTGGTCATTAACTGACCTTGTCTCTAATTATACGTTCCCTCGTGATAGGGCGATGGTGGAAATCTATGTACTTTTAGGGTGATGTCTCCATCTCCTCTCAAGAGAGTGAGTTTTGATGTCCTCAGTACTTCTGTACCAAGGTCCGATGACTAGGTTGCTTCCTGAGAGATAGGACCCGATGTGCCCCCACTCCTTCTCTGATTGTGACTCGTGTGTTTATTAGAGCTAGCTGTTGTATTGTTGTAGAAGTTGGGACTCCAGTGCAAACGCACTGAGTTTCGAGGGTGTACCTAGTAAAAATAATGTTATCCCAACATTAAAATATCATAATTACATGGAGAAAGAGATAGGTTGTTTGCATGAGAGCGACGTTAGAGCTGTGGATGTCCCGAGAGAGGGTCGCTTGAGCTTATGCCGAGCTACGTATAATCTCGGGAGATGGCTGTCATGACAGAGGCTTACTAAGTGACTTGTGCGAGAGCAGAGTCATAGACCAAGCTACGTATAGTCTCGAGAGATAACTGTCATGGCAAAGGCTTACTAGGTGACTTGCACGAGAGCAGAGTCATAGACCGAGCTACGTATAGTCTCGAGAAATGGATACCGTAGCAGAAGCTTACTAGGTGACTTGCGTGAGAGCATAGTCAGATGACTGCCATAGCAGATCTTTTGCTTTGGTATGTCTCGCACTTCTTCTCTGGCTTTGTACCTATTCTTTTTTTATACTTTACTTTTGGGTGCCTACAAGTGACTGCTACTTTGTCCTGCATGTTTACAGGTACGCTGAAGATCAAGAAGGCACTTGATGGCCAGGCAGTGGAGAAGCGGGCATATGAGGCTGCTGAAGAGAAATTAAGGCTCAGGCGACAAGCACGATAGGATGCTGCAGAGCAAGTAAGGCTCGGGTGGCAGGCACGAGAGGATACCACGCAGCAGTAGGGCCTAGGCGACAGACACGAGAGAATGTCGTGAAGCAGTAGGGATCGGGTGGTAGGCACGAGAAGATGCCACTGAGTAGTAGGTAGAGCTACGTATAGCTTAGAATAAGGCCGTCATGGCGGAGGCTCATTCCATTGAGATGGAGATAAAGAGGGCTCTGAGGAGCTGGGCGCCTATTGCCTGGTGTTGGGTGCCTAAAGCTGTGCGCCTGGTGAGACCCATCGTCTAGCCGGCATTGAAGGAGGTGTCAAGGTGGAGAGGGTGAGGCCGTCATGGAAGTGCCCAAGTTGGAGAGGGCAAGACCCTCTGTCTGGGCAACATGGGGGCGCCGAAGGTAGAGAGAGCGAGACCATCATGGGGCCGCCGAAGGTGGAGAAAGCGAGGTCGTCATGGAGACGCTAAAGGTGGAGAGGGCGAGACCATCGTGGAGGCGCCGAAGGTGCAGAGGGTGAGACCCCTCGTCAAGGCGACATCAAGAGGAACGCCCAAGGTGGAGAGGACGAGACCCCTCATCCGGGCAACATCTTGGGAGGCACCCAAGGTGGAGAGGGCGAGGCTGATGCCGAAGGTGGAGTGGGCGAGATCCCTCGTCTAGACTCCTGCTACTGGGCGCCTGGTGATGGGGACTTATTGCTGATGGTTGGCTGTTGCTGAGCGCGGAGGGGTGTTAGGCATGGATGCCAAGGAGCGCTGGAATTAGACGCTGAGGGGCGATGGGCGCCTCTAGGTGCCCGGGGCTGCGCGTCTGAGTCTGGGCGCGGACGCTGAGGGCTTTGTTGATTTCTCTGACTTTGTTCCCTATGAGGCACTAGTAGAAGTTGGTGAAGGGGGAGAACCTTGATTGTAGTGGTTGTGGCTCAGGGGGTAGTGACTGATCGTCGGGAGTATGACGACTGTCGACTGTTGTCCTTTTTGTCTACACCTTGTTGTTAAGTCATGCTTTGACTTGTATAAGCTGTTTGTAAATTTTAGGAAAGCACAACAATTCTAGACACAATAATCTTTGAAGAAAGTTATTTCATAAGATAATAAATAACATAATAAATAATCTAAAACAATAAAGGATAGATAAGAGACATTGGCATTCTCTGGTCCTCCTTCGCAGGTACATGAGGAGGGGGAACACGTGAACTCCCTGCGCGCCAAGGAGAGACTGAGCATGGTGTGCCCTGTTTTTGCCTTGGGGCATTCTGGCGAGGACCCCCATAGTGAGGGGCTGCCTGATGCCCAGAAAGGATTGGTTATAGCTCCTCTCTTGTTGGAGGGAGTGGGGCTCCTCCCACAGTGGCAACAGGTTGAGGGGTGACCCCCGTTGGGTGAGCATCAGTTGAATGAGTTGTTGGTTCTGCTTTACCAGTGACTACATGGTCTGTAAGAGCAGTTGTCCAACAACGGGGTCACCGTAGTAAATGACTTTGAAGGTGCAAGGGAAGGTGGAGCCTCTTCTCGGTGTGTTGGGTTGTCGTCTCCCCGCTATTGAGACATCCACCTGGTCGTAATCGCCATGGATTGAGAGAGTATGAAAACTAGTCGTTCCCACAAATGGCGGCAAACTGATCATGCGCAAAATTGTCTTTGTGCAAGATTAACAATCAAGTATACGTAACGGAGCAATTAATGAGTAATAAGCAAGCAATAGCAGATCAATGACAAAACAGTAAATAAGAACAAACACAGAGATATATAGTGGTTCGGTCCGGATGACCTACGTCCACTCTCAAGAATGACAGTGGTGGCCAGAGATTTTTATTGATGAGTAAAGTTACCGGGAGAGTACACTTCGGGTGTATTACAATGCTTTTAGGAGAGAGAGAGAGCAGTATGTGTAGGGATCTTGTAGAGGTCTCATGAGTGTAGAGAGATCTCAAGGAGGTGATGTCAAGATTGTAAAAGCCTTGCTCTCTATGTGGAAAGGGCTTACATTATATAGGCTGAGTAAAGTGGGAGGCGGTGACATGAGGGAGAGTACTTCTACTATTTTGGCAAGTGTAGTTATGGTAGGAGATCTCCGTGCCTATTCTGATATTTTCTCCCTCGTGCGCCTATTCCTTCGAGGGAGGATTCTTGGTTGGATTGGATTTGATCCTGAGCCTAGACTTGAGTTGGAGTGTGCTTGGACTTGCATCGGAGTCAAGAGAAAGAAGGACTCTATGAGGTTGCGCAGGTGAGGGAGCATGGGATAGAGGAGAGAAGGATCCCCTTGGGGGTGGCCTCTCTTGGGCGCGCCCCCTTTGGGGTAGCCCCTTGAGGGTGTTTCCCTTGACTCCTCCTTGACCTTGTCTTTTCCTTAATTTGGACTTTTTCTTGACTTGAGCTCCTCTTGGACTTGTTGACTTGGGCTCCGAGGTTATGTGGGCTCCTCTTGATTAATTAGGTCTGACCCAGTTAATTTCGGACTCATCATTTTCTAATGTTGAAAATTTGACTTCCATTAAATTTTTTAACTAGTCATTGAACGAACTCGTTATTGTTTGCGAATAATAAAATACTTAGAGAGTTTGGATCAAACTCCAACACACTCTAATACACACTCTGTCGTTGGTGTTGCTGCAACACTAGGAAAGTTGCTAGTCTTTTGCTGGATCACGCTCAGGCGTGAAAGCTTTTTGGCCCAAGAAACATGGGTATTGTGATCGAACCATTCACTGATTTGTTGTGGTGCAATTGAGGCATAAAATCGATGCTTTCTGGTGACCTAATGACCAAATTCTATTCCACATGACATTGGAAAAACATGGTAAACAAATCTTAGTGTTGATTATGATGAAGAATGGTTTATAAAATAGGGTTGATAATACTTGCACACTTCCCATGGTTAACCATAACACATACTCTTGAAATATCAAATGCTATATAATACACGGTTGAGAATACTTGCACACTTCCCATGGTTAACCATAACACATACTCTTGAAATATCAAATGCTATATAATACACTGTTGAGAGTACATGCACACTTACCTTGCTTAAGCATAACACAAAATTTTGAAATAGTAGTTGGCTTTTGAATTGAATTAGTAGTCTGTTCTAGTATTAGATAGGGTTTACAGTCAATTTTTTTTTTAATAGTCAATTGAATAACAATAATACATCAAATCCTCAAATTAAAATTCCAGATTAGATATTCACGAGCCCGAATTTAACTGGGCTAGGCCCAATGAACTGAGAAAAGACCCAAACATCCAGGACCCACGAAAGAGCCCAAGTCACCAGGATCCATGGAGCTGGGTCCACCCGTCAAATGGAGTTGAATAATAAAATTGGAGGTGAATAGTGAAATTAAAGGTGAATAGTGAAATCGGAGTTGAACAGTGAAATCGGAGTTGAATAGTGAAGTGAGTCCAAGGAGATCAAGTGGCCAACACCTAAGCTCCTCCAAGAGGGCGCCACCCAAGCCTCCAAGTGGGGCGTCGCCCATGTCTCCTCCAAGCCATGTGGGCGCCGCCCATATGGCTCCAACTGGGCGTTGGCTTGCCCCTTGGTCCTCTCCTCCTTGCTCCTTCATACTCCAATCCAAGTCCAAGACAAGTCCAAGTCACACCAGCTCAATCCAACTGAGAGTCCTCCTCCGACTGAATAGGAGCACGAGGGATAGGATGAAGGGATAAAGATCTAATCATACCAAAAGTGTGTTTACCAAAGAGGTCTACTCCTACCAAAAGTGTGCTTACCAAAATAGTGGAAGACCCTTTCCTCACGTCACCGTCTCATCGCCTTAGTGAGCATATATAATGTAAGTCCCTCTCCACATGGAAGGGCATGATATTGATCACCTCCTTGAGACCTACACGCCTCCGAATCTCATACACTCACTGCTCTCTCTCTCTAAGCATTGTAAACTCTTCGGAGTACCTTGAAACATTAATAAAGATCGCCGGCCACTGCTGTTATTCAAGAAAGTGGACGTAGGTCACCCGGACCGAACCACTATAAATCTTGGTGTTGACTCTATATTTACCGTTTTACCATTGATTGTCATTGATTGTCTATTTATTGCTCTTTAATTATACATTATCATTCTCTTGACTGTTGATCTTGTACGTAGACGATTTTGTGCATCATCAGTTTGGCGCCGTCTGTGGGAACGACTAGTTTCCTACTCTTTAAATTTATGACAATCACTACCAGATCAATGTCTCAACAGCCAGGAGACAACAACCCTACCCACAGGGAGGAGGCTCCACCTCCCCCTTGCACCGTCGGAACCGTCTGCTACGACGACCCTCGTCGTTGGACAACAATTCTTACAGACCATGCAGTCGCTGGTAAAGCAGAACCAACAATTTATTCAACTGATACTCACCCAAGGAAGGGTCACCCCTCAACCTGTCGCCCATATGGGAGGAGCCCCACTCCCTCCAACAGGAGAGGAGCCACAACCTATCCTTTCTGGGCATCAGGAAGTCCCTCACCATGGGGGTCCTCGCCAGAATGCCCCAAGACCACACTAGGGAGCACCTCGTCCGACAGTCCCTCCTCAACGCCCAAGAAGCTCACATGCTCACCCTTTGCATGTACCTGCACAGGAGGATGATGGAGAGATTCCGTATGGTGACTATGAAAACCAGAACCACTATCCAACTCAAGATGTCCCCAACCAATGGGATGAGAAAATCATAGAGGTACAAAACCAACTCGGTGATGCCCTCAACGCCATCAAGGCACATGCGCTTACGACCGTGGACTACCTGCTTACGACCTAACAACAACAAGGTAAACAAAGGCGCCTAGACGAGGGTTCTCGCCCTCTCCACCTTGGGCGACTCCCATGATGTCGCCTAGACGAGAGGTCTCGCCCTCTCCACCTTGAGCGCCTCCATGATGGCGTCGCCCCTCTACCTTGGGCGCCGGTCTCGCCCTCTCCACCTCGGACGCCTCCCATGATGTGGCCTAGACGAGGGGTCTCGTTCTCCACCTTGGGCGTCTCCTATGATGTCACCTAGACGAGGGGTCTCGCCCTCTCCACCTTCGGCGCCTCCATGACGGTCTCGCCCTCTCCACCTTTGGCGCCTCCATGATGGTCTCGTTCTCTCCACCTCGGACGTCTCCCATGATGTCGCCTAGATGAGAGGTCTCACCCTCTCCACCTTCAGTGCCTCTATGATGGCCTCGCCCTCTCTACCTTGGACGCTGGTCTCGTCCTCTCCACCTCGGACACCTCCCATGATGTGGCCTAGATGAGGGGTCTTGCCTTCTCCACCTTGGGTGCCGGTCTCGCCCTCTCCACCTTCGGCGCCTTCATGATGGCCTCGCCTTCTCCACCTTCAGCGCCCCCATGATGTCGCACAGACGAGAAGTCTCGTCCTCTCCACCTTAGGTGCCTCTATGACGGTCTCGCCCTCTCCACCTCGAGCGTCTCCCATGATGTCGCCTAGACGAGGGGTCTCGCCCTCTCCACCTTCAGCACTCTCCATGACGCCCAAACGATGGGTCTCACCCACTCTCATCAGGCGCCCTAGATGATGGGTCTCACCCCCTCACACTAGGCGTCCAACTTTAGGAGCTCAACACCAGGCACCAGGCACCAAGCACCAGGCGCCCAGCTCCTCCTCAGAGCCCTCCTCGTCTCCATCTTAATGGAATGAGAGAGCCCTCCTCATCTCTATCTCACTAGAATGAGTCAATGGAAGGAGTCTCAGGCATCCAGCTTGTCAACACCCTCTTCTTCTCCATCTCTATGGAACGAGCCTCAGGCGTCCAGTTCCTCAGAGCCCTCCTCATCTCCATCTCTATGAAAGGAGCCTCAGGTGTCCAACTCCTCAGAGCCCTCCTCATCTCCATCTCAATGGAATGAGTCTCCGCCATGACAACCTACTTCTGAGCTATACGTAGCTCTATTAACTGCTCGTGGCATCCTCTCGTACTTGTCACTCGAGCCCTATTGCTCTGCGACATCCTCTCGTGCCTGTTGCCCGAGCCCTACTGCTCCGTGGCATCCTTTCGTGCCTGCCACCTGAGCCCTACTTGCTCCGCGGCATCCTTTTGTACCTGCCGCTCGAGCCCTATCTGCTCTTCAGCAGACTCGTGTGCCCGCCTCTCCGCTGCCTGACTATCGACTACCTTCCCGATCTTCAGCCTATTTGTAAACAAGCAGGGCAAAGCAGCAGTCACCAACAGCTATTCAAATCCAAAAAAATGTAAAGAAAGAAAACCAAGTACAAAATCAAAGAGGAGTGCGGGACATACCTTGTAAGCCTCTTCTACGACAGCCATCTCCCGAGACTATACGTAGCTCGGCCTATGACTCTGTTCTCGCACAGACAGTCACCACATCCAGCTTCATACTCTCTCATGAGTCGCCGACAAGCTCGACCTTACCTGCTCCTAAGCAGCCTTATCTCCAGCTTCGCACTCTCTCATGAGTCGTCAAGCTCGGCCTTACCTGCTCCTAAGCAACCTTTATCTCCAGCTTCACACTTTCTTGTGAGTCGCCAAGAAGCTCGGCTCTATCTCTGCCCCCAAGCAGCATCAATCTCCAGCTTAGTGCCTCCCTTATGAGTCATCAAAAGCCCGGCCTCAAGAGGGGTAGCTCTCTCACGAGCAATCCTCAGACTCTGTCTTTGCTCTCGCGCAAACAGCCTACCTCTCAATCCAGGTAATCATGTTAAATAATTTAATATTTTGAATAACATTGTCTTTGCCATATCTAGGTAGGCTCTTGAAACGCCTTAATCAAAGCCAAGTCAAAGCATGCCCGCCGAGCTATATGGAGCTACGGTCCCCGTAGAAGACCACACAGCAGTCTCAACTCCTATAACAGTACAAGGCTAGCACAAAAGCCCTAGTTTGAAAAAGAGTGGGCCACCACCGGGACCCATCTCACGGGAAGCAACCTGACAATTTGACCTTGATCGAGAAGCACTGGGGGAATCAAACCTCACCCTCATGAGAAGAGGGAAGACACCACCCTAAAAGCACAGAAGTCTCCGTCATCGTTCTGTCAACAAGAGCTCCTGAAAACAGAGATAAGGTCAAGAACCAACATAGCCAAAGGGTATCACAGTTTCCCTATCTGGCAAAAATCCAAGATGTCAATTTGTCTCCCTTGAATGCTTGACAGCTACCTACTAGAACACAGCTATCCACCAACGTCGTTTTCACAAATTTGAGCTTAAAACTCAAATTGAGAGAGATAAAAGCATTTTTTAGAAAAAATTGTAGACCAAACCACATAGGCGGTTTGTATGTCATAGATCTCGAAAAAATATCCAAATTCAAAAAATAAAATTTGCCTCAAACAGACTCTCGTGCGCAAAATTATGGTTGTTCGAAGATTTGCCGGTTGCTCTCGATTTTTTGATACTCTAGCAGCTCCAAGTGCTTCAAGGGCGCCGCCCACCTCAACCACATGGGCGCCACCCACTCCAGCACACAGACAGTCTCGCCCAGGCTGCCTCGCCCAAGCAGCCAGTGACCATGCCAGCTTGCGCCTGCGCCCACACCCAGCGGTCTCTCCCTCAATGTGCATCGCCCTCATGCCTCTCATGGGCGCCGCCCTCCTGGCCTCCTATAGGCGCCACCCTCCACACCTCCATAGGTGTCTCCTATGATATCAAGGACATGAACTCCTCCTCGCCCCCTCTCCTCTACAACTGTTTGAACTCCTAGTTTCCAATAACTTGTTGTGGTACCGAAGGAAATACAAGAAAATTTTGACCCACTCCGATGAAGATAAAGTACATGCCCACAACCCCTTCCTCTCACCAAAAGTCAAAGGCTTGGGGCATGGGGACAAATGACGAGCCCGAATTTAACTAGGCTAGGCCCAATGAATTGAGAAAAGACCCAAATATCCAGGACCTACGAAAGAGTCCAAGTCGTCAGGACCCATGGAGTTGGGTCTACCCGTCAAACAGAGTTGAATAGTAAAATCAGAGGTGAATAGTGAAATCGGAGTTGTATAGTAAAATCGAAGTTGAACAGTAAAATCGGAGTTGAATAGTGAAGGGAGTCCAAGGAGATCAAGTGGCCAACACCCAAGCTCCTCCAAGAGGGTGCCTCCCAAGCCTCCAAGTGGGGCGTCGCCCATGTCTCCTCCAAGCCATGTGGGCGCCGCCCATATGGCTCTAACTGGGCGTTGACTTGCCCCTTGGTCCTCTCCTCCTTGCTCCTTTATACTCCAATCCAAGTCCAAGACAAGTCCAAGTCACACCAGCTCAAGATGAGGATCAAGCCCAATCCAGCTGAGAGTCCTCCTCCGACTGAATAGGAGCACGAGGGAGAGAATGACAGGATAGAGATCTAATCATACCAAAAGTGTGCTTACCAAAGAGGTCTACTCCTACCAAAAGTGTGCTTACCAAAATAGTGGAAGACCCCTTTCTCACGTCACCGTCTCACCGCCTTGGTGAGCCTATATAATGTAAGCCCCTCTCCACATGCACCGCTGTCATTCAAGAAAATGGACGTAAGTCACCCGGACCGAATCGCTATAAATCTTGGTGTTGACTCTATATTTATCGTTTTACCATTGATTGTCATTGATTGCCTATTTATTACTCTTTAATTATACATTTATCATTCTCTTGACTGTTGATCTTGTACGAAGACGATTTTGTGCATCATCAGATACAATAGTATTATTGCTTTCCAAATGTCATGGGTTTTTACGTAACAATAAGGTTATTTTATTATAACATGAACAATTTGAAACACTAAAATAACTTTTTCACATTTAGGGATAAAATTACGTCTATCTGATCTAACCAAATCCCGAAGTGGCGGGAGCCTCTGGACGGCCACCTTTCAAAAATCATCTTTTTAAGTAGTAGAAATGAGAATCTCTTCTAATCATTTGATCACCTTTCAATTGTATTTTTTATTCAATGTCATGCAGTTTTTATGTATTTCGTAGGAATTTTGTGATTGGATCTTGTCGAAATTGGTAGCAAAATTGTCAGTCTATTGCTAGCCATAGTAGATACAACAACTAGCTGGAAGCTGACTGGAATTATTTTTAGTATATTGTAAACATGACAAAAGCTGGGAAACATCCTTCCAACAAGGTTATGGTCTCTTAGTTTAAGTTAGCACACTACAATCCATAAAAGGTGGTAGATATCCTAATTAAAAGATTAACAAAAGATTTCCCGACAAAATTGCATGCCAGTCAAGTAATCTAGTCACGAGAGAGAACGGTAAATCAAATTTAATTTTTTAGAGATGATATAGCATAAATATTTATATATTTTAATATGTCCTCTCTCTTACGGGCTAAATTTTTATATCAAACATGTCCAAATCTTTTAATTGTCAAATTGGTAGCAAAATTCGAATGCAATACCTCGTATTTTGATATAATCTTAGACTATCATTTACTGTAAAGACTTAGGCAGACAGGCGTGTTCAAAATTAATACATAATTACTTTCTAAACCCATTTTAGTATGGGATAAGAGGTAGGTTCTTCTCCCTGAGTGATGAAGAAATATAATTGGAATAGTAAATGATGGGTGAAAGGGTCTTATCATCCTCATAAGAAAGTAGAAAAAGAACAACTGGGGTAGGTTGTTTTCTTTGCAAAAAGCTTCCTGTCTTGACAATGATTTGGCATCTTCAAGAACTCTTTTTGAGCTCTCTAAGGAATATGTGACCCCATCCACCTTTGACGTTATTGAAAATTACGTTAAAGTGTGAAAATTTTTCTTCTCTTTCAAAAAAATTGCCGCGTCATAGCTTTTGAATAATATTGATTCTTTTTATATATGGACAATTGATGTCTGCATTTGATTGTTTATTTTACACTTGATTCGAGAAAATTAACCAAGAATCTGCAAGGTGATGATTTTGATGTATTCACATTTTTGCTAACCACATGAAAATTATGCCACAATTATTTTGAAAATTTCCAAGCCATCCAAAGCAAGTTTTATGATTTTTTTCCACGTAATCCAATATATTTTGTGCCGAAATAGAAGCCTAAAGAGACAAAATAAGAAATTAATTTTCTCAATATTTTATAACTAAGTAGTTAATGGGTGAATCTTTGTCTAAGACAAACTTTCATCGAGGTTTCAACCCCATAAATTTAAATAAGACTAAATATACAACAATGAATCACTCGCCAATACATACTCCATGAGCAACTATCAAGAAACATTGAGAAAAAAATTGTTGAAAGGAGGGCAAACTCGTCCCTTAAATTTGGGACTAATTCATGTGAAATTCAATCCAATCCCCTTAATAGATGCATAAAAAATGTTGCGATGACATGACATTAAATAGTCTTAAAAAGATGATATACATAACTGAATTTATTGAAATTTCTCTATCACTGAAAGCTAATGGCCAAGCGAAATTAGGTAATTTGATGTCCTTTTCTTTGCAAACCATCCATTAGATACGAAAATCCTTGCTTTGTGCCATGATTTGCGTTTGGCTTCATTTCCTGAATGACTCTGAATAAGCCACGGTTTCTCTAGGTCAAATTTGACAACAACTACCATGTTTTACTTGTATTTTTTATTTTATTTTATTTTATTTTTATTTGGAATAGGCTTTGCTTGAAAATTGAGATGTGGAATTACACAATCTTTTCACTTAAAAAAAATCACCAAATGAGCAATGTGGGTTTGTCTAAGCGCTTAAGGATTACCCACTTTTGGTATATTCACTTTTTTTTTTTTTTTTTTATCATGAGCTTCGTGTTATTTTCATGTTACGATTGCTCAAGCTTGAATTGGGCCGAGCTTATTTTTGAGTGGGTTAGAGATCGGAGTAGATTTACTAAATCATCAATCTGCCATAGACCACTCGACCCATGAAAGCTCTAGACATGACTTGGAGTCTAGTAAAATTAACTAGAGAGCAATTTTAATCTCCTCTCTTTATTAAACCAAATCTATCACTCCCTCGAGAAAAATAAAAAATAATGTCGCACTTAGCAAAATGGTTATTGAAACTTAAACCAAGTTAATGCAAAATAGTTAGATTAGTGAATCCAATTAAATTTTCGTAAAAATTCATTGGTTGAAACTATAACCAATTATTTAATGTGAAGAAATTGGTGCACGCCACATTAAATGGCAAATAAAAGAACACCAATTGCAGTTGTATTTTCCCTTTTTTGGGGGGTAGAAAGCAGAGTTGTTCAATAATGCAATGAGATATGATCTGTCAATTGCCTACTTCAATCATCATTTATATAGTAGAAGTAGCCGTGGGACCTTGCAATGACAAAGAAACTCCATTCTCTGCTCCAATTTTCTTTGTAGAAAAAGAATATTTGTATTAGTAAAGTCCTTATGAAAAATTGTTAAAAACTAAACTAGAATTTATTCAAGTTCTTGATTTTTTTTCCTACTGCTATATCATTCAAAATATATTGGTGAGAGACTCACTTTGATTGATGATCATTAATCTATCCTAAAAAATTGAAGGAGTCTATAGTTGAATGGACATCAATCCTTCTTCTAAAGATAGTAGTCTAATATAAATTAAAGAGTTATTGGAGGATAAAATAAAATATTTTTTTTTCTAAATGTGTAACGGATGGTAATGATTAGAGAAATATGACACTGACCACATAATCAATTGTACAATATAAAATAATAATAATTAAAGATATAATATAAAAAAAAACCATGATATCAAAGTATAATTTTCTCGTAAATTTATCTACGTTATCAAATTGTTCCTAGTCCATGGTCTCTGAGTCACTACGTCATAGTAGTTGAGCAACAGACTAACAGACAAGAGGAAAAGCGCGTGGGCCCTACTACGACTAAATCCTCATCCCGTGGACTTTTGTGCGCACGGTCCCCTCTGTTTTATGGGCCCCATACCTAAATCTTTTCTTCAAATGACAAATTTACCCCTGCCTGTCTATCAGCCACCTGTTTGTACAAAGGACAAGGTATTTTTCTGACACGTGTACGATTGGTAGGGCGAGTTTTGAATGTCGAATACGAGAAGATTATCAGAAGGAGGAAAGGGCCCACGCTTACAGAAAAGCCTCCTCCTACCTGACTGCAGAAAAAAACCACTCTTGACAGCGATTTGGCGCCAAAACAAATAAATCCATATTTAGAAAACAGATATAGAATTTTTGGTCAAGAAAAAGGAAACAGTTAAGAGCTTGAAAATTATGCACACAATGGCTCCGCTTGAGCCCATTTCTGAGCCAACGGCTTGCTCTTTTATTTTTCTATTTGTTGTTGTTGTTGTTGATTGGTGAAGATGACTTTTAAACTTCAATTATAGGTGAAATTTTTTATTCGATAGAAAATTAAAATAAAATTAGTCACTTCAGATTAGTTAATTGTACTTTCCTCACTCAACAAGATCAATTCGTTATTGATATGAACTAAAAATTGATATAATCCTCTTAGAGCATTTCTAATAATAAATTGTATTTTATTTATTTTAAAAGTAATTTTTTCTATTTTAACTACTCACTTTTTCAATATACACTTTAACAAATTCTTTATATTTTTAACTACTCCTTTTAAATATTATTTCTCATTTCTTTTCTATTTTTTTTTTTTTTGGAATAATGAAAGAGAGAAAGAGAGATAATGGAAGAAAGGAGAGAAAGAGAAAGAAAATAATATAAAATATGTTAACAAGTTGTTATAGTTATATTCTATATTTAAAGTATCACTGTAACAAAAATGTATTTTAGATAATATGAAAAAGCATCTGTTGGAGCATAAAGTTTGGCTTTGGTTAGCTAAATTATAGCTATTTTTGTGTTTTACAGTATCTGTTGAAGATGTTCTTACAAGTAATAAATGAATTATAACAATAAAATATAAATAATCTATTTTTGTTACATGATAAAATCGTTTAGCTAATATTATATGAAAAATGTCTGATTGTTTTATGTTTTTCATTTTGTGATTTAATAAAGTAAAAGTTGTTCTATAATGAGATAATTTTTTTTAATTGTTTCTGGAATAATCAGATTTAGTTCTGGACAGCGTAGATTGTATATCTGGTTGAGAAGAAACAAAGACCATATTCATGATTTTCTAATTTATGATTATTTTCTCAATCTAGATACAACTCATCTAAACAATAAATAAGATCAATTCATTGACAATCTTGCCCTTTATTCAATCATGAATGTCATGTCAATATTTAACTATGTTGTATCAACTTTGATTATACTTTATTTTTAGAAAATTTTGTAATTGTCATAGTTTCCTAATCTCATGTCCTAAATCATATCATTTTTTCTTATGTTATTTTTAGATCGTTTCTGGTGTCGGATAAAAGACAAATCAAATGTTATTTGTTACGCTTGATGAAAAATTTTTTTGTTAGAATATTTTTCCCGTTGCCAGTTTCAATTTAGATTTGGACACTTAGAATTGCAGAGCATTTTTTAAAACACTTTTTCTCACACAATTCATATCAACAAAATTAATTCATTTTCATTAACTTGCCTGTAAATAGGTGAACAATACAGAAATCACACAATTGCCAGACACACAAAAGTCCGAACTTGGTTGGGCCCAGCTCGGTTGTGGCTCGTCCAACTGCCTTCAAATATCAAAGTTAATTTACTTTTGATAAAATCAATTTATCCAATCAATTTGTGGTTCGGATTGACCAGGGTCAACTCAGCTTGAATAGGTTCATGCCTTTCAAATAACCAATTCCTATTCGAAAGATAAACAGTCTTAAATGTATCACCAAAGAGTATCTAACTTCTTTTCTAATAATTTTCAATTTGAATATGTGCAAACTTTTGTCAAGTGAACTTCAATAAAAATCTAAGTTTGACAATGGAGTTTGGATCAAGTTTGAGTTCCACTGGTAACAACTGAATTAAATTTGAACTTACTCAAGTTCCGAGAATCACATCAAATACTGGGTAAAAAGAATCAAATTTTCTTATATTTTTCCTGAATTTTGGATAAGCGCCCTACTCTAAAATTTGCAAGATTTATCATGATATAGCAGTTGAAAGTTATGTCAATGTCCACATTAATGGTCCTAGTCTATGTTTAACCAAACATCACTCCAAAGATAAAGCAATCAAACTAATGCATTATTATCAATTGAAAATGCCTCTTTTGCTTTCTTTTCTACTCAACTAGATCGTGCACACGTGTCTTGTATGTGGACTTTTTGAGTTATGATTGTTTTTGAAATAATTAAATAAATATAATACCAGCTACATACTTATAAATCTAACATTTTGAATATTCCTATTATATAATTTGTGTAATTTGTAATGGACATAACACTACCTATTTGCAGAACAAATATTAGTTTTTTAAGATTTTATTTTCTATTAAGTTTTGATGAATTACCTTCTTGTAAACCTCCACCCTTAAAATTTAAAACTTCTCACATGAAATAAATTATTTAGAATAATTTTATTTGCAATATCATAGTAATGGTACAAATATATTTTATAGTATGTGGGTATATATAATTAAAAAGTATCGCAGACACTTATTAAATTATAAAAAATATGGAAGTAAACTATTTTAAGTTATGGTGGCCATTTAATTATACACAATTGGTTGAGAAAATTTTAAAAAGTTAAGTTGTGATAAGTAATTTAATGTGATACTGAACATATTCGTAGCATTGCTAATCGATACAAATAAAATATTTTCTAGTATTGCCAATAAACATAACTAAAGAAGATTTATTAAAACTAAAACATAAAAGAGAAGAAAATGGAAAGTTAGGTCTTGATAATCTTATTCAAATTATATTAAAATAAATCTTAAACTAAATAAGGCTCTAGTGCATTTATGAAATTTCATTTGAAAATTCAGAATCTTGTCATCAACTAATGAAAATAGATAGACATAAATAAAAGTAAAATTTAATTATTTTAACAATTAATTTTTGTCTTTTAAAAGAAAGAATATGAAAGGCTTGAATATGTGTAATAATAATGAAGTTTTATTAATATGAATTCTGTATTAATAATGTTAGTATTGTGAGAGTAAAATTGTCCAATTAAAAATTTAACATCAATCAAGTCTTATTAATATCAGGTTTTTTTTAAAAATAAGACTAGTACTATCTTTATATATTGTTTTAAGGTTAAAGTAATCAATCAAAAAAATTTCTTGATAGTATACTTTTATTAATAGTATAAATATAAATTAGATCATTTAGGAAAATGTGGAGACAGAAAGTCACAAAGTTAGGAAGTGCCCTTTTTGGTAGGTGCGTATTGCGACTTGTGAGAAACTTTACAGCAAGAAAATTTTATGTCGTATCCCATTCATAAGTGTCTCGTTTGCAATGGGTATTGAAGAATTGATTAGTAGACACTCTGGTCTCTATTTTGAACAAATTCCTTCCTAGACATATGTGCACACGACATCGCTCCCATCTGACCTCTATGTCTAAAATTTACTTACGATACAAAAGGTCATGCAATTTTCTTGGAGAAGATTTCTGGAAACATTCTTAAGCAAAAACCTACCAATGGGAGTCTAGGAATATGAAGAAAGCAATCCTTTCAATTATGTAGGAAAGACAAAACTGTGGGATTTCCTATCAAAGTTTTTTTCTTTCTTATGTCACAACTAGCAATAATCATGATGATACCAAAAATAATTCTAAGTGTGAGCTCAGACCTCTAGGCCAGGTCAGGAGGTCAGACAAGACAGAAGAGCTTAGAGAATCAGAGCTCAGCTTCATTCAAACGGGATATTGACAGGAATGGTGTAGGGACAGCTGGATAAACCGCAAGCACCCCAAAAAAGATGGAAAGCTAGAGTCAAGGTATAAAACTTTCAACCAACCAAGATTCTTCCCAAAAATTAAGAAAAATTCCACGGATGCAAGACAAGGATCTCGGTGTAGATCCCTTAGAAGTAGGAATTAGTCTATATATACTGAACAGTGCCTCCATTGAGACACAAAAAAAAAAAACTCTAGTGGCACATACACTATTCTGTAAATCACTCAAGTTATCAATAAAGAGAAAAGGAGCAAGAGCCTTCATAAAAGAGTGGACTAGCCGAGCTCTCGAGTCAATGAACCACTATACATCCTCATTGCAATCATCCCTTATCCCCCAACATTATTATTCCCTTAGTTAAGAGTCTTGTAGCTCCGTGTTAATCACCTGGTATTCTCCTACCTTATGCTCATCCACCCGAAATTTACACCATCAGTTTGGTGTCGTTTGTAGGAACGACTATTCTCGTTTTATAAATACGCTGATCATTCAGTGACTGATGGTCTCGACCCGCAATATGAGTCAAAGTCAAACAAATCCACCGCGCATGCAAGACCAACAAGAAGCTACAAATGGCAGACAAGCCGAGAATGATCCAGAGACTAATCCCCCCATAAGGGATCCCCCTACGAATAATGAGTTGGATGCACTCCGTCTTGTTAACCAGTGTCTACTACAACAAAACGAGGAGCTATTGAAACTCTTAAAATGCTCACAGGAGACACGACCTGCCCAAGAAGGCTCGAATAATCTCCCTCGCAGAGAACAACACCACCTCGACCCCCTCAGAGAGGCCAATGAAGGAGGAGAAAAAAGCCAGACCATGGGGAGGGATCCACAGCTACCTCCTAGGAATGGCCACAACGAAGAAGTGCAAAGTCAAAACGATGGGGGGAGGAGTGATTTCCTCCCCTATCAGCAGGAAAGAAGAGAACAGTACTGGGAATAACGCTTTGAGTATATTAAGCAAGAGCTCAGCCACATGAAGGAAGCTGTTAGGAGCAAGGCTCCTGTCACGATGGATGCCCTGGTGCAGCAGACAGAGTCACCATTTACCATGGGGGTGCTATACTTTCCTTTCCCCAAAAAATTCAAGTTGCCTCAGATTGAGGCATTTGTCGGGACAAAAGACCCTATGGATCACCTCACCACCTACAAAAATCAAATGGAGTTGCACGGATATCAGGATCCCGTGCGGTGTAGAGCCTTTGCCATTACTCTTAAAGGATCAACCTTAGCATGGTTTAACAGACTTCCCCCGACTTCAATTTCTTCCTTCAAAGAGCTCTCAATCTCCTTTTATCCCACTTTATAGGAGCTCGGGTATACAGGAAGCCGAGTTACCATCTATTGAATGTAGAGCAGGGATCAGACGAAAACCTCATATCATACGTTCAGATCATACGTTCAGAAGTTCAATTCAGAATCTTTTAAGGTATATGTCCTCGATGAAAAGTTCGCCATTACCGCATTCATTGCAGGGCTCGGGGTACAATCAAAGGATCTGATATTTTTCATATCAAAGAACCCTTAGGCAAGTATGACTGAGAAGTGTTGGCTAAAGTAGAGAAGTATATAAATGGTGAAGAAGCACTCCTCTCAAAGATGGGAAGTTCTTCATCACGTAAAGAGAGGGGGAAGGAAGAAAAGAAGAGGGAAAGAAGTCCCAAGAAAGAAAGAAAAGTGAGATAGATCTCTAAGAAGAGACAGAGATCGTTCCCCAAAGATGAGAGACAATGTTAGAGATCGTCTGGGGCCCCTACTACCAGAGCTGCAACTGAGGTACCCACCTCAACAGCTAACCCTTCTCACCGCCTCTATATCACAAGTCTTATATGAGGTGCAGAATGAGAAGTTCCTGAAATGGCCACCTCAGATGAAGGCAGATCCGGCGAAGAGAGATCCCACAAAGTACTGTGATTACCATAGAGATCATGGCCATCACACGGATGACTACATTCAATTAAAGAAGGAAATTAAATTTCTAATCCAGCGGGGACAATTGTGTCGCTTTGTGGCCCAAGACAATCAAAACCGAGCTCTTCCACCTCCACCACCTCAGCAACAGGCTCCTGCGCAACATCAACAACCCATGGGGAAAATCAGAGTGATATCAGGAGGATTTGCAGGGGGGAGAATCCAGTGCAGTCAGAAATGCTCATTTGCGCAGAATTCGAGTTGATGAGTTGCTAGAGGTGTGCACCATGTCTAAAGCACCACGGTTAGACACAACCATAACCTTTTCGGACTCGGATTTGGAGAGCTGCCATCATCCCCACGAAGATCCTTTGGCAGTAAGGGCTGTTGTGGCCAATAGAACAGTGCATCAAGTCCTGGTAGACAACGGGAGCTTGGCATACATCATCTTTGCCTCTGTTTTTGACAAAATGGGCATAGAAAAAGAAAAACTAGAGCCAATAAGTACCCATCTGTTGGGATTATCAAGAGAGAGGGTGTTGCCCCTACAATCCATTTAGCTCATACTCACCATAAGGGACCCTCTCTGCCAGGCCACCACAGTTGTAAGATTTCTAGTGATTGATGCTCCTTCGGCATATAATATATTGTTGGGGAGACCTTCCCACAACACAATGAAGGCCATCCATTCGGCATATCACCTTGTGGTGAAGTTCCCGACAGAAAATAGAATTGGAATGGTCAGAGGAGATCAGCGTGTAGCTAGAGAGTGTTACATGACCTCTATGAAGCAGAAAGAGGTGGAAAGCATCCAATTGGACGAGCTCGACATGAGGGATGAGTTGGAAACTAGACCAACACTATCAGAAGAGCTGGAACCTATTCAGCTCGATGATGAACCATAACATCTTGTCTACGTCGGTTCCAAGCTAAGCAAGGAGATTAAATACCTTCTCATCCAATTCCTGAAAGAAAACGCTAAAGTGTTTGCTTGGAAGCAAGAGGACATGGAGAGCATTGATCCCTCAGTTATCACTCACAAGTTAAGCATAAATCCTGCTTATAAGCCCGTCAAATAAAAACTAAGAAGATTCGCCCCAGAACGCCAGAAAGCCATCAATCAGGAGGTCGATATGCTTCTCCAAGCCAAGGCTATCAGGGAAGTAGATTATCCTATCTGGTTGGTCAATGTGGTCCTTGTTAAGAAAACCAATGACAAGTGGCGGTTATGCATAGACTTCACTGATCTCAATCGAGCCTGCCCCAAGGATAGTTTTCCTTTACCTCGGATTGACTTGATAGTAGATGCTACCGCTGGGCACGAGTTCCTCAGCTTCATGGATTCCTTCTCGGGGTATAACCAGATCAAAATAGACCCCAGTGACTAAGAGAAAATCTCATTTGTGACGGAATAAAGAACGTATTGCTATCAAATCATGCCTTTTGGCTTAAAGAATGCAGTAGCTACCTACTAGCACTTGGTGAACAGAATGTTCCAAAGGCAAATTGGAACAACCATGGAGGTCTATATTGATAATATGCTGGTAAAATCGTTAAAGGGCGAGCTCCATATCCAATATTTGGCGGAATCCTTTCAGGTACTAAAAGAATATAAGATGAAGCTTAACCCTGCCAAATGTGCTTTTAGGGTTTCAGCAGGGAAGTTTCTAGGCTTCATAGTGAATAGTAGGGGAATATAAGCCACTCCTGACAAAGTAAAGGCAGTACTACATATGCAACTACCCTCAAATACAAGGAAAATTCAGCGACTGACAGGAAGAATAGCTGCCTGAGCCGTTTTGTATCTCGGTCAAGTGACAAGTGCCAACCTTTCTTTCGAGTATTGAAGAAATCTTTTGAATGGGATGCCCAATATGAAGAGGCATTTAGATCTTTGAAGGCTTATCTGAGTTCCTCCCCTATTCTTGTCAGTCTCATAGAAGGAGAAGTGCTCACTCTATATTTGGCTGTCTTAGATTTCTCCACCAGCGCAACACTTATAAGGGAAAGAGATAGAGCTCAACAACCAATATTACTGTAGTAGAGCTCTGAAGGGTGCAGATGAGAGATACCCGAAGATAGAGAAGCTTATCTTAGCTTTGCTCACCACAACTAGAAGGCTCAGATCATACTTTCAGGCCCATACCATAGAGGTTCTGATGGACCAGCCGATGAAACAGGTATTACACAAGCCTGAATCCTCAGGGAGATTGATAAAGTGGGCCATTGAGCTTAGCGAATTTGATATCAGATATAAACCAAGAACAGTTGTAAAAGGTCAGATTCTAGCAGATTTCATCGTAGAATTCACAACAGGAACGCCTATGGAGACCACACAGCTAGTACCTAATCTTCCAATATGGAAACTTTCGGTAGATGGTGCAGCCAATGCCCAAGGAAGTGGAGCAGGTCTAATTTTGACCTCACTAGATGGACTAAACATCGAATACGCCCTCAGGTTTGGGTTTAAAGCCTCAAACAATGAGACAGAGTATGAAGCTGTTATTGCAGGGCTCAATCTGGCTTACTCGATGGAGGCGAAGTAACTAGAGATCTGCAGTGATTCACAGCTTGTGATAAGACAAATAGAGGAGTCTTATTAAGCTAAATGAGAGAAGATGATCCTTTACCTCAGAAAGGTACATGAATTAATCAAGAAATTTGTACAAGTTAAGGTCAAGCATGTTCCCAGATCTAAGAACTCAAGAGCAGACTCCTTGGCAAGGCTTGCAACTGCCTCGCATGAAAGTTTGGAGAGGTTAATTCCAGTAGAGCATCTAGCAAAATCATCTGTCGGCATTGAGAATAAAGAAATACTTCCTGTGCAAGCCTCACCGAGCTGGATGGACCCTATTCAGGATACCTTTGGAGTGGAATCTTGCCAGAGGACCCCAAAGAAGTAGCAAAGCTAAGAACCAAGTCAGCCAGGTTTTCTATTTTGCAGGAAAGCATTTACAAGCGAAGTTTTTCAACACCTCTCATTAAATGTGTGGAGAATGAAGACGCCAATTACATACTTAGAGAAATTCATGAGGGAGTTTGTGACAACCACATCGGAGCACGGGCCTTGGCAGGAAAAGCATTAAGGCAGGGATATTATTGACCCATAATACTCAAGGATGCCACGGATATAGTCAACAAATGCACAGTCTGTCAAATGAATGCCAATCTCCTCCATTGCCCACTAGAGCTCCTGACCTGAGTGGTTAGTCCTTGGCCCTTTCAGCAGTAGGGTTTGGACATACTCGGGCCCCTTCTAATTGGCGTAGGACAATGCAAATTCGTCATCATTGGAGTGGACTACTTCACTAAATGGGCAGAGGTGGAGCCTTTGACTACGATCACGGAGCAAAAAGTCCAGAACTTCACATGGAAATCAACAATTTGTAGATTTGGAATCCCCAGAGCAATAGTTTCTGACAATGGGAAACAATTCGACAACCCTAAGTTCAAGAGATTCTGCGCTGAGCTAGGAATAAAGAACTACTTTTCAGCCCCAGCTCATCCACAATCCAATGGACAAGCGGAGGTAACCATCAGAACCATCAAAGCTGCGCTAAAAACCAAGCTTGAAACTCTAAAAGGAAAGTGGGTGGAGCATATTCCTGAGGTGTTATGGGCTTATATAACAACTGCGAGATCAGCAACTCAGGAAACACCATTCGCTTTGGCTTATGGAACAGAAGTAGCATCTCCAATAGAAATCAGAATCCCATCTCCAAGGACCGAGCTCACAAATCCAGAGCACAACAATGAGTCTCTCCTACTGAACCTTGATCTCTTGGATGAAAGGAGAGACAGAGCTCTGCATCGCATCTAGGATTACCAGAGAAAAACCAAAAGGTATTACAACAAAAAGGTCAAGCACAGAAGCTTTATGGTGGGAGATTTGGTGCTTAGGAAACTCCTACTTACCAGGAAGAACCCCTCCCATAGGAAGCTAGGTTCAAATTGGGAGGGTCCCTTCATCATATCCAGGGTGATAAGACCTAAAAATTACGAGCTGCGGATCAAAGAAGGAAAAGTCCTACCTCATTCCTAGAACGCAGAACATCTCAAAAAAAAAAATTCAGTAAGTATTCTTTGTAATAGGATCATTTCTAATAAAGTGACAAATTTTTGATTCAGACAAGTGTGATTCTCTGAAGTAGTTAAAAAGCCAAAGATGAGCTTTATAGCTCATAAAACAAGATGAGCTCTACAGCTCACGATGAGCTCTTCAACTCATAAAATAAACAAAGAGCTTTATAGCTCGAGATGAGCTCTTCAGCTCATAAAATAGAGAGCTCTATAGCTCAAGATGAGCGCTAAGCTCATACAGCAGAATGACCTCTTCAGCTTATAACAAAAAACCGACGAGCCCTCCAACTCATAAATTAGAGAGCTTCACAACTCAAGATGAGCTCCTCAACTCATAAAATAAACAAAGAGTTTTATAGCTCGAAATGAACTCTTCAGTTTATAAATTAGAGAAAAGCCCAGTAGCGCACGATAAACTCTTCAGTTTATAAATTAGAGAAGAGCCCAGTAGCTCACAATAAACTCTTTAGTTTATAAATCAGAGAAGAGCCCAATAGCTTACGATAAACTCTCCAGTTTATAAATCAGAGTAGAGCTCTATAGCTCATGATGAACTATTCAATTCACAAAAATAAAGGAGAGCTCCATAGCTCATGATGAACTATTCACTTCATAAAAATAAGGAAGAGCTCCGTAGCTCAGGATGGAGTACTCAGTTCATAACTCAGAGTAGAGCTCTATAGCTCACAATAAACTATTCAGTTCATTAAAAAAATGAAAGTTCTACAGCTAACCATGAACTATATAGTTTTTAGAAAGAGCTCAAAGGTTCAGAATGAACCGTTCAGTTCATAAAGAGGAGGTAAATTATGCATATCCCGGTGAGCCCCAAAAGGTGAGAGGAGCCCACTAGACCTTGGGAATCAAGATTAGCTATCTAGACCATGAGATTCAAAGAAATGGCTCAGGATAAACAAATAGTATGCCATGAAGTGTCTAAAATATAGCAGATAAGCAACAAAAAAGAAAAGTTGTTCGGATTACATCGAAGGGCAACATCAACTGTTGAAAAGAAATTGCATAAAGAAGACTTCTGAAATTTCTAGGCAGAACTACTAGTTCTCCCCCCAAGCATTTCTTCAACTCAACCACCTCCTCCTTTAAACAGACGTTCTCCTCCCTCAACTCTTCCCTCTCCTTCTTGGCCTTCGAAAGTGCCTTGAGAGGCTTGGCTCCAGCAGAAGAAAGAAAAACAGCGCTAAGAGAGCAATCAGAGAATGAAAGAGACTCGCACAACGTGCATCTTTTGGAGGACGGTCCCTCTCCCTCATCCTCCTCAGACTCAGAGGGAGAGAGATCTGGCGAGCTCCAATAGAAGTGAAAGTCAATGGAAGCTGTCACTACACTAAACAGGAAAAGGTGACGTCATCAATTCTGAGAAGGGCATAGGGGTGGATTGCTTCACTTGCTCAATCCTGATAGCCTCCGAAAAATCTAGGTCAGGCACGACTGCACAATAAAGCAAAAGTCAGAACAGAACGTTGAAAAAAGGAAATGATCAAGAAAATCGTCGACGCCCTTACTTATGTGATCAAATTTCCTCCAAGAGCGTGGGATTATGTTTTCTCGTCAGTGGTCCTTAACAGACCTTCAAGAATCCCCAGAAGCAAATAAAAAGCGACTGAGCCACCCTTGGGATGGGGAAGGAATGTCAAGCACCAGCCGGCGATCGGAGAAGTGTCTCCTTCTAAAGCAGCTGAAACAAGGAACATCGTCATCTTCAAGATAATGAAAGTACAGAAATTTGGCAGTTGTGGGAAACTGGTCATTGTCCTGGAGGCGCCAGAATAAAAAGAAGCTGATTAGCACAGCCCACCCTTGAGGAGATAAATGGGAGGAAGGCAGACCATAATATGCCAGAATACACCCGACAGAGGGATGAATAGGAAAACGAAGGCTTGCCTCCAAGGCGCCCTCAAAGAAGCAAGTTTCTCCCCAAGGGAGATAATTGCAAGGCTCATCGGAGGAAGGAACCCATAGGGGAATGTTCAACTCAGGGAAGAACCGCCTTTGCACACCATCCAAATCAGAGGGGGTCATCAGAGAAGGAGCCAAAAACGAGTTTGCCACCCCAGTTTTATTCTGAAAGAAGCACGATCTTGAAAGATAGAGGAAAGAGAGAGAACCATGAGAAATCCCAAGCAAAGGACCAAAGGAATGAGAAAGATTCAAGAAAATCTTCAAGATTTATAAACAAAAAAGAGAAGGCACGAAATTAAAGCCTTAGCCAGTTTTAGGAGGCCCAAGAACCACACCGAAGGTTGGTTATTCTTTAGGCTTCCAAATTTATGAGGACAAGTATGGTTTAGGAAAGCAGTGGAGTGGTACAGATTATTCCGTCAATAACACGTGGAGAATCTCCAAATAATTAAAGCTCACGAAGATTGAAGAAATAGTTGAGAACAAAAAGGAAGGCACAAACAGCAGTGCTTACTCATCATCATCTTCCTCGACTTCATCCTCATGTCTAGCAGGAAAGTCGAGCTGGGCTGAGGTCGGCTCGGATGGACACATGGACCTCTGGGGAACACCCCCCAAGGCCACCAACCTCAAAACCCTTCGGATATACTAGCCAAAAAGGGATTGGTATCTCTCAGATTCATCAAGGCTCCCGTCAATGCAACAACATGGTCCTTACGGACATGCTTGTGATGAGCCTCAACATCTCCCCACTGTGAGGAATGTCAATTCCACCATCCAATGCTCCCTCGAGGACACCAAAACACAACTTCCAGCACTAAAGAGCTTAGACAGACCTCCTGCCTTCAGACAGGATCAGGTCCATGATACTCTTTATCCACCTCGAGCATTTTCAACACTCACGAAGAAAGAAAAATCCAGTACAATAAGCTGCAGCTCCAATTTGAGGGGTAAACTAAAAGTCCATGATGAGGAGGCTCATAGGCACATGCAGCTGTAAGAATCATATCACCAGCAATGCTAGCAGGTGTGATTTGTGCAATTACATCCTTGTTAGTAAAACACATGACAAGCCGATGTTGGGGTGTGTTGTGCTTGTTCTTGTCCTGATTAATTAAACGAATCCTAGCATGGCTCTTGGCACGATAGCCTGTCTAACCCTGCCTCCCTCTCTTGAATTTGACTTGGAAATACTTGGAGCAAGCCCCGACTTTTGAGCTTTGATGAAGGCCATAGACGTAGCAGCGTGAACCCCTCTTTGGGTACTCTCCAGACCCCTGATTTCCAGCTCAGCTCATATGATTCAACGGATCTCTCTAGGGAAACATGTCAGATCTCTTTAGGTCAAGGTCAGCTCAGACCTTTCAGCATGACCCCTACAGAGAAGTTATAAGCTAAAGTTCTCAAGGCTATTTGCTACAAGACCTCGTCGCAAATTCAGTAAGATTGATTCAAGGAAACTTAAAGGTCTCCTTAAAACAGAGGGAGGGGGCTAAGCACATACAGAGCTCAAAGAAATGAGCACAGTAACAAAGACAGCTTGAGTTAGAGGAGAAAATTACGTAGAGATCATACATTGGAGTCATATTGAGCGTGCAAGAAGAAAAATTCGTATTAAAAATAAGAGAAAAAGGTTACATCGAGGTCATGTTAAATATCTTCAAGTATCTTCAAAAACATTCAAGTATTTTCAACAACAAAGTATGTTCAGCATTTGCCTGAATAACTTAAGGCAGCAGTTAAAAAAAAAAAACAACCCTAAGAATTTGTCGGAGCAGGAGGAGAAGAGCTAGGTAGATCAGTAGCTGATGTCCCCAGTGACTTTGAAGGCAGAATTGCAGGCAGTCCAGGATCTGGAGCTTCAGGCAAAAGAGCTATTGGAAGTTCGGGGGGACCGAAAACAGGAACTCCAGCTTCAGATAAAGCCCTAGTCACCAAGTTAGCAGTAAAAGGAATAGGAGCAGGGGGGATCAACAGGCACAAGAACTAGAGAAGTTTCAGAAGTTGTAGTAACAATGGGGGCAATCTCAGAGGAAAGAGAGGTCAAAGGTCTATCTTTTGCTTGGGCCGCTTCCCTTTCCTCCTTAGTAGGGATGCCAAATGTAAAGTCAAGGTCAGGATAGACCTCTTCAGCTTTTTCTTGAAAGGCCAGCCACCATCTGGCCCATTCAGTGATAACATCATCAGTCAACTTGGTGATCAAATCATCCTTCTTCTTGGCAGCAACTCTTTCTTCCTTAAGCTCCTTCCGAATAACATCATTAACATCAGTCAGGATGTCATACTCCCTCTTTATGCCTTCATATAAATTTATAGCCTCAAGGGTGTCACGGCTGGCCTTGATCTCCCCTTTGCTCTTCACCCTTAGGTCTTCCCTCGTCTTCCCCAGGTTATCCTTGGTCTTCCCCAGGTCCTCCTTCGCCTTCCCAAGCTCATCCTTAGCTTGCTGCTTCTCAGTCTCCAATTTCTTGATAAGGGAAGACTGTTTGCTAACTTGCACTTGCAAATCTTGCATCTGGGACTGAAGGGCATTATTGGCTGAAGTCAATTCAGCGTTTCTAAGCTCAAGATCTTTGGAAATCTTGGCAGAACCTTCCAAAGCTTGAATTCGCCTCAACAGACCAATAATATGAATAGCCGCCTGAAACCCAAATTAAGCCATAAGAGCTGGAATAAGTATGAGATAACAGTGCAAGATAAAAGGAAAGGGGAAGTCATTAGGAGTCAGCCGCTTACCGAAGTAACCCCGAACAAGGCTGTAGAAACAGAAGCCCCAAGGGGCATAAAAATAGCCCTCTGAAGGTCAGATTCAGGGAGGATGGAGGCAATGGTCTCTACGGCATGCTTGATGTTGTTGATGAGAGAATGCCCAACTGTTGCGCCCGTGGAGGGTTTTCTTTTCTCCCCTTCTGGCTCTTACAGAGGTGGTTGAAAGGCGCCCCCAGTTGAGCCCATGGGGAGAGAAACTTTGGCAACTATTTCTAAAGCCCTCTCAACCTCTGTTGGAGAAGGAGAGGTCGACTTAAGACTCGACCCTATGACCCCCTCAGAAAGCAAAAGGGCCTCATTTTGAGGAAGAGAAGCCCCCACAGAGCTCTGAATGCCCAGATCGAGGACAGGGGTTACTTGGTTGAAGAGGGGAAGGTTAAGGTCAGTTCTAGCTTTGGGGCTTTAGCTGAGGGGGCGGATCCACTACTAGCCCCAACCTCAGCCTTATGTTTGATCCCACTTCTTCCCCTCCTCAGTTGCTCCACTCTAGCCAGGCGATTTCTTGTAGAAAGGTCTATTAATGAAGAAACAGGAAAAGCAAAGCTGCAGTCTATTAACTCTCCAGCTGCAAGGGGGATAGGGGCTTTCACAGAGATCGGTATTGAAGCTTCTATAACCACTTTAGGGGGTTGAATCCTCTCTCAACGGGCACCCAAGGTTTGATGAGCTCAGAATACCTCGATGGCCCACAATTCTCAAGGGCCAGTGAAACTCGCTTATCCTCAGCACTGAGATCAGGCCTCACCCCTGAAAGGAGCAACACACGATAAATGAGATCAGCATAAGCATGGGGGAGGTTGGGATCAATTTGGTTTCTTAAAGCAGGTGCTTACCCAAATTATCAGGGGCATTTCATATCTAAGGAACTGGCGAAGTGTCAGATTTATCAGTAGGATTATACTCCCAATTTCTACCATGGACAAAGAAGAAAAGTTTTTTCCAACCCTTATGAGAGCTGGGGACGTCAGAGATGATTAGTTTGGCTTTTACTCGCTTTGAAATGTGCCATCGTTTAGGATATATTTCACATCGAAATACTTCATAAGCAGAGAAACAGTGGGGACCCCTAACGAGTGCTGCTTGAAGTAAACGAGGAGACCAACTAAAACACCCTAGAAATTGGGAGTAATTTGAGCAGGACAAACATTGAAATGTTGTAAAACACCCTTGATGAAGGGAAGCAGAGGAAAGCAAAGGTCTTTCTTAAAAGCAACAGTGAAGAAACAGACCTTATTTGGGATAAAAAGGGCATAGGGGGTATAGGTGTCTAGGCACCAGTATTTACCACCCGGAGGAAAGCCAAAGCGGGCGCTAAGGACTTTCATGGTGAGGGGAGTGAGCTCACTCGCATTGGAGCTCATTGCGGCAATGAAGGCCGCACTAGAACCCTCAGGACCTTCACTTTCCTTAGCCTTACCCTTATGTCGGGGCTTAGAAGAAGAGGAGGAGGGAGGCTCCACACCCTTTTTCCCAGCTTCAATAGATTAAACGCCGAGAAAGTTATCAATCTCCTTGCCAACCTCACCCAAATCAATATCTTCCTCGACAGACCTCCCTTCCATAGGAGGGACAGAAGGAAGAGGATTTTCGAAAGGGGCAGACATAAGGGGACAAGAATAGGGAAGGTTAAAAGAACGATAGAGAGGAGGGATGTTCATTAAACACTCCTTAATAACCTTAAGGTCAGCGCAATAGCTTTCAACACTAAGAATTGGCACAATAGCGGACCAATCAGCGAAGTGGGGAAGGGGGACAAGCAATAATCCCGATTGCAGAAGTAAAAAAAGCGAAAAGCCCAAAAATGTAATAACCACCTCGAGCTCGAGGGATCCAGAACGAGAAAAGAAGAAAAAATGAAGCAAAAGACATACCTAGACTAAAACGCTCGACCAATCGCGAACCAGAGGGAAATCAAAAGAAGAAGGCACTAAGAATCTTTGAATTGAACCAGAAAAGCTTGAACTGGAATGAGAAATCAGAGAACTCTAAACTGGGAAGCCAAGAGAGCAAGAAGAAGGCGACGAAGAGGGAAATTGAACAGTGAAAAAAGTCAGTTTCAATAGCCGTTTTGACATTTATAGCTTGAAAGACAAGGGCTGTAATGTGCGCGGAAATCGAGGAAGCTATGATTGATCAAAACTACCTTAAACGACTCCCACGTGCAATTCAAAGACAACCACGTGTAGACTTAGCTCTTTTTCTTTTACAACTCAGCCCTTGCCAAAGCCTGCTTGGGCCAAGGGCTGGCGGGCAACTAATGAAACCAAAAATAATTCTAAGTGTGAGTTCAGACCTCTAGGCCAGGTCAGGAGGTCAGCCAAGATAGAAGAGCTTAGAGAATCAGAGCTCAGCTTCATTCAAATGGAATATTGACAGGAATGGTGTAGGGACAGCTGGATAAATCGCAAGCACCCCCAAAAAAGATGAAAAGCTAGAGTCAAGGCATAAAACTCTCAACTAACCAAGATTCTCCCCAAAAATCAAGAAAAATCTCATGGATGAAAATCTCTCGGTATAGATCCCTTAGAAGTAGGAATTGGTCTATATATACTGAATAGTGCTTCCATTGAGGCACAAAAAAAAACCTAGTGGCACATACACTATTATGTAAATCGCTCAAGTTATCAATAAAGAGAAAAGGAGGAAGAGCCTCCATAAAAGAGTGGACTAGCCGAGCTTTTGAGCCAGTGAACCACTATACATCCTCATTGCAATCATCCCTTATCCCCCAACATTATTATTCCCTTAGATAAGAGTCTTGTAGCTCCGTGTTAATCACCTGGTATTCTCCTACCTTCTGCTCATCCACCCGAAATTTACACCATCAAATCATGTGCCTGAAAAATAGTGTATAATATCAAAATTAAATATTGATCGTATAATATTTATATTTTAATAGTAATTTATTTTTCTTTCCTTTTTTTTAATTACATTATTTAAAATTAAAGTGAACAAAGAGAAAATATACGAGAGAGATAGGGAAGAGAGAAGGGAGAGAGGTATGTGTGATTTATTGGTTTTTTTTAACATTACAAAGTATGTTAGTTGAGTTGTTTAACATTGAGGGTCGTGCAAAGAATATAATATTTTTAAGCGAGAAATTTTTTTTTACATGAATTATGTCATTGGATCAAAGTAGATAAAAATTGGAACAATCTTGACTGTTGTTGTACTTTTATCAATTGAGAATTCAACTTCCTAACTGTAATATTAGATACATTGTTGAAAACATAGTTATCAAAACCGAACCGGTCATCATCCCGATATAGAGATTGGGTCACTAGGTTAGCTACTGGTTGGACTGATCGTATAATAAAAAATAAAAACTGTTATAAATCGTAATGCTTAAGCTAAAAAATTATAAAACATAATAATTAAGCTAAAGTGGTGTACCGATTGTAATCAATTTTCCATCCAAACTCAGTCAAAGATCAATATTAGATACTTTCCGAAAAAAAATATCAATATTAGATGGATCTAAATAAAGCACTTCAGATGAATATTAACACAATAATACTACTATCTAGAAGAGGACAAATTATTCTAGGCTTAGGAGATTAGCTAAGATCACAACATCAATAAAGTCTACCACAGAAAGTCACACACGAGAGGGGAGTCGACAATCTAGGTTGTAGAACATGAGAGAGAGAGAGAGAGAGAGAGAGAGAGAGAGAGAGAGAGCTAATACAGATGAGCACCTTTTTGCTGATCCTTGATCATGATTTGCAAAGTTGTAGTTCACACAGGCGCAACTTGCATGATAACAACAACAACAACACACACACACACACACATAAATAGTCACAATCAAAGAGAGAGAGAGAGAGAGCTAACAGAGATAAGCACATCTTCGGTGATCCTCAGTCACGATTTGCAAAGTCTCAACTAGCACAATTGTGACTTGCATGATAACAACTACACACACTCACATAGATAGTCACAATTAGAGAAAGCAAGGATCTAGATAGGCTGATTGAGTGGCTCTTTGGCAACATAGGCGTTAGTCTATTAGTTAGGAAGAAGAAGAAGAATGATGATTTAGGGTACCCAAATTTGGGTACTTATACTACCCAGCATCAAACCGCTTGTTTATTGGTTTATTTATAAATCTTTCTACCCTGATTTTTGAGTAGATGATGAAAGGGTTAATGGATGAGAAGAAGGGCTCCCTACTTTTTGCTAGACTAATTACTGCCATTTGTCAGGAGAAAAGGGTGGTGATCGAGTCTGATATGGAGCAGACACCCACGGTGAATATCTTAAACTCTAGGTCATTGTTGAAGAGTAGATGTAAGACCTCATAATATGATTAAATAAGGATAATATCATCTTAAGAGTTCTCCTAAGATGAATAAAATCATGGTATAAACTTTATTATCATCTTTGAAAGATTGATAATGAAATTTGAGTTTCGCGTGCATTGACTTCCGGGCTAAATTTAATTTCAGAGGTGTTTAAACTTGAGAATGGTGGCTGGGTAAGTTTCTAAATATATTTTAAGTCAAAAACCTTGGGAGATGTGATATAGGGTGTATTAGAAGTTTGAAAGTATTTAAGAGTTAAAACTCATTTTGAAAAAAAATTGGGTAGGAAAGAATTTGACACTACCTTAGTATTTAGGCCATCACTATTTACCCCAAATACCCGATTAAGCCGATTCTTGTGACATTGTACAATAGACTTCATGGACTATAAAAGTGAATTTCATAAAGATTTCATAAATCAGCTTCTAACTAGGTCAAAATTGAGTCGGAAGTCAAGAACAGAAGCTCACCTAGACTGGGAACACACACGTCCTGATGCACGAGGTAAAGAGTTGTCCGTCCCGGCCTTTTTCGAGTGTTTTTTCCTATTTTGACACTATAAATACCCTAGGGATATATTTTAGGGTTCCTATACATATTTTTTAATCCAAGAAGTCTATGGGAGTCTTGGAGATAGGAAGTAATCACCAAAAAATGCCTCAGGAGTAAGCACAAAAAAATATCGTTTTCATCCCTATTATAATAGAAATAATATATCTACGATGTTTTCATGTTGGTTTGATCCCAATATTCGTTTCTTGAATGAAATACATGTTTCACATCTAACATTTATTCATTTTCTATTAAGAAACCCTAGTTCTTGAAAAATACATGATTTATACACAAGATTCATTCATTCTTGATTGAAAAACCCTAGTTATTGATTTACAATCCTATCTATGTAATAGATTTTCAATGTTTTTATATTCCTTTTTAATATATGCTTAACTTCTTGAATAAACACATGATTTACATCCAAAATCATATGTTCTTGATTAAAACCCTAGATCTTAAATATTGTGAACATTTTTTTCTTCTTTTTACAATCTCTTTCAAATTTTGCTTTAATCATTCTTTCACTTGAGAATTTTAGAACTATAAATTATGGTATACATTAATTTTGTGAAAAAAGTGTTGTTATTATCTCTTGTATGGGTGGGTGGATGTGATGAACGTAGATTTCACTTGAATTTGTAGAGGTTTTCCTACCTTGAGTGTTTTGGTGGTTGTCTAACACTTGTAGGGGTCTTGGTTCCTTGCAAGGGTCAAACCACTATTTGTTCACATAAGTTTAAGTCTGAATATTAGTATACTATTCCTAGTAAAGGATACTTCAATATTGATACGTTGGTACACGCCCTTCTTCAAGTGTTTTAAGTGTTGTGGTCTTGCAAAAATTGATTTGAGATAGTCTGTTTTTGTGGTGGATAGACCAGATAGGTTCGATGTATAGATTTATACTGGTCTACCTACATACATTAGCTATTATGTTATGAAATATGGTTTATGGATGATCCTATGTTGATCCACATTTTAATGTGTTTATTACATAAACTTGAGATCGTTAACTGACACTGTTTTATTTTAAAATTATATACATTTTTTTACAAATTGTGAGTTACCTCTTTTAATGACTTTTAAACCTTGTTTAGGTTTGAGAAGGTTTTTCTACTTGACTTTATTATTCATCCTACCATAAACACTTTTAAAATTGTAGTGTTGAGGATGATCTAGAGCTATATAAACAGGTAGATTGTGATACTGAGGTGTATCATGAAATGGATTTAGATGTGCAAGTTTGAGAATGACTTTTAGTTTATGAGTTTAGATTTGGCAGTTTACTTATGTTATAGATGTTCTTTAGTTAGTGTTGGTGAATATTATTTTAGTTTTGGATGTAATTTTAAGGATTGATTTAGGATTTTAATTTAGTTTGATATTGATTGATAAATGGTTTATTTATTTAATAGTACTTTAGTATTCTCTTATGGTTTGATGGTTGTTAATTATTTAATGCCTAAATTTAATTTTGGGGCATTACAAAGTAGGAATTAGAGCCCAAGAATTAGGTCTTACATAGTAGTTATAGGTTTTGGATTAGCTAGTGGAAGTATAAAGACGAAAGGAACTTTAGACTTGAATCCACGCATTTTGGGAGACAAGTCCATGATCACAATAATTGCCAAGAAAGATGGCTCAATGGTTGAGGGTCATCTCTATAAATAGTAGAGGCTAGACTACTGAGAAAGGATCCACGATCAAACACACAAAATCTTCATAGAGATAGCCTACCTTATACTTATTTCTTGCCTCTGAGTAATTTTACTTTTCTTGTAATCATCACTCCATTGATCTTTTATGCTTTCATTTAATGTTAAGTTCAGTATTAATTTCATGTCCTACATTCAGACTCAGTTTACTTGTTACTTTTTATTCTCACTGTTCTATTTACGATATAGTCCATGACACTTTTATTTTGAAAATTATTTAAAGTCTTTGGATCATAATTCAGAAAAGAACTTAGAGGTAGTCTTACGCCTTGTTATAATGGCCTGAACAGTCACAATTTTAGAACCTCATATCGGTTCGAGTATGTAAGGTCGTATGTGTTTAGGTTTTAAGTCCAATTAAACTTTGGTAAGCGCCAATCCAAAAATATGCCAACCATATTTTTTGGCATGCCTGGTGGGATCATAGGAAGAAGTATGGGGAAGTCCTGAGGAAAGTCAAACTTGGCGCATAAAAAATAACTTTAGTGCATGAGGTTGCTGAAGAAAGCAGGCCTAGAATCCCTAACCTACAATAACAGTTTCCTCCACTCGGGGGGAAAGAAAATTGCCAATTCTACTCAAAGCCTAGAGGCCTTAATCAAGGCTTTATTGAATGAAGTCTCTTAGCAGGTCTCTGGGTTTATCCAAAGCCTACGATATTTGATCAAAAAGGAATCTAGCTATATCAAACAAGCATTAGAGCATCTTATTAATAGTTTAAACCATCCAAGGGGCGTGAGACAACCATTGTTTTCCCCTGTGTAGGCAGTTCTAGTGGAAGCATCAAAACTGGTGTTTCCCTTGTATATGCCACCACAAAGGGCAGTAGGCCAAGAATGGCCATAGTGGGAACAACAACCCACTTTTGCAAGAAGAAATAACCTCCAATCCTGAGGTTGGGGGCAAAGGAGATAGCCACCAATTGTTCTTTCAGTGACACCTTAAGTGGTCATGAACAAACACCAAATAGACGAGATCATCCAAGAACATGTCGGCCCCACTATGGGGTTGGTCACCATCCCAACTGGGCAGATAAGGATTATGAATATCCTTAGAGATACAAGGTTCTGGTGTTTGGTACATTTTTGGGAGAAGATGGCCAGTCGATCATGGAACACATTGTCCATTTCACCATAAAGTGTGGCGAGGGCTAATAAGTTTTCAAAACTAAGGCTATTCACCAATTCCTTCACGGAAATAGACTTTAGATGGTACATCAATTTTCCACCCAATTCTGTGTTGGGCTGGCTAGCTTGAAGATAAGTTCCACGCTCAATTATACCGTATTGAGCTGAAAGTAGCCATGGTCATTTGGCCAGGTTGTACTAGATAACTAGGAAAATGGATGAATAGTACATCACACAATTTAAGATGGCCAGGAACCGATGTAGGTTGGCATTGCATGAGATAGACTATGTGCACATTGTGCAAACCGCTATAGGTTTCAAGCTCCAAAAAAAGTTCGAGGGAATAGAGCAAATCCTACATAAGGAGTTGGATCGAATAAACATATCCAAAGGAACATATTATAGGGATCCTAACACGGATCTATTTATTGTCGAGCCAAACTAAGAGGTCAGAAATCGTGGCAAGATGGCCACATGTGTGCAAGGCCTTAACTAAGCCTCCAGAAAGTCAAGCACAGGCCACACTAAGTGTTGAAAAAGGAACCAGATAAGGAAATGACTAGAAATGTGAGTTTGAAATTGCAAAGGCTGATAGACAACATTATCAATCTATCATTCGGTTACAAGATTCCATCGGTTGCAGAGTTAAAGAACAAGACATACTGCAAATGGCACAATTTGTGGAGCCATTCTACTGCTAACTGTATCTTGTTTCAGAATGCCATCCAGGACGACCTGACCAAAGGCTATTTGATCTTCGGGGATAAGGAAAAGTCAAAGATATGGATTAATACTAACATTTCAATAAGATAGCAACCATTAACATGGTGGAAGTGGGTTAGCCGAAGACCCCACAAAAAAAGGTAAACTTTGGTGAAGACAGATCGACTAATGACAAGAAGTCAAGGAGAGAGAAAGGCAATACTCCCTAGGATGATTCATTAGAGGAAGACTCTGGGGGTAAGTCGTATATTTCACCAGGACTCCAAGTGCAACTTGACATGGTCAAGAATGGACTATGTCCCAGATGCAAATCCTTTTATAGTATCATTCTGGACAAAGAAGAGCGAGGAGAATCATCTAAAAGGGTACAAAAAAAGTGGCACTACAGAGGTATTCATTGGGAGCAACCAAGTGAGTGGTCGCTACCCAAGGGAGATTACAAGGATCAGCCCAGTAAGTTCATGTGGTTGAGCTATAGAGGGCATAATAGAGATATACCGTAATCTCTGAAAGGTCGATAAGGTATAAGATATGAAGAATCTCTGAGGGTTATCAGGACTGATCTAGGATGGTGAAACAAATAGAGTCGATGGAGGACCATTGGTGCATAACCCCACATCCAAAGTTACCATTATAACATCATCCGCGTCTGTTGTCTCGAACTCAGAAGCGAAACAAGCAGCACATTCAAGTAGAGCTTCATAGATAGGAAGAATCTCAAGAATTGGAAGCCTGCAAAGGGTGAGAAGCATTTCAACAACATCACCCTTAGGGTGGGGGAAATTAAGTCCCGATTTGGTATGTTGTCGCCTCCATAATGTCCAATGGCTTCGAAGAAGACCATGGTTGAGGAGAAGGAGAAAAATAAAGCAAAACTTGAGTCCCTATCCGAGGAAAGTATCAAGGAGCAAATGGTAAAGAAGCTGGTAGAATATATGAGAATCGCACTAAACATTCCCCAAAGACTTGTAAGGGTGGAAAAAAGTAAGACCCTGCCGACGAAGATGGCAATGATGGAGGTGATTCTATCCAGTTCGGCATGCTGGGGCATTCGGTGTTCGTCAATGCCCTTAGGTTATTACCAACATCATTCAAAAGTCCAGGACACAAGCATATTCTTTGGAGGGAGACTTTTAAGACGTCGAGGAACAAGGGTCGACGTTCATGGACAAGGAAAAACCGTCCAAAATCAAGATAGAGTGCTCTCTTGAGACATGCTAGGTCTAGGAGGTGAAGACAGACAAATTCCCATATGCCAATAGTCCAAGAGGTTGGTCGTTTAGCAAACTTATGCAGTCCATGACATAACATTTAAAATCGATTTATATCTGAGTGCACTTGGAGGAAAGACCCTTCAACAGAGTCTTGGTTGAAAATGGAGCGACCGTCAACATTCTCCCTATAGCTACCATGAAAAAATTGGGAAAGAAAGAGGAAGACTTGGTCCACACCGACTTGAGGGTGAGTGGATTCACAGGAGGAGTCAACAAGACGGTGGGGGTTTTACTGATCGAACTAGTGGTCGATAGTAGGACTAACATCATGCTGTTATTCGTAATTAATACAACGACATCCTAAAATGCATTTTTGGGTTGAGATTCGATCCATTTGAGCGAGTGCATCCCATCAACTATTCATCACCGGCTGCTCATATGGAACCTTGATGACTTTGAGGTCATGGAGATAGATCAGACTCTATTCATGGTTGATATTCACATGGCCTACGCTTAGCTCTATGAAGAAGGAATAAGGCCAATAAGTTCCAAGGCCAAGACAAGTATGGGAAACCCAGGAAATTCATGTTTCAAACTGACTTGAAGTCCATTGAGATTCACCAAGTGGAAAAAGTGATCTTTCGGCCCTAATGTGCAAAGGTCGAACAACGCGAAAGAAATAAAGAGCTCGTTTATTAATGGATCTCAGCGACAATAAATAGAGGAAGTAGGTCGTGAGGGTCTGTATTGTCAGGATACAAACTTACTTGGCAGAAAAGAGAGTTGTGACATTATAAGCGGCTAGCACACAACAAAGCATCATTAACATGGTGGAATGTGAGGAGGAAGACTCTAGACAGTTTATCCCCCGAGAGTTCATCAAACTAGATGAAATCAATGTTATTCCCACCAAACTCAACGACTTGATCGAGGTTCAAGATCCATTGCTTGAAGTTAATCTTGGCGAGCCTGGGCAGTACTGTTTGACCTTTGTTAGCAAACTGTTGGAGTCAAATTTCCAAGTGCAACTTATACAACTACTAAGATAATATAGTTATTGGTTCACCGTAAGTTATGAAGAGATGCCAAGGCTAGATCCGACCTTAGTGGAGCATTGATTGCCAATCAAGGAAGGATACAAATTGATTAAACAAGCCCCAAGATTGATTTCCAAATAAGTAACCTTGTTGGTGAAGGAAGAGATTGAGTGCCTCCTACAAGCTAAGTGCATCCAAGTGGCACGATATATAAAATGGGTGTCCTACGTTATGCTGATTAAGAAGAAGACCGACAAGATCAAGGTTTGTTGTTACTACTACGACCTAAACGTCACAACCCCTAAAGATGAATATGTCATGTCACTGGACAATCAACTTGTAGATGCGGGAGCCATGAATGTGATCACGTCATTCATGGACAGTTATGCGTGCTACCATCATATCTTCATTTCGAAGGAAGACCTGCACAAAACTACTTTTCAATGTCCTAGGTCGATTGGGATGTTTGAATGGAGAGTTATGTTTGGACTAAAGAATGCAGGGGCCACATACCTGAGAGCCATGAACACTATCTTCCACAACATGATTAGTAAGATCATAGAGTTATACATTGATGACATCATAGTCAAAACTAATGATTAGTAAGATCGCCAACTATACAAGAAAAGTGTTGGCGTTCTTGCCACTCTTGAAACTAAAGGGAGTAGAAGATTTCAAATAGGAAGTGTAATATCAAGAAGTTTTTCGCCAGATTAACGAATATTTGGCGAGTCCACTAGTTCTTATGCCACCTATGGGGCAGGTCATTGCTATTGTACTTATCAGCTACAGACAAATCCATTAGGTGTTTATTGGCTTGAAACAATAATACAGGCAAGGAACAAGCTGCTTGTTGTTTAAGTAAAATGTTTGACTTTGGCCGAGTAATGTTATAAGCTGATCGAGAAAATTAGTTTAGCATTGTGTTTTGCATCGCAAAAGTTAAGAATTTATATGATTTTAGTTATTGTGTATGTTGTTGTGCAAGCCGATGTGATTAAGTACATGCTAACTAGGCCGATTATGAGAGGTCGAATCGATTTACGGGTTTTGGCCTTAATGGAGTTATTAGCCAATACTTGTCACAGTGTGCAGTTAAAGGCCAAGCATTGGCCAACTTCTTAGCAGACCATCCTTGTGTGAAAATAGAACAAGATACAAGGGAATCACTTGTTTTTCTAGGAGTACCTAGTCGGCGACCCCTAACTAAGTATTAACCAAATTGTGGGGAAGTTTCCAATGCAAAATCTAGGAACTATGCCCACTCTACTCCATTGCAATGTTGGTGTTGGAAAAATTTGATAATGTGATGTTGCGAGCGGTCCCAAAGGAGATGAATGGCTGAGTTAACAACTTGGCCCAATTGGGATCAAGATTGAGGATTCCTTGAGGTACGGACAAGAAGCTAATCAAGGTTTAAAGGAGAGTTTTTATATCCATAAAATTCAGAGGAATAGAATTTGAGAAATTATTGTTGGAAGTGCAAGAGTGAGATTAAAGGTTCGACATCATACAGTTCCTAAGATATAAAAATAGCGATGTAAAGGAGTCCGTAAGATGGACCGCTAATTATATACTCATGGATGGGGAACTATATAAAAAGAGAATGCGTGATGCTTATTCTTAGGATGCATTGGCAAAGAAGAAGCCATTTTTGTAATGGCCGAAAACCACTAAGGCATATGTGGCACACATCAGGTTAGCATCAAGAGTTAGTGGCTAGTAAGAAGATATTGTTATTGGCCAAGTATCTTAAAGGACTACATTGAATATGTAAGGAGTTGTCAAGCATGTCAGTGTCACAGGCCTATCCAGAGGATGCCGACCATAAAAATACTGCCCTTAATAAAGTCATGGCCATTTAGATCCTTGGCTATGGATTTAATAGGGAAGATCTTTCCCCCATCCATAAGGCAACATTCTAGTATTATTTTGGCCATCGACTATTATACAAAGTGGGTAGATGTCATTCCAATGATAACCGTCAATCAGACCGATATCATACAAATGATAAAGGAGAATAAAGTGCACCGATTTGGGCTTCTCCAGCATATAGTGGCCGCCCAGGGAACAGTCTTTACAGAAAATTGAAGTTAAAGGATTTGTAAATGACTATGGTTTCGATGCAATCCACTCAATCTCATACTACGCACAAGGGAACGACCAAGTGGAGTCTACCAACAAGGTAATGAAGAGAATCACTGCAAAGATGGTGGAAGATAACCTGAGGGGATGGCATGATATATTACTGGAAGCACTATGGGCATACAGAACCTCCAAACGGTCTAGCACTGAAATTAGACCATTCAAGCTAACATATGGGCACGATGTGGTCTTGCCTATGGAGATTACTGTGAAGTTGTTGCGAGTGGCTTTCCAACATAGGTTAAGTCCTGATGAATATAATGAAGCCATGATGATCGAGCTTGAAGTTTTGGATGAAGAGCGGTTGGGTGCTTTGGATTGCATCAAGGTACAAAAGCTAATAAGAGCCACCAAGGTGTACAATAAAAGGGTTAAAAGCAGGATGTTCAGCTTAGGTGACTTATTCTGGAAAGAAAATTTGCCTCTGGGACTTAACGATCCAAGGACTAGAATATGGTCGGCCAACCGAGAAGGACCATTTGAAGTCCTCGAAGACAAGAACGGTGGCGTTTACCACTTAAGAGACTTGGATGGAGAGCGCCACCATCAATTCATCAATGGGAAGTTCTTGAAGGCTTACAGACCGATGGTCTGGGAGGCTGTGGAACACGAGCAATACCTAAAAAGCAAAAAGCAATTGCTAGCGGCCAAGGGTAGGTTAACAACCAATAAGGAAATTGTTATACTATTTAACAATTGTAAAAATGTAACGAAAAAGATGAAAAATGAATGAATAGCAATGTAAATTTTATTCATAGAAGTTTGTACAATTTCAATGAATACAATTTAAAAAATACATGTAAAAAAAGTGTTGCATAAGAACTACGTCAAAGTAGTTTGCACTCGTAAAAAAATCACTTCAAGGGTAGCAGTACGAGGAGCCTGCATTGAAGAAGAAGAAGAAAGTGTCAAGCAATAGGCCTGAGGATAGATTATACAGGCGCAGAGAATGAGTCGAAACAATGATTAAAACATATGGACGAATCGCATGCTAGTCGTTTCTTGTAGATTTGAAAAGACAAAGGATAGACCGAAAGACTACACATGGAACTTTAGCTGCAATCCCCGAGTTTCACAGCCAAGGGTGGTATCACAACTACGTAGGACAAGTATAGTAGCAAAATTTTAAATTCAAAGAGCCAAAACGATGTCCTGAATATGAAGTGTTTAGTCACATCATTTTAGGGAAGGGGGACAATGTTTACACCTAAAATTAGCAAGAGTATAGGATGACACATGTAAGAGATTCGACGGTCATAAATGATTCTGTGAGAGTCACAATTGATAGAACAATTAGAGAAATAAGACTCTTAGAATCATGAAAAACGAGAAAATATGGCATCATGAGCAGCTAGTTGTAGACGGTTCAACGCACATTGACATATCTCGAGGGACAAGATCATGATCACAGTAATGTCCAGAAAAGATGGGTTGGCAGTTGAAGACCATCTCTATAAATAGCAGAGGTTAGACCATTGAGAAAAGATCCACAATCAAACACAAACTCTTCACAGAACCGGCCTACCTTATAATTATTTCTTACCTTCGAGCAACTTTACTTTTCTTGTAATCATCACTCCGGTGATCTTTTATGACTTTCATTTAATGTCAAGTACAATACTCGTTTCATTCTTTAGATTCAAATTCAGTTTACTTGTTACTTTTCATTCTCATTGTTCTCTTACAGTGTAGTCCATTACACTTTTATTTGGGAAATTATTTAAAGTTCTTGAACCATAAGGCATAGAAAATACTCAGAAGTAACCTTATGCCTTGCTACAATCGCCCAAACAGTCATGATTTTAGAACCTCACACCAATTCGAGTTGGTAAGGTCTTACATGTTTGAATTTTAACTTTTGATATGCCCCGCAATACGAAAATATGCCAAACAATATGGGCCTATTTGGTTTGCATCTCAAAAAATTATATTCGAAAATGATTTTTGAGAAGAGTTTTAGAAAAGTATTTTTCATGTTTTCTAAGACGAAGAACTTATTTGGTTAGATGATTTTAAAAACAGTTTAATAGAATGTAAAACAATAAAACCTATTTGGGTAGTAATTCAAAAATTAATAACAAATATGAGAAAATAAAAATTAATCAAATAGATTTTGGGTTTTTTCACCCTTTTCGGGTCCTTGACTTTGAATTTCATTCTCTCTCCTATCTGACATATCGTAATCTTGAAGAAATCTTATATTATTGATACTAAAATCGAGCAATTAAAGGGCTAGATCATAGTTGCAAAATAAAGGTGTGATCGAATTGATGGAAGAGAAAAAATAGTAGTAAATGGAGATAATTACCATAATTAGGGAGGAAATATTGAATGCAGTTCTTTGATTTTGGAAAGAATGGAAGGTTGAAAAAGAGAATTTTCTTCATCAAAAATAAAGTCAATGTAAAAAAATATACAAAACACAAATAAGAAAACCAGATTAGATCTATGTTTGATCTCTGATTGAACCAGATCAAACACATGTCTGAAGCCCCTTGTGTGCGTGTGTGTGTGTGTGTGATTGCGTGCGTGCATTCCCTCTGTGTGTTTGTGTGTGTGTGTCCAAAGTTAGGTCCAAAGCTAGATCTAAAGTAGATCTGACTCCAGTTCTGAAGCCAAATGCAAATAATAATAATAATAATAATAACTGGAGAAGAAGATCTTAAACTCAGATGGAAAAAAAAAAAATTCAGAGAAGATCATCTTGAACCTAAATCTTGAAGGAGAGTTTGAATCTAGATCTTAAAAAGACGTTGAAGAAGACAGAGAAGATGTCGAAGAAGATAGATATTGTGTGTGTGTGTTTTGTCTGGTTTCGCCAAAGGGGAGAGAGAGAAATTCGGGAGAGATAAAGGAAAAAAAAAAAGCAAAGAGAGAAAGACAAAAAAAAAATTCTAATAGAATCTGTTTTGCTACTAAGGAGGTTTAAAGGGGAGACCTTATTAAAGAGATAGGGGTATTCTCTATGTTTCCCTTTTTTCTCTTTTTTCTCTCAAAAACACCCAAAATAAGCTCAACTTGTTTCATATTTTTTGTTCTTTACATCCCTCTTTTCTTGAAAATTGGAGAACCAAAAACCCAAAGAAAACAGCCTCTTCTTGTTTTTTGAATTTTGAGAACAAAAAATTATTTTCAAAAACCAAACTAACAATGGCCCATGATTTCTAAAAACAGTTTTAAAATACAAAATCATAAAACATATTTGGATAGTGATCCAAAAAAATTAATAAAAATATATAATATGATTTGAATTAACTATTTGGTAAAATTATTTTGAAAAGAGCACGAGTGTGAGAGTGACGGTGAGGGCTATGGGTGAGATGTGTTACCACGATATTTTTTCTCAATCAGTATTATACAACATGTGAACAAACAAGATTTACTCATAAGAATTCTCTTGCATCACCTGATTCTAGACTGACAATCACAAGTTTTAGTACTTTAAAAAATAGAATTTTTTTTGTGGTAGTCCTTTAGAATCCTATAAAATATTTACATTTATCCTTTGAATTACTCATATATATCTTATGAATTTCATTTCGCAACGGAAACTATTCTAGGAGAAGTTTGAGTCCATTATGATAACCCAGGAAAATTTTCAAAAAGAAAACCCAAGGATAAATGTTGAATGCGTAGGGACAGATCTCAGCCAATAAAAAAAAACTTAAAAAATTGAACAAGTAGTAAAGGTTTCGTCCTTCCCCTCAACGTGAAGAACGACAAAACTGTTATAAAAAAATAGGTATATGATTAGATTATATTAAACTGTATAAAATCTAACTTATGTAATAATTGAATTGAACTTATATATGTATATTGTTATATGCAATTTAATCAAAAATAGAAAGTAAACAAAATTAGTGCACTCATAGTGATGCAGATCTACACGAGCAATAAAATAAGAAAACCAGAATAAATAATTCGAACCTTGTGAAACACAACCTCCTTAAGACATATTTGTTCTCTCTCTATACTTAAGGTTGATGAACAACTGTATCCCAAGATATAACGAATTTTACGTTCTTGAAGAATCAACACTTCAATTTTCAAGATTCTAGCGAACACAAACTTGTGTTTATACTTGAGCCGAACCAAAGAATAATGCAACAATATGCAAAGAGAGAAAGAGATAGAAGAAATTCTAAAATTGAAATCCAAAATTGGGACGGATTGAAATGACAATTGGTAGTCTATTTATACACTCTTGGTGGGTGTTCAATTTGCCTGAAAGGGCATGCATTGCCACTATTTAGATTGAAGAGACATTTTCTAATCTAAATAGACAAAGGCAGTAAAGGCACCTCTGATGAACACAACCTTTCTAAAATGAACCAGACCCATTTTCGGCGCCAAGTTCAAAGTAACGGATAAAAATTCAGTTGAATTTAAATTTTGGTTGGGATTTTAATTTCGATCTGCGTTTGGATCCGATTGGTTTGACTTATGACCTACACCACTCCAAATAAATTTTATCCAAAAAAGATTATATTGTTTTGGCATGTGCCCAAGCTCGAGCTTGCGCCTGAGCTTGTCCCAACTGAGTTGAGTCATGCTGAGGCGGGCGGGGCGGCAGAGCATGTGTGTGATAACCAAGGTAGTTTAGGCATTCGCTCCGCTCACAAAGTGTGGTTCCCCATTGGAGCCCAACCCATGAAGCCAACTATGAGTATATTAACTCACAAAAATGTTAGTCTTCTTCCAATATGGAACAAATCTTATTCCACTACACCTATCTTAGTTTATTTCATCATTTTAAATGGGTCACTTTCAGACATAATTTCTCATTCAATATTTAATAGTTTTAGATAAATAAATATACAACATTCATCTCCTCACGGAGGAGAAATTGTTTAAACTTGGTCCCAGTAATTTCCAGATGCGGGTCCCACTTTTATTTAAGCTTCAAGTTGTTCAAATAATTTAGTTTAAAACCATTTTTCCAACAAAAACAAAGCCAA
>CM042184.1:20168430-20184272 GCA_023539305.1 Ilex asprella
GGGTTAGCTTAAAACTCTTGGATTCAAGGTAGGGGATTTTCTCTCATACACTTACATTGAGGCTAAGGCCTATATATATATATGAAATCTTTTCACTTTAAATTATACGTGTATACTATATAATCATTGTTTCTTAATACCTTGTGACTACTACCATGATTTAAACAATATTATTGTTTGATTAACCCTTGAAACCCTTTTCTTGCTTAAAAACCCTAGATTCCAAGAGAGATAAACTTTTCTTTAAATTATTCTTAATTCTTGATTTTAAAACTTTAGTGTTGAATATTGTACAACAAAATAATATAAATTATGATCTATTGCATATTTTCTTGGATTATTCAATTATATGACACATGTGAGAAAAATTGGGGATTTTACTATATTTGTGAAATTGTTGTGAATTGAGCATATTCTCGGTTTCCTCATTGTATGGGTGTTGTGATGGACTTGGATTACCTTCGAGAGATGCCGTAGAGTGTTAGAGGTTAGTCTACCCCAATGGGGGTGAGATGGTTTCCTAACACTTGTAGCGGGTTGTCATTTGGTAATGTAACCACTATCGTTCACTGGAGTTCAAACAAGGGATAGTATACTTTTCCTAGGAAGGGACTCGTCACTGCCATTGTAATGGTAAACGCCCCTTTCTAAAGTGCTTGTGACTATGATTGTGATTGGTGGACTAGGTATAATCGTGGGGTAGATTCATGGGAAACAATTATCATACATGGTACGGGGATTAACCGAAAATACATGGAATTATGAGTTGGGTCGTTCTTGCTGATGCATTGGTATGGGACAATGCATGGGGAAGAAGCCCTTTTTCTAAATAGCCTAAATTGAAATATTGATTACTGTTGTTAAACTCATTTTTATTCGTCTATTTAATTATTGCTACTGTTTAAACTTGAGATCTCTTTTAAAATGCCCCTATTTTATTTCAAAGGTTATATATATGTTGCTTGTGAAATGAGACCGACCGCTTTCTATGTTTTAAAACCTTGTTTGAGTTTGGGAGAAATGTGGCTACAGAGCTTCGTGCTCACCCCCTACAAATTACATTTTTCAGATGTTGGGCCAGAGGATGATCTCGGTGCTAACGAGCCGTACCTTGGAGAGACTTCACTAGAGGGATACTTGGATCCCGAGTGAGACATCTAGAGATGTTGTTTACTTTTTGTTCTAGACTAGAATATTATTTTGAAACACTGTATAGTCTAGATTTCTTTTGTAATTTCCGCTGCACTATAATAGTAAATTTTCATTGGGAATGTAAAGGCCAAAGATGACATATTCTTTTGGGATATTGATATAAATGTTATGAATCATTGTTATGAAGTCTTCTTTATTGATGGTTTATCTTAGTGCTCTCATGGTATGAATGGTTATTGAATGTAATGCCGTCCAGGGTGTATTTTCGGGCATTACAATTAGAAACAAGGAATTAGGTCTTACATGGTAGCCATAGGTTTTGGATTAGCCAGTGGAAGTATAAAGACGAAAGGAACTTTAGACTTGAATCATCTTGGAATTTGTTTGCTTATAAGATAAGTTCGTATTGATGCTTATTCAAGTTATGAATTGTCTATTTATGCAAATTCATGAGTTTTATCTAGCTTGATGTAATTTTTGGGATTGATACGCTAGTTGCCTACCATGTTGTTATGGTCTATTTTAGGAAACAGATGATATTTTTTTTTTAAGTAAAAGATGCTAGGTATGAATCTTTGGCATTGATTTTTGTTTGTGAGGCATAAGTTTTGGGTTGTCCTTGAGGTTGTTGCTATTTATGATGAAAGGGTATGATATTAGATTTAATATTGGTATTTATGATGAAAATGTATGAGATTATATTTAAGTGTCTTGATGGAACATGAGATAGAATGCTATTTGGTGATTATCATATGATTGGTGTTGGTGACCTTATATTAGAATGAAAAGTCTACAATGCTATTAGAGTATAAGATCAAAGTATGTTGCACTTCGTAAGGGATGACTGAATATGATGAGGTTATTGCTTCAAGTTAGGTCGATTTGGTGTTTACTGGATTCTTAGGGTTGCTTGAACTTTTGGGAAACAACTAATTGTGATAATTTCGTTTGTTGTATGTAGACAAGGTAAACTAGGGAATCCCCTGGACAATCAAAACTCAGTACATAAAAGATTATTCTAAGTTATAGGAAATACTAGAAACGCTAGGAGATTGAGAAACAATTGAGATTTTTGGTATATGGTGGAAAAAATTTGGAGAGTGATATATTTTCTCCTAATGTGAGTGCAATGCTCAAATATTATCCATTAGAGAAATATGATGTATCAATGGCAAATAGGTGTAAGTTCTAAGAATAAGGGTAGGAATTACGATTATGTTTTCTAGAAGGATTGGAGGTTGTTCTATAACTATGTACTTGAGGTTACCAATATTGGGTTTAAAATATTACTGAGATTTGTCTAAGATTATTTTAAAAGTATTAATTATTTAGAAAGATCATAAGTAGGATACTCATTGAGGACACTCTACTTAGACAATCTTATTTTGTTGTGGGCTTAGTTCACTATGCTTAGACTCTCGTAAGTTAGTAACAATCGAAAATTACTTGGTTGAACGTGGTGTTGACAGTTGACTTGTATTTACAAATTTTGATTAAAAATAGAGGTGAAGACTATTGTTAGGAACTTAGAAACATATGTTAAGGAAACATAAGAAACTTAACTAATTATTGGAGGTTATCTTTGACTTTTGACATTATTGGATTTTGTGTGATAACGGATAATTATTGAAACAAGGAAGATACCAATGTTTGGTGTGAACTTTATGGGGTGTGAGTTTTGTTAATATTATTGGAGTTGTGTTGTGGAGTATAGAGTTTTCTTTTATCTCTTTGGATGAAAAAGATAAGTTTCGACATTAATAGAGAAAAAATTAAGAGAATTTTGAGATAAAAGACTAAGATAATCCTAGTAACTAGGGGATCATTATCATCTCAGCGATCATTAATAGTTGTTAAGGCTATGAAGACTAATCCGGTTAAATTGAGGAACATTAATTGAATCATTGGGAATCTTATTTTGGTTTTTATTATATCACAAGAAATCTGGTAGTATTGAATTAAGAGATATTATAGGATCCTTGGTAGTGCATCTTTACCTTTTGGTATTTACAAGAAATATACTGTACCGGATTGAACCGTGAGGCTTCAAGATTAGATGTATCGTGAATAGAATAAAGAGGTTAATGAAAGCCACTAATGATTGATTACATGGTTTATTGATTGTAGCTCATGGTTAGATATTTAGAATGAATACTTGGGAGATAGAGAAAATAATTGGACTTAATTGAGTTGGTGAACAACGTTTAGGTATTAAGATTGATCTAAAAGTCAGAGTCTTGATGCACACGGGTTATAAAGGGAATTATATAACTTATTGGTTTGAGCTCAAGATTGGGAACTGAAAATAAATATCTTGGAGATATAACTTGACCCTTAGGCCAAGTAGTATATTTGGTTAATTACTAAAATTCACTTCACAAGGAATAGATGAATCATTAGTGTACACATTTTGGAAGATATAATCGGATGACATGTAAGGTTAAATTTAAATCATACATTTTGGTGGAATCCGACATATCTTCGCAAACCCTTCAAACCTATGAGAATTCTTATCTTCTGGCTAGTTTGACTTATGGATTGGTGAATTATAATTTATATCAAAATGCACAGTGAACCATTTGATTGGATTTAATATTATTGGGATTAACCGTTAGTTATTGTTGCAATGGTAAATGCAAGGAGTAGAAGCTTGAAAAGTGAGAATCAATCTCTTAGATAACTACGTGTTTACTTTGATTATTATAATTATTAGGAACATCATGGAGTCCATCGGATCACCAAGACTTATGATTGTTCATAGGATTGAATAGAACAAGAATGTCAAAAAAAAAAAAAAAAATAGAACAAGAGTGTCATGATACCCTGAACAACATTAATGGCGAGATGCAATGTAAGTAAAGATGAACGAGATTATAGTGAGAAATTGCACATGCGTGTGTAATCTAAGAGTTGATTATAGAATATTGATTTATGTGGAGCTGTGTAGTTAAAAATCAAAGTTATTATTAGATTTCAAAAATTATGAGTTTCTCTAGGCTAGGGAGAGACAAAATCATTAAAAAAATTGTATCTATTTTAGGAATCCAAGTAAATCTTACCGTAATGTCATTACTTAGTTTTGTGTTATACCATGATTTTAGTATAGGAAAGATAAGTAATCCTATTAGAATTTGATTTATTTAGATATACATGAGGCATGGTGAAAGAATTGGTGAATTCAAAAGAGAAGTGGTATTTGATGAGTAGACAATTAAGTTTTTGATCCAATAGTTATACATGATAATAAATTAGTTCGGACAATCACATAGAATTATCGAGGATAAGGGATGGTAAAAAATTGAGAATTAATGTGATAAATGAGTGTTAGTAAAAAAATGTAATTTTGGAGACTTCTAATAACTACAAGGATAGTACAAGCTGAATGAATAGATTTAAAATTTAGAATAAGTGAACATATATTCTGATCTTGGATTTGATACTTAAATGATGAATAAGCTTTGAGACCTTGTAGACAATTGGAATTAGATAGACTAGGTCGAAGATTAAGTTTCAAGGACAAAACTTTCGGGTCATGATTGTTGGAAGACTAAGTCGAAGATTAAGATTGTTGAAATATTGATCATGAGGTTTGAGTTTCGCACGTATTGACTCTTGGGTCAAATTTAGTTTCGAAGGTGGTTAAGCTTAAGAATGATGGCCATGTAAGTTTCTAAATATTTTTAGGTCAAAACAATGCTATCATTTAATTCATAATGTTGAAAAATATTGGGAAAGGTGATATAGAGTGTATTAGAGGTTTGAAAGCATTCTGCAGTTAAATCTCATTGTGGGGAAAAATTGGGTGGGAAAGAATTTGACACTGTGATGTCCCAAAAACCGGGAGTCTTTTATTAACCGTTGATCACCCATCAACCCACAGAAGTACCCGTGGATGTCGCTTAACCTGACACCACATCGATAACACCCCCTTAACCAGGATTATAATCAACATATGTAATTCGGATTCAATTATTCATTAGATCCAACCAAGGTCCAATATACCATGATTTATATTCCATTATAACCCATTTACATCATTGAAGGGAAGGAACACATAACCCGAAAACATGGCAAAACAGTTTTAATTTTTTAAAATTTTTTGGAGAGAGTACCGATACATAGTACCGATACAGTTTGCCCACTGGACCAGATCATATCGGTACGCTGTACCGGTACTATCTATCTTCTGGACAACAGTTTACTGGTACATAATACTTACTGTCTGTCTTTTGGACATTAGTGTACCGGTACTCTTTGCCCAATTTTGCATGTTTCAACCATTTTTGATTTCCAATCCATTTCAAACCCTTCCACAACCATCCAGTACATGTTTAACAACATTTCCAACATAAAACTTGATTCATACAAGTTTTATTACATAAGATTTCGTTTAATTACATATCAAAAGCTAATTGTTTGTAGTAATTTTATAAAATACTCGAAATAAGCCACATTTAGGCTTTCTTCATCCATGAGGCTTGAATTGGGAGCCATCCACTGGCGTATATCCCGCATCTGAAATGTTTTTCCAATATAGGGTGAGCTACACTCAATAGAGTATCTCCTACAGAGGCTACTCCCCAACCTAAATACATATAAAATGTTCACATGCAACATTCAACAACTCATAACATTCCAAACAAGAATATGCATCCAATGTTGGAATTGATCATGTCATGTCATGAAATGAGATGAGACTCACTCATGCAATTCAACCCAAGCCCTTCCTGACTCTCCAACACGTGCAAGTGCCAGCATGTTTGAATCCGTCATCTATGTTACACATAAAATGATATTTACCAATTCAGGGTCTTTCGTGGGATGGGTATTGATGGACTTACACCAACGGCACCCAATCGACACGGAATTTATGGACTTTCACCAATGGTTTCACGAATACCGACACACTTTATGGACTTGTACCAATGGAGTGCATATCCAAATTACCGGGCCTTGTACTCGAGGGATCTTCTAGCCCTTCTTGTTAACCCCAACCCTCTTTGCCATGCAAACTGTGTGACTCGATCAAGTCTTTGACCCAGCTTACTCAAGCCTACCCATCATCCACCAAGTGTGGTGTTGACGATAACCATGCACACACACTCACAAAATGCGATGTTCCCGTGCATATGCAATATGATATCTCATTGCAACAATAATACAATGTTCAATATGTTATGAATGTCATATGAACTATTCCAAATCATTTCACCATCCCATGAAAAATTATATCATAAGGATATAATTCTCATAATTCTTCACAATGTCAATATATAAACACGTACATATCAACATTTATCTAGAAACAAAGTCCAAGCATGTCATCACATCAACAAGCAATAAGCAATAACACACTTAATTCTCAAGGCATAGTGTAAACACATAGCATGCCCATGATTCACATAACTCAACAAATTACATTAATCAATTTTTACATACCCAATTTAAGATAGAATTTATTCTACCCATTTTTCATACCCATTTCACCAATCAACAACAATAGACAAGTGATATATACTTCTATCAACCTACACATTTCATATTAACATTCTAGATTGTAAATAAACCTAAGTAGGAGGAAACCCTACATTTTGAAGCGTAAAGAACGACCGTTGGAAGTTCCAAAAACCCGCTTCTAGCCCAAATGTCTCACTTTTAAAAATCCCGTTCTTTGACCTTCGGTAAAAACCCACACTTTTTGGCATGGAAGCGTAGCCCTCGTCGAGGAGAACAATTTTTCCTCTTGGCTCGAATTGATTTGAGTTCTACAGTGGCGTAGATCGCAAAAAGAAGGTAGAGTTTCTCACTTGTTTCCCTCTCTTCTCTCTCATGTTAGAATCGACTAATGCTTGGTCCACAACGCGCCACACGTCCCTCTTTTTTCGGTTCCGTTTTCGTCCCGAAACGATTAAATTTTGATCTGGTACAAGTTCAAAATATTTTTATTTTACGTCGCCTTCATTTATTTTCCATATTTCATAATTTTATTAAAAAAATCATTTTTGGGTTACCGGAGCTCGACAGCCTCGTAAAACGTGAAAATTTTGATTATCTCAAAATTCAATAAAATTTGACAAGGTAACTAGATTTCACGAGACGAATCCAACAGTGAGGTCAGTTTCATCATCCGAGATCTAAAAAATTTCAGGTTTACAATCCGTAACGTAGTGACAATTTACCATTCTACCCTTTATTTCATAAAAGTTCAAATTCACTCGGATTTTTACTCACACTAACTAAGTATTTTGGTCATACCTTTTATCCTAATATCCAATTGATTTGATTCTTATGAAATTGGAAAGAAAACTTCAAGGATTACAAAAGTTTATTTCATAAAAATTTTGGTGAATTGGATTCTAACTAGGTTAAAATCGAGCCAAAATTCTAGGGCAGAAGGTCACTTGTGTCTGGAAAGGGAAAAACATGCGTTCGGACACACAAGGTAGAGAGTTGTTTATCCCAGCTAGTTTTGAGCGTTTTCTCCTATGTTGACACTATAAATTACCCTAGGGATGTATTTTAGGGTTCCTATACATGTTTTTCACTCCAAGAATTATAGGAGAGTCTTTGAGAGAAGAAAAAGAGGAAAAACAATAGATTGGACTTACTCTTGAGGACATCAACATTTAAGCAATCACCCAATTCGCCTTAGGATTAATTTTCTCCAAATCAAAGTAGGGATTCTTTCTCAAATTCATTCATTGATGATTAGAGCTATATAATTATATTTTTTTCATCTCTCTATGATATTTTCACGTTGGTTTGATCCCAATATTCATTTCTTGAATGAAATACATGTTTTGCATCCAAGATTTATTGATTTTTGATTTACAAACCCTAGTTCTAGATTTAGAATCCTGACTATGTGATAGATTTTCAACTTTTTTATATTCCTTTTTAATATATGCTTAAATTCTTGAATAAACTTATGATTTACATCCAACTACATGTTTTACATCCAAAAATCATATGTTCTTGATTAAAACCCTAGATCTTGATAATTGGGAACATAATATATTCTTTTTATGGTCTCATGCAAGTTTTGTTTTAATCATTCTATTTACTTAAGAATTGTGGAACTATGGACTATGATATACGTGGATTTTATGGAAAAATATTATTATTTCTCTTATATGGGTGGTTGTGATGAACGTGGATTACACTCGAATTCGTATTGTAGAGTGTTAGAGGTTTTCCTACCTTGACAGGTTTGGTGGTTGCCTAACATTTAGGGTTTGATTCCTTGCCATGGCCAAACCATTATTTGTTCACAAAAATTTGAGACTGAGGGTTAGTATACTATTCCTATGAAAGAATACTCCAATGTTGATACGTCGATGCACTCATAAAGTGTTGTAAGTGTTGTGACCCTACAAGAATTTATTTGAGATGGTTTCTGTTTGTGGTAGATGAATGAGATAGGTTCGGTGTGTAAATTTATACTAGTTTACATGCTATATGAGATATTATGTTATAAAATATGGTTTATGAATGTTTTTATGTTGTCTCAAATTTTAATGTGCTTATTGCGTAAACTTGAGATCATTAACTGACATTATTTTATTTCAAAATTAAATAAGTTATTTTCTGTGACTTACCTATATTAATGATTTTTAAACTTTGTTAGGGTTTGAGAGAGTTTTCGTACTTGGCTTTATTGCTCACTCTACCATAATATTTTTCAGATTTTAGTGTTGAGAAGGATTCAAAGCAATATGAGTAGGTAGATTGGGATACTGAGGTGCATCATAACATGGATCCAGATGTAAAAGTTTGAGAATGACTTTTACTTTATAAGTTTAGATTTGATGGTTTACTTAATGTTACAGATGTTCTTTGGTTAGTGTTGGTGAATATTATTTTGGTTTTGGATGTTTGATGGTTTCTAATTTGTTAATGTTTGCATTTGATTTTGGGGCATTATAGGAGGATTGTGACTACACAGGTTAGACCGCGTGCTAAAGCACAGGCAATTGCACAATAGATGTAGGTGGAGGAGCAGGTGGATCAGTACCTGAATTTGGATGAGGATTCTAATGATTCTGTTGATGAGGAGACTAATAGACAACTACTATTTGCATTATTGAGAGGGAATAAGGAGTCAAAGAAGGAAAGGAAACTGATTAGAGCTCAGTTGAGGCAACATAAGGCCTTGCTCCATAGTCTTACTCAGGGTTCCTGAGATCGTTCTAGTCTGTCTTCTTAGAACCTGTAGGTCTTGGTCTTGATTGATTCCTTCAATGGTTCCATCTTATGTCATCTTTTCTTAGTGCTATGATTTATTGAACACACTATCTACTAATCAAAGCTTGTAGTTAGTTGGTAGTTAGAGAGTCAAGGCTTCATCAGACCACAAGTGAGTCAATTTTTAAAATTTTTAGTTAATGAACAACTTTCTCTTTGGATTAATAGATGCACTTAGTGTTATCTTTTATGATGTTAGTTATTACAATTTTGAATCACTTTTTCATTCATGGAATGGCACAATGTGGGAATGATTAGCTTAGCCACGATTTGTAGTTGTTTAAGCGTTACATAAAACCTCACTCTATATTTTTGTATTTTTGTGTTGTGATCTCATGGAAACTCATGCTTGTGCACTTTTGAAATACCAAATTAAGAATTTGTTAGGTGACTTTGCTTTGAGAACTTAAGACATATAGTAGAGATATACAAGCACCCGAGTGAGTTTTGACCTAATCTTCTTTGGAGGGTTATCTACACTTACTCGATAAAGGATCATTCATTCAACTAATTCCTTTGAATAATCTCATTAGTTTATTTTGATCAATGTTTGTAAAGTCATGACTTGTTAATACTTGAAACAGTAATGCCACTAGTTATTGAGATGTGATTTTAGGTCATCTTTGTATGCATTTGAGCCTTAGACTTATTCCTCTTCTTTATCATTATCTCTCGAAGCCGTGATTGAGCCTAATGTTATGCTTTTCTTACCCATGTTATTGACCACGCCATTTACACGAATATATGTCACCTGCTCTAGTTATTTTGAGACTTTGGTTGTTATTGACAAAAGTGGGAGGGTGATTATGATAAATTGTGATAGAGGAAAGAATGAATATGGGAAAACAAAGAGAAAGAAAGAAAGGAATCAAAGGCTGTAAAGGAAGCAAATTGAAAGAAGAAGAAGAAGAAGAAGAAAAAGTGGTTAATGAGTCACATGTTTCGATGTTGATAAGGCATGAGTAAGGTTGAATGAAGAAGTTGTGGTTGGAAAAAAAAAAGCAACTTGTCTTACGATAACTCTTTTAAAAGTGACATCGCACTACATGTGTTTTTATGAGAACTTGATATTTGCATATTTGAATATAGCCTATAATTCTATGTTTTGCTTTGCAGGTGCTTATAAAAGCTTGCAACTGAGAGTTCTTAGGTTGTGATGGTAATTTACAGTATGAGTTATGATTCAAATATTTAATATCAGGGTGATGTTTGTGTGTATCATCTCTGAAAACCCTCATAAGACTAAACTCACCCACTAGAGGTAACATAAGGGTTCAAAGACTTGTTGCATATGCTAAATACAATCGAAACTCCTACAAAAGTGGATTTATATTTTATATTTTTTTGTCTTACTAGGGACTAGTAAGAGCTAGGTTGGGGGTGTATTTTTTTTGTGATTAGCCATGAAATTTGCATTGTTATCTCACTAATTAGGGTCTAATTGGGTTGGATTTGGGAGCTAATTATGCTAAAGGACGCATTTTAGTTTTAGTCTTATTTTTGTATTGTTTGTTCATTTTGCAGGTGAAATATGTCAAAAATGATGAAGGATACGAAGATGCAAATCGGATGAAGTTTAGAGTGCTTGGAATAAAGAAATAAGAAAAAGCTAGAAGAAAACCCTTGCATATGGATAATGAATAGACTTGTTCAGACACAAACTCTAGAGAGATAAGCAAAATTCAAAAGACCAAGTTAAGTATGGACAATTGGAAACACGAGTTCGAATTCTGTTTCTCGAATGGGCATGATTAAGCAATGCGTCCAAACGGTTCAAAACATGCGTCCGATCGCGATGGGAAGAATTGCTTAGGGTGAGCCTTTGACTTTTTTTAGTCTTCATTGTTTCTTAATCCCTATATAAACTCTTGTAAACCCCAATTGGAGATATCTTGCCTTTAGTCTCTTTTCCTAGTTTTTGCTTTTGTTTTGTTCTATGTTTTGCTAAATCCCTAACTAAAGCTAGGGGTTATTATTCCAATGAATGACGATATTTACTTTTTGATCTGTGTGCTTTAATATATAATTTTTCCGTTCTGTCACACCCAATCCCGGAAACGAGTTAGGTGTGAGTGAAACTAACTAGTAACCATACATACAACACATAACAACAAACTAACATCAATTAATCATAGCTAATCAAAACCATTATCATAAACAAACGATCAGATAATTACGTATATACATAACCATCAATTAACTAACTAGTAACCATACATACAACACATAACAACAAACTAACATCAATTAATCATAGCTAATCAAAACCTTTCTCATAAACCAACAATCCGATAATTACATATATACATAACCATAAATTCTCATCATTTAGACACCATGCCTACAAAACTTCCTAACTAGCCACATACACAATGACTCATGACATATTGTAAAACATACTACACAGTAGACCTCCTTCTAAGTCAACACCTGAAATCAAACAACTGTTAGGAGGTGAGCAAACCACAAGTTCAGTGAGTATATTCAAGACATATAGAAAGAAAACACATAGCATATAGCAGTTATAACAAGTCAAACAAATTATCATTAAACACTAATATCCGACTATCCATTAATGCTTGAAAGTCGCAACGAGAATTTTGACTACCTATTCCCGCTGAGAGTTTCGAAAATCACTTTGCTATCGGTTATGTCTGGCAGCCTCATCACTAACGTTTATGTCTAGCAGCCTCAACAACCAATAATATCGAAGCGCACATAACCACCATAAACATCACTTAAGTTCATAATCAATCACAATTTCACAAATTAATAATCCACTACACCACATTCCAGCTAATACACATAAGTATAAATATTAGCCAAACAATCACATTTCCAATCAATATGAATCAATACACTTATCTTGGTTAAATTCCAAACCCAACTTAGTTCCCCTGTGTAATCTTAGGTGAATGCGAGGTTGGCAATGTCGTCGCCTCCACACCTAACATATGTCGTCACAATACATATGAGTACAATTCACAAACACATAATATTATGAACATATGCATAAATGATTAATTATGTCTGAAATATCACATATCTCATCCCTTACCCAAATATCACTTTTTTAACCACTTAAATTTAACCTTAAAAGTAACTCACTTGGATGTTCCAAGAAGTTTTGGAAGTGAGCGGGTAATGAATTGGAACACCACAACAAAACAAGGAAAAAAACATTATCGTATCGATTCTTATTGTCACAGTCCCCCCTTGTACCAGTACAACCATAACCGGTTCTTCATAAAATAGTGACCCGATGTACTGTTCATTCTTGGGTTTTCAACACTATCCAACTAAAACTCACACTTGTTGAATTTAGCATACAATTGCTTATCATGCAAGATGTGCAACACAACACTTAAATGATTTTCATGCTACTCTACACTTCCAGAATACATCAAAATATCATTGATAAATACTAAATAAGGTTGTAGCACATGATTCATTAAATCCCTAAATACAACTGGAGCATTAGTCAAACCAAATGGCATAACCAAAAACTCATAATGGCTATACTTGGTTTGAAAAGTCGTATTAGAAATATCACTATTTGTCACCTTCAACTAATGATATCCCAACCGAAGATCTATCTTTGAAAACACCTTATCACCCTATAACTGGCCCAACAAGTCATAGATACGTGGCAAAGGATACTTGTTCCATATTTTCCCTTAATTCAACTTTTGGTAGTTAATACACAACTGCATAGTACCATCCTTATTCTTTACAAATAAGACTGGAGCACCCCATGGAGACACACTAGGATGAATAAATTTATCGTCTAGCAATTCATGTAACTGAATCTTTAATTCTTTCAACTCAGCAGGAGCCATATGGTACGGTGCACTTGAAATTGGGCTAGTACCTGGCATTAACGCAATCGTAAACGCAACCTCTTGTTCAACTAGTACACCAGGCAACTCCTTAGGATAGACTTCAGCAAATTCACAAACAATAGGTATATTTCCCAACTCAGGACCACCCTTTCGTGTATCCTTAACATATGCTAGGTACCCCTTACACCCCTTCCTTAACAACTTTCTAGTTTTTAATGCAGAAATCAAACTAGTAGAAGCAATAGAACATCACCATAAAATTAGAATATAGACACATTTGGAAGCCGGAATATCACTTCTTTACAAAAACAATCTATAGAGGCATGATATGATGATAACTAATACATACCCAAGATCAAATCAAAATTCTAGATATCCAATTACATCAAATCCACCAAAAATTTCCTATCACCCACGTGCACAACACAACCCCTATAAAATGATATCTAACACTACAACATCACCAACTGGGGTAGCATAGATAGCCCACTATCCAAAAAAGTAGAGGGTCAGTCTACATGCATGGAAAATGATAATGACACAAATGAATGTGTAGCACCAAAATCAATATAGAAAGCATACCTGTAACTACCTTTGGTGCCATCTGCACATCACATTGTGTCATCACAAACACCCTCCCTTTGGTCTTCGATTAGCTCGAGGAACCACTGCCCCTTCCTCGAAACTCCCCATAAAACCTCTACCACCAGTAATCGCGCTACCGAACGACAATGCAGGAGCTGTAAGTTGAGGACGATCACTCTATAAATGACCCGGCTGCGCTCATGTAAAGCATCTTCGTGGAACCACTACTCGCATTGAAGTGCAATCCCAATCCTTAGTATAATGCCCTCCCCTAGCATATTTATAATAAACATTCCCTACAGTATGACCACTAAAAGCTCCTTTAGCATGAGAAAAAGATGGTTGGACAACAAAACCAGATCGTCTATTTTTCAGAACCTGACCTTGACGTCCTTTGGAAGGACTCTTTGATGATGAAGAACTCTTCCCACTTGGACTTGGATATCCACCACTAAAAGTACCCTATCTTACTAGATCAAATCTACCCCTCTTAGATTGTTCTCCCATTCTCTCTTCATCTCACACATCTCTCTCAGCAATCTGTGCCTTATTACCTAAGTCAAGGTATATTTTAAACTCCATGGTAGAAGCCCGAGATAGAATGCTAAAGTGCAAACCCATTGGAACTTTCTACACTTTTCCTCTTTAGTTCCTGCTATAGACAGAATAAACTGGGACAATGCTGGAAACTTGTTCTCATAATTAATGGCAGACATATTCCCGAGTAAGATGAATAAATTCATTTTCTATTTCATATCGATAAACGGGAGGAAAATATTTATTATCAAAGGCTTTAATGAATTGTTTCCACATCACTGCCTTAGATTCCACACCAGTATCTAAAATAGTTAACCATCGCTTAGTAGCCTCCCACCAATATTGATCTTCCTTAACTAGCATAAAAGTAGCTAAAATAACTTTCTCTTCTTCAGTAACACCCATTACCTTGAATATTTTGTCCATCATCTTTTGCCAATTTTTAGCATCTATGACACTAGACACTCTAGTGAGTCGGAGGACCAAGTTTTTAAAAATCTTTCATGTATTGTACTCAGAGGTTCAAAATATGATCTCATCATATATGGTTCAAAATATTTTGTAGTTGCCTTAATTGTTTTTTCAAATGCCTAATCTTCCCGTCCACCTTGTTCACCCTGCACCCACGACCCTTTCCCTTTATCTAAAGCAAAAGTAGAAGAAGCCTCCTTTTCTACATTTTCACGAATCTTTGGATCTATAACTAACTCTGCCAACTAATCAAGATAAGTAAACAACAATAATATATCGTTAAGTCAACAAACACAAACCACTCTATTAGACTTGATAGACACACCGCTAATGGTCTACTGTGACAGCAAGACTTGACAAGTCTACAAAACCTATCAAACTCTAGCTTTGATACCAAAAATTGTCACACCCCATCCAAGAAAGAATTAAGGTGTGAGTAGAACAAACTGTAAACCATACATACAACACTTGATATGTGGTTAAACAGATTAGGTTAAATAGGTTAAGCAGATTAACATGTCGTATTATGTGTTAACTCAAAATTGACTTGTTTATTAAACGTGTCAAACATGTTAGGTTCGGGTAACACGTTTAATAGTCATGCCAGGTTAGTATTTACACATCTCGACACGATTATTAAACATGTTAGGTTTGTGTTTAGGAATTTTTGACACTAACCCGACACGAAATGGCCAAACCCGACATATTTGACACCCCTAATGAGGATCATTTAGGTTTTGTACTATGCATCAGTAAAACATCCTCAGAGTTTCAGTGGAGGACAAGTCATACCGATAGCAACAACGTAGATATTTAACCGACAGGTTGATGATACACCGATGACAAAATTTCAAGCACAACACCGAAATTACGTACATCGTTGTATCATACATGAAGCGTGTAATACATATATATATACATATATATATATATATATATATATATATATATATATATATATAGGAATAAAACATCAGCATTTTCATAATCTAACCAATACTATACATATGT